>OY821518.1:37222558-37822558 GCA_963682025.1 Cordilura impudica | reverse complement strand
TCTAAACGCATATTATAGGGTATAGTATAGTCTGTCTAGACCGACTATAATTTTCTTACTTGCTTGTTACTGCTTCTTTTTTTTAATAAAATAAAGGCGATGATTATGATGATGAATTAATTTAAAAGCAAAAAGTTCCTAAATATAAATCGAAAAATTTTTTGTGTACTCTTAAAAAAATTTTAATTTTTTTCCAAATTATAATACATAATATATAGCACTTTGTTAACAATTCCAGTTCCATATTTTCTCCTAAAAATTTTTTTCGATATTACGTTTTTAAACTCTTTTTAGTAAATATTTGTCAACCCTGAAAATGGGTGCTTATCGCAACTCTTCTTCTTCATAAGCCAAATGAACATTATGAGATCTGACACTCTTATTCATATATGTGATCCATGTGCAAAAGAACATTCTGAGATCTGCCACTCTTGCATAATCAGTTTCATGATGAACAAATTGCAGTTTGCACATCCTCATTTATATATAATTCTTGGTTCAAGCATAACTGAAAAAAGTTTAACTATATAAGATTTTTATGATATCAGTTTTTTTTTTTAACTTATTGCATGATGCTTGGTCATAATTAGCAAATTTACAATAATTTGCATGATAAAATATAGTTCACGAAAAAACAAATTTTTTTAATCTAAGTTTAAAAAAAAAAGCTTAAAATTTATTTATCGAAACTTTTCAGAAAATTAATAACAAAGTAAGGAGGAAGCTAAGAAGTCCGCTCATACAAATTGTGATTTAAAAAAAAGCGCAATTACTTTGAAACGAAATTCTAGACTTCAATAAAAAGATTACTAGAATTTAATTTATGCAATTGCTTTCCGGTTGGAACTATAAGGTAAAAGTATGGTTTTTATTTGTTATTACCGTATTCTATAACTTATTTTTATATATTTACCAATAATTAGTTACAATATCAGTTAAGAATATGTTGTTATAAAAGACCTTGTTAGCGTCAGTATAGCTGAACTTTCTGCCAGTTTCCGGCCTTCTACTAATAGTAAGACATTCGATATAATTTCTATATTTTATACCACTCTTTGGTCAGAGTATATTGAATTTGTGTTCAATTTGTAACTACCAAAAATATTGAATCTATTCCCAACTTTTATTATACCATGTCCGTCCGTCCTTCTGTGGCCCTGTAAACATTTAAATCCCACTAGAGATCGCAACAATAAATATGTTTTGATTAAATTTTGTATGTAAGCTTTTATTGCGGCCAAAAAAATGTCAGACTTAATATCCATACAAATGACCCCTATTAGATCGAAAAAATTTCAGTTAAATTATCATGTAGATCTCGGTTAAATTTTGTTTATGTATGGGTAGTACACCTAATAATCAATAGTCCAAATATAAACCCAGTAGTCTTATTTATAGTCATGATCTCCGATATTCACTTCGATCTATAAAGAACAAGTAAGAAATATATAACCGGTCTAGACCAACTATGCGACACATTATACCATGCGTTTAAGAACTTGTCTTAGGTCCAACTAATTTGGTATAGAAAATAAGCACAAACCAAATCTAAGTGGAATTTTGATTCATTTTTTCGCTAGCAGATCTAAAAAAAGTCTATATCGGATGATATATTTATATGAGATCTAAATTTATCCAGACCATATTTGCCAAAGTCACTTATTTTTTGCAAAAAAAATGCACAAACCAATATGGGAAAAATCTGTGCAATAATTTTGTTTTTGTTAGGTTTAAATGCAGATTGGAAAGCAGCTTTATATGGGAACTATGACTAAGAAATAGAGTTTACATTTGGACTACTGATTAATGGATGTAATAAACGCACACAAACCGAATTTGACCGCGATCTATATGATAATTTGGACTTTCAAAACGAAATTTGGACGATCAAAAAGAAATCATTTCTATGGCGCTAGGTCAGAACATCCACCGATTTCTGTAACAAAAATATTTCTAGACAATCAGAAAATTCACACACATGAAAGAATATTGTGACATCACACTACAGATATTGTAGAAGGCAACCAATAATCGGAAATTACGCAAGAGAGATTTTTTAATTTCATGAAGTGGGTCTGATAATGAAAACAGATCATAGTGATCAGTTTTAAAACTACACATGGCAGTGTAGGATTAAAAAGTTCTTAGTTAATATATTGTGACCCGATTACCCTGAACGTAAAAATTTATTTCATAAAGAAGAAAGCATGATTGATTGATTTTTACCACACATATAATATATATAATATTAATAGGCCAGGCGATTTCTTGTGGGCTTATCTAATGAAAAAATAAAATTTCCTAGATTTTGCGCTCGAATTTCGAGTGTAGGAAAATCTATAAGTTTCAAGCTGTGCTAATTAGCGTGGTCTTACGTTGTATGGACATTTTTCAAATGGCAATATTGGGGAGTATCGGGGCCATTTTTTCCTTTCTATATATAAATAATTCATGTAAAGTTTGGAAATTCATTAAAAATTTCAAGTGTGTTTATATGTGGAAAATGTGATTTTTTTAGATATTTGATAATTTTTTGACAAGTTGTTATATAAATCGATTTCAGAGCTGATGGCCATAGCAGCTAGTGCTTAAATTAATATAATTTTGTACTAATTTATTATTATTTAATTATTAATTTTCTTTTCAAAAATCTATATAACTTCAAAACCGAATAAAAACTCGAAAAGAAGTAACAAATGCCCCAGACCACTTTTGTGCCAAAAAAAAACACTAATGCCGTTTTCTTTTCCGGAAAAAAATGTCGCACTTTATTTGCACTTTTTTCGAAAAGTGTATTATTTTTATTTATTCTAAATTAAGAGCAACCTTATCTTATACATTAATCGAAAGGTCTTAAAGAGCTGGTTCATAAATGGAAAAAATTTTGATTACTATATTCTTTCCAGTCATAGGGTGAAAATATTAAAGAAAGGGTACCAATGGGGAAATATTCTCATACTGTGACCTGAAAGAAGTCAAAGGCTGCAATTTTTTGCAATTTATGAGGGCATGACTTTGAGGCCTTTCGATTGATGTATAAGGTAAGGTTGCCTTATAAAGTGCAAATAAAGTGCGACATTTTTTGTCAGAAAAGAAAACGGCATAAGTCATGAAATTTGATGGCACTTTTTTCAACTTTGCGAAATTGATTAAAGCCATAGCTTTTTTCTGTCCCTATACTTATAGGTACTGAGATATGAAGTATTGTTTGATTACCACTTTGTTAAACTATTGCGCAATGAGACCGAAAATGGGTAATTTTTTTGATAAAATTTTTAAAACTCCTTTTTCGAGTTTTAAAAATTTTTCTTAAACAAAACTTTAAAAAATGGATCTTGCACTTAAAGGTTTTGTTAAGTACATGTTAGAGTTTTACTGCATAAATTTTTGGGTAAATCCCTGTGTCTGAATTTTTTTTACGAAGATTTTTTTGAGGAATTCGAGAAAAGTTAAATTTTTGTGAAATATTCAGTAAATGTTCTCTTTCTAAATACTTTGTATCAAAAATTAAGCATGTTTCTACTTTTATATGTTATATTTTTATCGTAATAGCCTAGGGGTTCGGGAAAAAGTAATATGACCCCATTAACCCTTTTGGACTTGGGGTCACATATGAATCCAAATTAATCAGAGACAATTTATTTAAAAAAAAATCAAATATTTTTTAAGTGCTGCTGAATTTTTAGATGTGACGCATAAAATATAGTAACTAAATGTGCAAGTCTTTCATACTAAAAATTTTAAATAAATCGAGCAACGTTAACCCATTCCTTGCCAGGGCCAAGCTATGAATTTTGGCATATTTGAATAAATTAATTGATCTAGTAAACTAGACGAAACCCTTACTATGAGTTGTGAAATAATATTGTGCTATTTTTTACCGATTTTTATGATTTGATGATTATGATGATTTGATAAGTTGACGTCATTAACCCATTTGGGCTTGGCGCCACAAATGACCCCAAGCTAGTATAGGACGATTAAGTCCAAAAATTTAAATATTTTGCAAATACTGTTGAATTTTGGATCATTTTAATTCTAGGAGCACATAAGGGTAAGTTTTCGTAAAATATAGCACAATTTTATTTCCCTACCCATAGTAAGGGTTTTATCTAATTTACTAGAACAATTAATTTTTTTTAATGGCAAAGAATGGGATAGTGTTGTTCGATTTATTCCAAATTATTAGCATGGAAGACTTGCACTTACGCGTCACATCTAAAAATTCAACAGCGCTTACAAAATATTCGATTTTTTCGAATAAATTGTCTTTCATTAGCTTGGGGCCATATTCGACCCCAAGTCCAAAAGGGTTAATGGGGTCATATTATTTTTTCAGAAATTCTTGGCTATGAAGATAAAATATAACATATAAAAGTAGAAAACTGACAAATTTTTGATACAAAGTATTTAGAAAGAGTACGTTTACTGAATATTTCACAAAAAACTCATTTTTCTCGAAATCCACAAAAAAAATTCTTGGTAAAAAAATTCCGGCAAAGGAATTTACTCAGAAATATACACAGTTAATTTCTAATACATATTAAATAAAATTTTAAAGTGCCAGATCCATTTTTTGAAATTTTGTTTAAGAAAAATTTTTTAAATTTAAAAAAGGAGTTTTCAAAATTTTATCAAAATACTCCATATTTGATCTCATTTCGCAATAGGTTAGCAACGTGGTAATAAAACAATACTTCATATCTGAGTACCTACAGGTATAGAGACCGGAAAAAAGCTATGGCTTTAATCAATTTTCTAAAGTTGAAAAAATGTTCATCACATTTCATGACCTAGAGTTTTTTCGCACAGAAGTGGTCAGGGGCATTTGTTATTTCTTGGCAAATTTTTATTCGATTTTGAGGTTATATAGCTTTTTGGAAAAGTAATTTACCACTGATATCGATTCATGTAATAGCTTTTCGAAAAATTTAATCCTTAGAACGATATTTTCATAAAGTCTGAAAAAAGTCATGTTTTCCCCATACCTGAATTTTCAGTCGCGCTGACGCACCTCTACATATTTTTTGATTGGCCCAAAACTTTGTATTTTTCAGTTTTTTTGCTATTTACATATTTCTTGTATATCACAATGGATTATTTTGATGCCAGGAGCACTAAAGGGTTAAATAAATAAAAATTAACCGAATTATATTTCTTAAATTCTAAATATTGCTTTCATCGGGTTAAATAGAAAAACTCGTTTCCGATAATCTTTATTCAAAAATATCTTATAATCCAAAGCTGGCTTTAGCAAATAATGGGTTAACGTGTTCGGATTTATCCCAAATTTTAGCCACGGAAAATCTACACATTTGGTTGTAATATTTTAAGTAATACTTTTAAAAATTCAATTGTATTTGCAAAATATTTGAATTTTTTGATTTAATTGCCTTAAACCAGCTTGTCATTTGTGGCGTCAAGTCCAAATGGGTTAATGACGTCAAATTATTTTTTCCTTAACCCATAGTTATAATGATGAAATAAAACATTTTCAGGTAGAAAATTAATAAATTTTTGATACAAAGTATTTAGAAAGAATATAATTACTGAATATTTCACAAAAATAAAATTTTTCTCGAAATCCGCAAAAACAATCCTTGTAAAGAAAATTCTGATCTAAATGTCATTTCTCCTCATCCGATCGATTTGAAACTTGGTCCATACACTTGCTGGGAAAAAAAATAACTTTGACTTAATCACGCACAGTCACGCATGGTCACACACAGCCACGGGGAGATTTAAAACGGATTTCTCCTTATTCAATCAGTCTGAAACTTGATCGATATACTTGCTGTAAAGAAAGATTAACTTCGACATAAACCCAATTTCCCGTCATCCGATCGGTATGGAACTTTGTCCATAGACTTGTTGTGACTAAAGATTAATTTTAAAATATCCCGCAAAGTCACGCACAGTCACGGAGAAATTCAAAACTCGTAAGCATAAGGAAAGAAAGAGTTTTAATAAAAACTTTGTTTTTATGGGTTAGATTATTAAATTTTGCTTAAGAAAATTTTTTAAAACTTGAAAAAGCAGTTTTCAAAATTTTATCAAAAAAAATTTTCCATATTCGGTCTCATTGCGCAACGTGGTGATGAAACAATTTCTTAAAGTTGAAATAAGTATCGTCAAATTTCATGACATAATGTTTTTTGACAGTGGTCTGCGGCATTTGTTATTTCTTGGCGGGTTTTTATTCGATTTTGAAGTTATATAGCTTTTTGAAAGGATAATTTAATACTAAAATCAAATTTTCCCCATATAAAGACACTTGAAATTTTCAATCGATTTTCCGGATCACTTTCCTTTATCCGATTGTCCCCAAACTTCTCATTTATTAGCTTCACATTTATTAGTTTCAGATTCATACTCTAGGGTAGGCCTAACGAAGCTAATAAATAAATATTTGGTTTATTTATTTATTTAATTTGGTATCCCACCCAACAAGACATGTGATCTTCAAACAGAGCGGGTTCTAACATATGTTAAATTGATTTATGATGTACAATGGAACTTAAAGCTATTATCTCAATATTTAAATTTAATTAAAAAAGAATTAAAATAAAAAGAAATAAAAAATAAATAAATATAACTGACTTTAAATAGGAATATTAAGCATTAAGAATAAAAACATCCATATAAGTAAGAAAAAATTAAATAAAAATTGGTAAATTAATAATAAAAAAAGGAGAAAATATGAAAACAAATATAAAATAAAGAATGAAATTAAAAACAACAATGCAATTTTGATATAGAGAAATAACAATACTACTTAGAATAAAAGAAACGAAAGAAAAAGAGAAGAAAAAAAATATTTATATAATAACTTAAAAGCTATTTTGACAATTGTTAATTTTATATAATGTAGATAAGGTGTAAAAAGAACAATTCCTATTTGTATCGCTCGAAAATTATTTTCTTAAAAAGTGAGACGTTGCTAACTTCTTTAATTGTAGAGGGTAAACTATTCCAAAGACGTACCGCAAATATGAAAAACTGCCATTCAGATAACAAAGTATGGTGCCGAAATTGTATTAAATTGTTATTTCTTCGGAGCCTACTAAAACGCAAACATTTTTAAAGATATTCTGGTTCTTGATTTATAATAATTTTGTGTAAAAAAATGAGTAATTTTGTTTTTAGTAGGTCATCAAAATTGACCCCATAGATTGTCTTTGAGTAGGAAGAAATGTGATCGAACCTTCTGAGACCAAAAACGTACTTTGCGATATTGTTAAACGTGATGTTTAACCTGGTTCTACTCCTAGCGTCGCAACTTGCAAAGATTTCACATGCATAAAGTAATGTCGGTATGAGGTAAGTCTTAGCTAGTAGTTAACGAATACTACCTTGAATAGGTTTTTCCACACGCCGCTGCAATGTGATCTGACCAGGTAAGATTTTTGTTAAAAACAACACCCAGATTTTTGGCTCGTTCGACAATATCAATTTGCTGATCATTTAAATAAATGTTTGGGTTAACTGGTATTCTAGTTAATCTATTACGCATCAGAACGCACTTGGTTTTTAAAGGGTTAAGGCTGAGACCGTTTGCAACCACCCAATTTGAGATTCGTTTTAAATCATCATTCAATTTTCTACTGCAGTCCTCAATTTTTCCTTCTTTGCTGCTAATGTACAGTTGTATATCATCGGCATACATTCTTACATTGCAGTGGATTAACTGCTTAGGGTGGTCAGTAGCATATATTGAGAAAAGGAGGGGACCAAGAATAGAAACCTGTGGAACGCCTCTTGAAACAGGAAGAAACGCTGATGCTGTATTATTTATTTAATGTTGGGGAAAAGTGGATCATTTTCTTAAGTTTTTGCAGGAGGACTGTGTGATCCACTGTGTCAAAAGCTTTTGAGTGATCTAACAGCACTAAAAATGCCACGCATCCATCATCAATTTCTTTTCTGATATCTTCAGATACATCGGCTAGAGCAGTAACACAGCTGTGTTCGGCACGAAACCCGGATTGACTGTCAGTGAGTAAATTATTATTGCTTAAATATGACGTTATTTGACTATGAAGGAGTCGTTCAAATGCCTTTGACAGATAAGGTAAAATAGCTATAGGACGATATTCAGTGGCTGACTTTTGAACCGGCAGAATTTTGGCTTGCTTCCGTCGTTGGCGAAAAGTGCTCGTTGTGATTATTTTGGTTACACAATAATCGTCAAATTCGTTATACCACTTTTTAATGAAACCCAAAAGAGATTTTGTTTTACTAACACAAGAATCAATATGTAACTTAAACCTTTTTTAACCTGGTCCAATACTCTGTTCTATTATTATCAATCACTTCAATCAATTCTCATATAATAATATGGTTTAAGATAGTATTTGTTCGATGTTTACCAACTATGTAAGTATTAATGTGTGAATATTTACATTTTTACTTACATATGTTTAAAAGCCAGGGCTGCCAACTCTTGGACGAAGAATAGCACTAATTTACCTCCAAAAAAAATACAAAGCACCGCCGAAAAAATTTAAAAATATTTATATAACTCAGCACTTTTTATATAAAATAATTTAAAAAATAAAACTCAATATCAAATAATTTTAACATAAAATTGTTTTTTTTAGTTTTTCAAAAAAGAAAATATATAATACAAAGAACAATGGCTTTAGGTGAGTGTGTTAATGCACATGACAAAAATTGCAAGTACGAGTGTATATGGTATAGACGCAGGTTCAAACCTCACGGTTCGAATATAACAACAATTATCACAATATTCAAAAAACTCACTGATGAAGGCTGATATGGCAGAAACTGGTCTTAAATACAGCGTAGCTATGAATAATATGCATTAATATGCAAAAATGCAAAAAACAAAAAATTGGCAACACTGATAGGGGCATTCGTTTATATTTTGAATGTTTAAATAAATAACTTGAAATTACAGAATCTTTTAATACAGTACATAAAGTTGTGTTGTTGTATAATTTCTAAGAAAAATTCTAATTTTATTGCTTACACCCTTGGCCTTAAGCCATTGAGTACAGTATAAGACTAAAATCAACATTTATTAGTTTAAATATTTTATTCAAACTGAGGTTTTATTAAAACACCCACATATGTAACCGATTTCGATCTGTTACAAATACCATCACAAACTTAAATACCTCAAAAAGCGGTAGTGCATCTAAAAATGTCTTAATTCTCTTGTATAAATATTTAATGTTCCACATTACATATCAACAGAACAGTTAAATATATTTGTAGCCTTTGTTCAACTTATGAGTGTTTTTCTTTAAGATTCAAATGGAAGGCAACAAACATTAACAGCAGTGAATTGTTTTAATGACGCCTTATTAAGTATTAAATATTTTGTAGGCAACGTTTTTGTTTGAGGTTTCCTTTTTAAGATAAGATGTAAAATTAAATTGACTTTTGTAACAATAAAATTTGATGTATTTTGTTTATAATCAACAAGATATTTTTTGGGGTATTTTATTATTTAGTACACTAGGCGTATGATATTTATTTAGAGTGGAATAGAATCAAACCGCGTATGATTAATGTTAATTATATATTACGTATCAACAGGGTAACAGGTATTTAATTGACCCAAACTTTTTAGTATTTGCAAAATTCTTTGGGCAATTGAGGTTAAAATTTATAGAATTCATTCATATGAAATATTAGGTACAGTATATAATTCTTAAGGATCACTATTAATTTTCCATTTAGATATGTATATAATTAAAGAGAATATTTCTAGCGGATGAATTCTTAAAAATTTTAAAATTAAACAATAACTAATAGCAAACATCTATTAAGCTTCCTCGTAAGTAGTTTTTTTGTTATACTTCTACACAACCTTGAATAGCAACGTAGTACATCAATTATCCTTTAAGTTTTAAACTTAAAGTAAATATAAATCTTTCAACAACTTTTCCTCAAAACAATTATCCTTTTGTTTTGTACCATATTTTCATTCAAAATTAATTAAAAACTTTTTATTATGTTATTAATACAACTTTATTTTTGTTTTACGCACAATACAATGAATATAAATTTTAAGTCAAACACGCAATATATTATGTTGGTATGTACTTGTTAACTCGTACAGAGTACAGCACAAATTGCAATTGAATAACAAACTATGATGATGAAGTACCTTTCTGGTTCTCTGAAGCCAAGAAAAATATATTGTAGCTAGAAATTAAAAACACAAACACAAAGGATTAAAACAAAAGATAATTTATAATAAAACAAATAAAAAACAAGTAAGAAAATTATAGTTGATCTAGATCGACTATACGACACCTATACCATGTGTCTTATTTCCAACTAATTGAATATAGAAAATAAGCATAAACAAAATTTGAGTGGCATATCAGGTCGAAAACTGGACCGTTCATGACCATATTGGAGAAAGTCACTTACTTTTTGTAAAAATATACACAAACTGAATTTGAGAAAAATCTATGCAATTTTTTTGTTTTTGATTAATTTAAATGAAGACCGGAAAGCAGCTTTATGCGGAGGCTATGACTAAGAAGTCTCCTATAGGGTTTATTTTTGTAATACTGATTAATGGTTGTAATAAACATAAACAAACCAAATTTTACAGAGGCAGGCCATAACAAAGGGTGGGCCATGAGGGCCATTTGGCTCAGGCCCCGAGTTGTGAGTTTCCTAATTTGGTCACAGTAGGTGCGGAAAAATTAAGTTGAAATATTATTTTGAGTATTAATTTATTTTATTTTAACCAAAGATTTATAAAATATAACGATACAAAAGTTATAGTAAAAATTTCAAGTTATTGTTATATGTATGTATAAAACTTTTTTACGTAGTAGGCCAATTGCATAAAAAAGAATATTTAATTTTCAATTATCAAAAATCTAACTATATTTCCTATTCAGTACAGTTTTAATTTTCCTATTATAGCTTTTGGTTCCGTACTATAAATTTTAGTGATTATAAAATAAGTGTTTTTTTTTTATTGTTTAGTGATATTTATAATCTGTAAGTTTAAATGGAGTTAATATTAAAAATAGTTATATTTAATTCATAAGTAATTAATTTTAGGAATATAATGAAAAGAATATATCCGAGTGGCGCAAGCAAGAGACGACAGAAAAAAGAACAAGAAAAAGCCAAGTAAAGTCTGCCACGATTAACGAAATACTTTAATAAAAAAAACATCACTGAACAGGTTATCAATCAAACAGTCACTCCTGAAAATGAAACTACTCATGCTATTTCACAAATGGAAATGCTATTGCTGATGTTGATGCTCAAATTTCAGTGGTTGAAAATATAACTTCAGAACAAATAGAAGATTCTTTGTCACCATTACAGATAATTGTTGATGATGCAAACATGGAAGAAAATTACGTGTCATCTAATCTACCCAATATTCAAGAAATTGAAGCAACAACTTCAACACCTGTTTTCAGCGATGACGTCGCCTTACCTAACAAGAAAAATATAATGCAAATGGAAGATTTTTTGAAAATTGAACATTTTAAAATACCTGAAAACATCCCAAATGATGCTGAAAACAATAAATTTCCATATCGTCTGACGAAGAAGGTTTTAGCGAATGGAGAAATTTGCAACAGGGATTGGCTATGTTGGAGCAATTCAAAAAAGTCATTATTTTGTTTTCGCTGCTTCCTACAGGATACGAAATTTGATACATCAGTTCTCGGTAGCCAAGCAAGAGGATGCAGGAAATTGAAAGATCGCGTACCCGCTCATGAAAATTCAATTATTCATAAAAAAAATTATGTCAATTGGAAATCAGCAAGTAGATCTGCATTATTAAAGTCCCCATTAGGATCATCTCTACTGAAAGAACTAAACTGTGAGGCAAGTAATTGGCAGAAAGTTCTTCATCGAATTTTGGATGTTATATTTTTCCTAAGTGAGCGTGGTTTGGCATTATTTGGTTCTAATGAGTATATTGGAAATACGCGGAATGGAAACTTTTTAGGTATCATAGAATTGCTCAGTAAATATGATCCAGTTTTATACGAACATGTAAAAAGTGTTCGTGAGTCACAAGACAAGTACAAACGTCTTCAAGTTCATTATTTATCATCAAGAATTCAAAATGAATTCATTCAGATTTGTGGAAAATTTGTGCAAAGAAGAATTATTGAAGAAATTCTTGATTCTAAATATTTTTCCATTATTGTGGATGCGACACCAGACTGCTCGCACCAAGAACAAACATGTCTTGTAATTCGTTATGTAAAATAATAAATAATGCATCGTATTCAATTGAGGAAAGATTTATTACATTTGATTCATTTACACAAAAAAGAGGAATCGAAATCGCTACACGAATCATTGAAATTCTTGAATATTTAGGCCTTGATCTTAATTTATGCTTTGGGCAAGCATATGATAATGGTGCTAATATGGAAGGACAGTATAACGGTGTGCAAGCAGTGCTGCTTGAGCGTAATCCGAATTGCATTTTTTCCAGTTGTGGAAATCATACTCTTAATCTTGTTGGAGTTGACTCTGCTGAATCATGTAAAGAAGCAGTTACATATTTTGGGAGAATTCAACAGATGTATAATTTTTTTAGCAGCAGTCCTAGAAAGTGGGAGATTTTAAAGGAATATTTAGCTGTGTCACTTCATACAATATCAAAGACAAGATGGTCTGCTCGAATTGATGCTGTTGAACCAATTTATAATAATCAGTCAAATATTCTGGCTGCTTTAGAGGAGTGTAAGTCACTAAACCTTCCACCGCACGCACGTACCGAACTTCAATTCAATTTTTCAATATTTGGATACATTCGAATGCATTGTGTTGAAAACAATATGGCTTAAAATATTAACGTTATTGCAACAAACTAATTTAATTATTGAAGCACGCAATGCAACACTTGACGTCGAAAGGGAAAATATTAACAATCTTATTGCAAGGATGAAGATAATGCGTGAAGAGTGGGGCAGATTACTCTTAAGTTCAAAAGAGATTGCCGTACTTTCCAAAATTTCAACTGATTTTCAATTAACTCGTTATATTAGGTCACAGTTTGATGCTGAAGAACATTATAGAGTTAATGTTTTTATATACATTATTGATTCGGTTATTTCAGGCTTGACACGTCGCTTTGAGTCTTTACGCAAAATTTGCCAGACTTTTGGATTCCTTTGGACTTTTCAAACTTCATCAGATGAGGAAATAAAATCGAGAGCAAAAAATATGCACCTAAAATATCCAAAGGAAATTTCAAATGAAATATGTGAAGAAATGATATTTTTAAATAATATTTTTGAAGTAAACTTTGATATGGAATCATCTCCAGCTCCAGTTGCTGCTAAACATTTTAGAAAAAAACATAACTGGACTATTTCCAAATATATCAACAGCTTTAAGAATATTTTTAAGTCTACCTGCCTCCGTTGCTTCAGCGGAACGCCGTTTCAGTGTGTTGAAAAGGGTTAAAAATTTTAACAGATCTGCAATGAGCCAAGAACGGTTGAATGGGCTACCAATTTTACATATAAATTCAGATATTGCACGAAATATTGATTTTTCAACTATTATAAAAGATTTTGCTACAACTAAAGCTCGAACGGAAAGCTTATTTGTAATTTAATTATTAATTTCATACTTTTTAAATAAATTAAAAATAATAAAAGAACTATGTAAATTTGTTTTTTTATACCCTATACCACTATGTGGTTTGGGTATAATGACTTTGTGCTGCTGTTTGTAACAACCAAAAATATTTGACCTAGACCCATCTTTATTTATACCGATCGAATCAGAATCACTTTCTGAGTTGATTTAACAATGTCCGTCCGTCCGTTGTAATCAAACTGCAGGTCGCAAATATGAATATATTTTGATGAAATTTGGTATATAAGCCTTTATCGGCCATGGGATGAACGCTATTGAAATTGGTGAGAATCGGTCCATGTTCAGACCTAGCCCCCATACAAATTACCCATATGAAATCGACATAAATTGCCATAAGATCCAAATTGTCATATATATGTTACTCAAATTGGGTTTGTATGCGTTCATTACATCCACTAATGAGTAGTCCAAAAATGATCCCTTTGATATAGAGCTGCTTTCCGATCTTCACTTAAATCTATTAAAAAACAAAAATATTGCACTGATTCTTCTCAAATTTTGTTTGTATATCTTTTTGCAAAATACAAGAGACTTTACCAAACATGATCAGGATCGGTCCATTTTTGGACCTAGTCCCTTTATAGATATACAATCCGATATGAACTTTTTCATATCTGCAGCCAAAAAAATTAATAAAAATCCCACTCAAATATGGTTTTTTGCTTATTTTCAATGTCCAGTTAGTTGGGCCTAAGAGATTGGGTTTCTAAACGCATGGTATAGGGTATCGTATAGTCGGTCTAGACCGACTATAATTTTCTTACTTGTTTTTTACTCAAACAAGAGGCCCCATATTTTTTTATTGGCCTTTGCCCCCTCTCAGCGCTGCAAGGCCCTGCATATAGGTATCATTTGTATGGGGTCCAAGTCTGAACATGCACCTATTTTAACCAATTTCAGCAACATTCGTACTATGGTTGACAGAAGCTTATATATTAAATTTCATGAAAATATATTTATATTTGTGACCTCTAGTTTGATTACAAGGCTTACATGGACCCACAGAGGGACGGAACGATGCACGGATATCGCTAAATGGACTTAAAAAGTGATTCTGAATTGGTATAATAAAAGATGGGTCTTGGTCAAATATTTTTAGTAGTTACAAACTTTAGCACAGACTCCTTAAAAATAACACATATCAAATTAATTTTTTACCCCTGTACATGAAATTACTAACGAAGTATTCAAATTTCTTGCCGAGATTCAAATGAGAGGTATTTCACAGACATATCTTTCATATTGTACAAAATTTTATTATATTTTTTTTTTAAATAAAATGAATTTTATTTATTCCAATATAAATTTTATATTATAATGCTTAACTGAATTGCACGTGTTGTACGTTTTTGTTCCCGAGAGGTAAGTGAGTGTAAAAATGTAATGCTTCTTCTTATATCGCTCAGTTTTGGCGCGCATTTTATTATTTCCTCTTTGGTTTTGCACCTTATCCATTCTCTTTATTAATCTATAGAATGAAGTGTTGTATTTCCATTCGAAGTTAATGTAATCGCAACCGGATTACAACAGTTACCGGAACCGTTTTATTAAAAAGCGTTACATTGCCCCCCTTTCAGTCTCGAGGCTCCTGACCGAGTTTGGGTAAAACAATGTTATATTGGGCTAACCTATTGATATGGAATACGCGAGTAGATCGTTGATTTTTAAGCTTACACAACATCCGTTATCTTCGCAACTACTTCTGCCGATCCGACCCAATCAGATTGTAGCTTCGGACATCTTCCTTCACGACGCATCGGTATATATACCCAAACTTGCTGGCCCAACTCGAACTGTACAGGGGTTGATTTCAAATCATAGCGATGTTTAAAAATAAGCTTTTCTCTTGCTAATTTCTGAATGTTTTTAATTGTATTTTGCATCTCTGAAGCAAATTGTGATATACCTGATCTAGCCTCTGGGGGAGTACTAACCACAAGGTCAATAGGTAAACGCAACTCTCGACCAAAGCTTAAAAGTGCCGGAGAGTAACCTGTAGAGCCGTGGACTGAACTTCTATATGCCATTAAAGCTAGTGGCAAGAAACGATCCCAGTTTTTCTGATGTTCGTTTACAAATTTGAACAGGTAGTCAAGCAGCGTCCTGTTAAACCTCTCAACTATTCCATCCGATTGTGGTCTTAAAGGAGTGGTACGTGTTTTTCTGCTCCCTTGATCTGAATGAACGAAATAAGAAACACCACATCCGCATATTAGATTGGACAGCATAACTTCAGCCACTACCCCTGCTGTCTGGTCAGGTATTGCTATACATTCTGGCCACTTCGTGAAATAGTCCATCATCACTAAAACATATCAGTTACCATCAGGAATAAGTGGTAGTGGTCCTAAGACATCTGTTGCGATCCGTTCAAAGGGAGCTCCAATTATGCTAGGTTGAAGTCGACCGACAGTTCGTTTTGAAGGGCCCTTACGAGATGCGCACATAACGCAATTTTGACACCATGTATTTACATCTGACGAACGACCCACCCAAAAGTATCTGGATTTGACTTTACTCATCGTCTTGCGTTTACCCAAATGATCCCCAGTTAATGAGTTATGAAGCTGGGTCATCACTTCAGGAATTAGCTCACTTGGAAGGATTAACAATACTTGACTGTCGCCTTTCAAATCCAAATGTGAATAACAAAATATACCATCACGCATCTGTAATCGTAACCACAGGTGCCAGTAAGCTTTTAATTGGGGGGACTCTTTAATAATGGACTGCTTTTCGGGTCGCTCCCTATTTGACACCCATTGGCGAACCTGTCTTAAAACTTCGTCCTCCTCCTGCATTTTCATCAAGTTCATGGGTAAGGTAAGGTAGAAATACATCAGATGTTTCCTTTTGTTCAGAACTACTGCAATTTTTACGATCGATACATGGGCGCCATGAAAGAGCATCATCATTGCCATGCTTTATACCAGCTCGATGTTGAATTTCGAAATCATATTGCTGAAGACGTTCTAACCATCTGGCAAGCTGCCCCTCTGGCTCTTTAAAGTTGCACAACCATCGAAGGGATGCATGATCGGTCCGTAATAAATATGGTCTCCCAAAAAAATATGGATGAAAATGTTTGGTTGCATTAACCACTGCTCAACTCTCTTCTCGTACCGCAGTAATTCTTCTCGGATTTTGATAAGGTCTTGCTGTAATACTCGATTGCTTTTTCTATACCATTCTGCACTTGGCTAACGACAGCGCCAATACCACAATTTGATGCGTCTGTGTCCGAAATAATAGAATAATTTTCATTTGGAGAGGCTAGAATTGGTGTTGTCGTAAGTCTTGTTTTGAGAAGGTTGTATGCATAATCTGCACCTTGTGTCCACAGAAACTTCCTTTTAAGCTCGGTCAGCTCTGTCAATGGATGTGCCAATGTAGAAAACTGGTGTATAAACTTTCTATATTAGGAGCAAATGCCAAGAAAACCACGAAGGTCGCGTTTGCATTTTGGAACTTCCCAACTCAATACCTTTTCAATTTTTGCGGGGTCTGGTTCTAGTTCATGGCGGCCGACGATATGACCGAGATAATTAACACGCTCTTTAAAGAAATTACATTTTTTGGACTAAGTTTTAATCCAGCACTTTATAGCCGCTCAAATACTTTTCTTAAATGCGTAATGTGTTCTTCAATGGAAGAGGAGTGCACAATAATGTCATCCAAGTAGACTAAAGCTACTTTCCAAACCAGTCCTGAAAATAAGCCATCCATCAGGCGTTCAAAGGTTGCTGGTGCGTTTGATAAGCCAAAAGGCATAACATTAAATTGCCAAAGACCAGACCCACAAGTAAAAGCAGCTTTTTCTTTTGATACGGATCCATTTCCACTTGCCAGAAACCACTTACAAAGTCCATAGTAGAGAGCCAGCGTGATCCATATAGCGTGGATAAAATTTCATCCATTGTGGGCAAGGGGTAAGAGTCTTTTCGCGTAATATCGTTAAGACGTCGGTAGTCCATACAAGATCTTAAAGTTCCATCTTTTTTCGTACCAATACCACTGGAGAGGACCAAGGACTTTCGGAAGGTTCTATTACACCACGGCATGTCATGTCTTGCACGAGCTCTTGTACTTCAATTTTTTTAAAGCGGTAAACGGCGAGGCGGTTGTCTGATGGGAACAGCCGGTGTCGATATGGTGTCTGGTAACAGAAGTTTTTCCAAAATCTAAAATCTTTGAGTGCAGTCGTGTTCTGATGGTAATTCCATTTCATTAAACATTTTAACATCACTCTTTTCTGTGACCGGCTCAATAACATCAGCCTCTATTAGTTTTCCCAGAATAGTATTAGTAGGCAAAATGAAGGCGCGATCTGTAGTGTTGGCAATTCGTATGGGTATAGAACTAGATTTAACCAACCCCACACCTGACACCAATCTTACGAAATTTTATTATTTTTCTTTAATGAATTTTATTTATTCCAATATAAATTTTATTTGTTATAATGCTTAACTGAATTCTTGTACGTGTTGTACGTTTTTGTTCCCGAGCGGTAAGTGAGTGGTAAAAATGTAATGGTCCTTCTTATATCGCTCAGATTTGGCGCGCATTTTATTTATTTATTCTTTGGTTTTGCGCCTTATCCATTCGCTTTATTAATCTATAGAATGAAGTGTTGTATTTCCATTCGGAGTTAATGTAATCGCAACCGGATTACAACAGTTACGAGCTAAAAGGAGATTATATTGATTAATTTTTACTTTTTAGGCCATCAAAGTGAGCCTTAAACTGATAACTTTTACCCCAGATAATTTTTATACCCTATACCACTATGTGGTCAGGGTATAGTGACTTTGTGCTGATGTTTGTAATTACTAAAAATATTTGACATAGACCCATCTTTTATTATAGCAATCGACTCAGAATCACTTTCTGAGTCGAGTTAGCGCTGTACGTCCGTCCGTCCGTCTGCGTATCCATGTAAATCTTGTGATCAAACTAAAGATCCCAAATATGAATATATTTTGATGAAATTTGATAATACATATAAGCTTCCATCGGCCATTATATGAACGCTGTCTAAATTGGTGAGAATCGGTCCATGTTCAGACCTAGCCCCCATACAAATGACCCCTATGAAATCAACATAAATTGCCATAAGATCCAAATTATCATATAAATCTTAGTCAAATTGGGTCTGTATGTATTTATTACATCCATTAATCAGTAGTCCAAAAATGATCCCTATTGGACAACTCTTAGTCATCGGCCCCATATAGAGCTGCGTCTAGACCGACTATAGTTTTCTTACTTGTTTTTTTATATTTTGGTGACAACGAGTTATCTATTGAAACACAACTCAGACCCGCTTTCAGTGCTTTTTTTGATCCATTTCCAACACCTATTTGTCAAACTTTGTGACCTTTTATATGTGTTCCTTATTTCATTCTTCAGCAAAATTGTAGTTAAGGCTTAAATAAATAATTTTTATTAATTTATCCATTTGGGTGACAGCGGTTTGCATGAAAAAAATTGTTGGTCGAATTTTGAGGTGTGCGGGTCGGATTATTGTGACACTGGATTTAACCCGTGGGGTATTCTTGATTTCAAATTGACTCCTTATGAAAATCTATAAATATTTTCTTCATCAGAATTTTTTTTTTAAATAAAACAAATTCAATGTATTTATAAAATTTCTCGAATTTATTCGTTATTTTATGAAAATATTTACATTATTTAATTTTTATATATAATACAGCGTAAACAAATTTTTATATCGAGGGATTATATTCAAAAAATTCTATCTGCATCAATAATTATTTTAAAAGGAGCATGTAAAACTAATTTATTAATAAGGTTTGAAAGTATTTGTCGATCCATTTGCTACAATATCTATTAAGAAACAGTCGTACTAATCATGTGTGATATCAAAATTAATATTATATTTGACAGCTATATCAGAGAACAGTTTGAAATCAAAAATTAATATTGATGTCAAATTTAAATACCACTTTTTGAATATAAGACCTCGATATATCTTTATATGAATATAATAACTCTGAAAAAAAAATTAAAACTAGGACACATTTTATACCCCACGAGTTAATTTCAGAAAATAAGTCCAGACTATTATTTTTTAGAATTATTAAAATATAACCAACAACTTTTATCGCAATCTTTCCACAAATATATATTATTTTGATATTTTGTTTTAATAAAATGTAAATATCCTTAAATTTGACTTCTGACCTTAAAGGGGGACCATTTATAGTGTTTTAATTTAGCCTTAACTTACAGGATTGAGAACTTATATCAAGTAGTATAATATTTTGATAAAAGATATTTGAAATATGAAAACACCAAGAAGGTGTAGCCTTACACTTGAAAAAGTATGAAAAGTCACACTTTTCTTCAAATCTGCTGAAATAAAAACGCTGCCCTCGCCAAATTAAGAACAGGCTACCTACAATATTTGGCATTTTTAATCACATATATTTTTTTAATAAGAACTTAAAGTGCAATCGTTGATTCCGGAAAATTCCTTGAACAAAATTTTTGAAAAAGTAAAATTGGAGATTTTGAAATAGTGTTAAAAAAAATATGTACCGATTTGACATTAATTTACGAGGTCATAACAACAGACGAGATGCAAAATACTTTACATAAGATCATTTTGGGTTCAAGAGAATGCAAAAATATTGTTTTTATAAATTATTTCAATGTCTTTAAAAATGTACTTTCGATTTTCTTAATCAAGTAGTCTGCGGCGCATTTATTACCTGGGGAACTTGATATAACTTGACTGTTTTTCAACCGATAATAGATTTTGTTATTTTATTAGAAACATAATTTACGATAGATTATGGTTTATTAATTAGTTTGATTGAAACGCAATTATTAATATCAAAATTTTTGTGAGAAATGATTTTTTTTGATAATTTTTACATATAAATTCATATTTGAACTTTGAACTCAATGCGCGTCCAGAAAGCATTGTCCGCTTTGGCTCAAATTTTGAGCACTAAAGTTTTAAATCACAGTGTCACAATAATCCGACCCTCACGTCTTGAAATTCCAAAAAAATGGCTGTCACCCTCATATCCATGTAAAAATATAATAAAAACAAGTAAGAAATTTATAGTCGGTCTAGACCGACCATACGATACATTATACCATGCGTTTAGAAACCCTATCTCTCAGGCAAAACTAACTGGATATAAAAAAACAAACAAAAGTTCATATCGGATGATATATCTATATGGGGACTAGGCGCAAAACTGGACCGATCCTGACCATATTTGGTAAATCGTCTTGGATTTTGCAAAAATAAATACAAACAAAATTTGAGAAGAATCAGTGCAATCTTTTTGTTTTGTGATAGATTTAAGTGAAGATCGGGAAGCAGCTCTATATGGGGCCTATGACTAAGAGTTGTCCCACAGGGATCATTTCTGGACTACTGATTAATGGATGTAATAAACACATACAAACCCAATTTGACTAAGATTTATGTGATAATTTGGATCTTATGGCAATTTAAGTCGATTTCGTAGGGGTCATTTGTATGGGGGCTAGGTCTGAACATGGACCGATTCTCATCACTTTCAACAGCGTTCATCCCCTGGCCGATAGAAGCTTATATACCAAACTTCATCAAAATATATTAATATTTGCGACCTGCAGTTTGATTACAAGCTTTACATGGACACACAGACGGACGGACGGACATTGTTAAATCGACTCAAAAAGTGATTCTGATTCGATCAGTATAATAAAAGATGGGTCTAGGTCAAATATTTTTGGTAGTTACAAACAGCAGTACAACGTCATTATACCCAAACCACATAGTGGTATAGGGTATAAATATAATGAAAAATACTTATTAATTTTTTATTTGAAATTAAAAATATCATTCATACGTATACATATCTTCTACCTACTAGTAAATAATATTAGTTATTCAAAAATTTTAAAAAAAATGGAGAAAAAATAAAATTCTTTCAGGAATTTGCCGAAGAATGAAACCAGAAATCATCAACGATTCTTGAGTTACATATTTTTCATTACAAAAAGTTCAATGTACAGAGTTTATGGCATTGTTTGGGCTCTGCCACATTAAGACCTTCATTAGATTCCTGGCTCAGATGACCAAGTATTTTCAATTGAAAGTTTATAAAAGAATTAACAATCTGTCCTTTTTTTAAATAATGACTACAGACAGCATTTGTTATTAAATTCTGTCTCAAAAGTACTAACAAAACATTTAAGGCTCCCCACATCTTCCAAAAGTTAACAAACTTAGAAATAACATGTAAGTGAACCACAGGGAATGCTCCACTTGAAACAAAATCACAAACAATTTAAAAAGTCTAAGTCAAACTATTTATTACAACGAAGACCCACAAATTGATACACTTTCGTTAAATGTAAACCTTTTTAAAGAAAAACTTTCAAATTTAACAATAACAAAGCCATAAGATAATATTTACTTTTCTACAAAAAAAAAAAAAAAAAACAAACAAAATAAAATAAACATTCACAGTGTCATCATCTCAGTGAATCATTTTATGCAACTGAATTGGTGTAAACAAACCATACGGTAAAACTGCGACCTTTACCCTTAGTATTTTCATTAAGCTTTTTAAAAGCTTTTAAAAAGCTCTACTTCAGTTAGTCTCACAGCAGCAAGGAAAAATAACGGTAAGATGCTCAATCAAAAAAAGGATATTATTTTATAACTGTTTGTGAGAATTATCGAGAAAATCAGCTGTTATTTTATTGGGTGTTGTGTACGTGACAGTGAGAGATGATGATAAAAAGTACAAAATAAATATACGAATATGTAAACAATGTGCAGACAATATTTCTTCAGTTAGGAATGATCTGCGAAAATAGTGTTTAGCTTAAATAAAATAAAGACTGTTAACTTGACTATTTAAATTAAAGTTCTGTAAAACGAGTTAGACTATCCAACATATACACCTATATTTTAAAAAAATGTCAAAAAAGTCTTTGGAGCCTTTAGTTTTGTACAGAAGCCTTATTTAGCAGTTCAGATGCAAACTAAATCTAAATGCAGAACTTTTCTATAAAAAAAAAAGATATTATGAGTTTTGTTGTAAAAGACTAAGGTTAAGACGTTTTATCTGATACATTAAGAACATGTTTTCATATATATGTGTAAATAAATAAATGAGAGATTATATGAATGGGTTGAAAGGAATGATATATTGACAGAGTATCATGATGGCTTCAAAAGAGCATATTCGACAATTGACAACATATATAACCTGGTAGGGATCATCAGTATAAAGCTAGCTGAAAAGAAATAAGTATTTGCATTCTCTGACGATTTAAAAGCAGCATTTGATAAGATAGCGTAAAAATCATTAATAAATATATTGTACTCAATCGGAATTTTACTTAAATTTGTTAAAATAATCGAAGCTATTTATGCGGATACCAAATCGGTGGTGTAGGGTGGGGAAGAATTGTTTGAGTACTATCAAACGAATTAGGGTGTGAAACGATGTTGCTTTTTATCTCCATTTTTATTTTCATTGTATATCAATGAATTGCATAACAGTTTGGGTTGTGGTAGGAATTTGGAAAATTTAAATATCACACTGCTAATATGCGCTGATGACATCGTCATTTTAGCAGATGAGATAGAAACTCTTCAAAAAATTATAGCTAACTTGGAAGTTTATTGGGATCTATGGAATCTTGAAGTGAATCTTAACAAGTCAGAGATATTGGCATTTCGTCGCTTGATTATTTGTTTGCTCCAATCGCCATTTTCGAGTTTTTTTAGTTATGGGTGATTACATAGGTTTTCTGATATCCTCTTTCTGAGTCTTTCATCAGTTTTATCGTATCTCAAACGGTTTTTGATATATTTATGTTGATTTTTGCTCCATAACCACTTTTTTAACACTTTTTTAAAATTTGTTTGCCTCAATCACCACTTCCTGGCGTTTGGAGCAAAGTTGGCATACAAATTTAAAATTTTTGTTTGTAAGGTTATTTTTGCTCCATAACCACAGACAATGGATGTGATGTTTATTATGGAACTCACTTGTTAATATTTTTTTGCTCTATGTGTATAGAAAACTATCTCCACTAAGTTATCACACTATGATTTTGAGGAAATAGGAATTTGTGACTTGTTATTTCTTATTTGCTCCACTACCCGTATAAGAAGTACAGGGGTATAAATAAAAATGCAAAATCGTATGAAAAACACATGCAAGTGCTTACCCAACTTAAGCTAAACGTATCGTATCGTTCGCTTCTGTTGATTTTAGAATTTTGCTACGTTTGTGCGTGATATTTGTGAACAGCTGATAAAGTTTGGTTAATTTTACATATTTTAATAACGTGTGGCTAACTAAGTCTTAAGTCATTAGTGCTTTAGACTTCGAGTCGATAGGACATGCGTATCATGTCTTCACCGCCACCAATATTACCGTTGCATTTATCAGAGGAAGTAAAATTATAGTTAAATTTTTTATTATATGGATGCATAAATAAAGTTTAATTTTAGAATTATGAATGAGATTTTACTGGATGATCTGATAATAAGCCGACTCTTGAAGAACAGCCTACTAGTTAAAGCCAGTAAGCAATAACAATCTATTCTACTACATAATTTTTATTTGAACGACTTCTTTCAGACTAGATGATTTGCGACTACAATCAGTGCTACAACAGAGCCAACCATATTCAACACCATCAGAGCGCGATTTTTCAGGTATTTATTTCAATGACTTTAAATATAATTTTAAACTAGTTGCATCAATTACTTAATATAATATATTTGTATTTTTTGTAGATGATGACGTTGACGATGATCCCAATTTTGAGCCAGAATATCAAACATATATTGTTTCTGATTTTGTTTTAGAAACAAACTTGGTGAGTTTGACAAGTCTCCCATCAAATTGTAGTTACTCGGGTTAGCCAAAAGCAGTTTCTTGAAATAAAATTAGTGTCACCAACAAATTATATTTGGTTAAAAACAGAATGTTCGCCGCAGCAACTTGCAAGAAAGAAGCGGAGACAACCAGAAATTTGGAAAACAAATATAAGAAAAAAATTGCGAGAAGGTGATAAATCATACATCGACATAAAAGGCAAGCATACTTGCTTCTTTTTGTTTACGAAAATTTTTACTGAAACGGACAGATTAAGAATTTATTCTGAATTTTGGAAACTATCGGATGGTGAGAAAAGCAAATTTTATTCAAAATTTGTCAAGCGATAAGGAGTAAAGCGTCGTAGAGGAGCGCATATATATATCTGTATACTTTTTACAATTGATCGAAATTACCTTGATGCGTCTCTTAGCGTAGCTAGAATGTATAAACTTTATTCTGAAAATAATGTTACTCAACCATTTAAAATCCACATTTATCGACAGATTTTTAATAATGGTTTTAATTTATCATTTTATAAGTCAAAAAAGGATCAGTGCGATAAATGTGTTCTCTTCAAGATGAATGAAAATCCAACCGAAGATGAAAAGTTGATATATGAAAAACACAGAATAGAAAAAATTGCTTTAAAAGTTGATCACGACACTGATAGATCAAACATGGATCCGAGCCACTGTGTTATTTGCTATGACATGCAAAGCGTTTTTTCACTTCCGAAAGGCAACGCATCCAGCTTTTATTCAACCTTACCGCTACTGTATCCATGGTCAACATTCGTAGATATACATTCTGCGCTATATGGTCCGAAGCTCACAGTGGAAGGAGCGGAAATGATGTATCTAGTGCTTTAATTAAAATATTGAATTTGTGCGTTAAAAATCATCCGGGAATACGAAGAATAACTTTGTGGAGTGACTCTTGTGTTCCACAAAATAAATATAAAATTAATTCCTGCTCTATTAAAGTGTTTTTGAAATTAAATCAAAATATCAAAGAGATATTTCAAAAATTTTCTGTCCAAGAGTTGGATTGCATTCATGGAGCTATTGATAAATTCTTAAAGAATCTGGAGATTCATACTACACTGCATTTAATTAAGTTGTTAAAGAACGTTAACTCGGAAAAAGTTTGTCTAAAAATTATTCAAATGCGACCAGATGACTTTAAATTATACTCCAGAGTACCTGAGCAGCTTGATTTTAGTAAAGTCCCTTTCACCAAAATTAAAATTTTACTCTATGAGCAGGAGAAAGAATTTAGTATGAAATTCAAATTAACTCCGCGAAATATGGAATTCAGCACAACGTCTTTATTAAAAAAAACCCACAAAGAAGAATTTGCCTACACCAACAAATTTGTTTACAAAAAATTTAAATATTATGCCTAAACGAAAAATTCGTCGGAAAAAAGCGTCCGACATCAAGGACTTATTACCATTTTTTACCAAAAACGGATCAAGAGTACTTCAAAGCTCTTTTAAAACTCTAAATCCTCTTACTGATCTCACACGAAGTGATTTATTAATTTTTTTAAGTTTTTTAATTTTTTTTAAGAGTCCCAACTGAATAGGGTATATTTTTTAATGTGATTGCTTAAAAAGCTTTATTATTTTTTATATTATATAGTTTAAGTTCCCACTGAATGGGTTTAATATACAGTGTCACTGATATATATTTACGTTAATAAAATTTAAATTACTATAAGTTGAATAATATTAGCTTTTTTTTATCAAATAAACTGTTTAGTATTTATTTGCCTCACTTCGAAAAATTTTGCTCCACGTGCATACCATCGAACTATGTTCTCCAAAAAGCAATGGATATGGAGCAAAAGCAATTTTAGAATAATTTTATTTACTATATTATTTCTGCACTATAATAGTGAAAGCTCCAAAACTGTTTATATTGTGGTAGCCAATATTCCAAACTTCATAAAGTTTGTGTGTTGCAAAAAAGTCTATCGGACCATATTTTTTTTATAACGCTTTTGTTTTAAAAGTCGATTTACTCGAAATGAACTTTATGGCGATTGGAGCAAACAAGTATTCAAGCGACGATTTAGAGATGGTGGCAGACTAAAATCGCAGTAGAAATGGATATTCGGAGAAAACTACATAATCATAACCAACGAGTATACCTATCTTGGAGTAATTCTTACACGTAAAATTAAATTTATAAAAAAAATATTGAAAAAAGAAATATAAAACCACTATAAATTCCACATGGAAAACCATTCTCTCGAATACACATATCCAACTTAGACAAAAATTGAATCTTTTTGCAGGTTTGGGGTTTTGGGAATTTTGAAAAAATAGATAAATGATAAATTACAGCGATATTTTATGAAAAAAAATTTAGAACTGCCTGACAATAGACCAAATTACACTCTTATGCTGGTACCGTGAATAATCATCTTGACACTTTAGAACTTCATTCAGTCCAATAGACTATTATCTCAAAGAACGTATATACGATTACTTATTCGAAAAGATTTACTTTGGGTCAAAAAATTAAAAACCATTCAATTTCAATGCAGCATGGTCCAGAAGATAGTCCGACGAATATCTGTGGATAGCTCAAAATAATCAACTACATCAACATCAACACTAGGCATATTTACAAAAGTTACATAGTTTAATCATCTTTACTTAATAGACAGACGTTTTATATAACATTAACGAACAATTTACTATTATCTTATTTGCAATAATATTCTTGTATTTTTCAAATGTAATAATTATTTTAAAATAAAAAATCATGTGAGTCCGATTGCAGGGCAGATGTGTAAACATCCAGTAATTAAAGATTTTTTTATAGCACTTTCTTAAAATCAAACAGAAAGCGTATAACTTATTATTATTATTATTTATTATTTTAACCGGTTTATTTTTAATTTTTCGTTTTTTATTTTTTATTTATAATTTTTCGTTTTTCATTTTTCGTTTTAAATTTTATATTTTATTTTTCATTTTTTATTTTTCATTTTTAATTTTTTATTTTTCATTTTTTCTTCATTTTTCATTTTCCCATTTTTATTTTTCTTTTTTCATTTTTCATATTTTATTTTTCAATTTAATTTTCCAATTTTCATTTTTTATTTTTCATTTTTTATTTTTAATTTTTTATATTTAATTCTTTTTTTTTCATTTTTCCTTTTTAATTTTTTATTTTTCATTATTCATTTTTAATTTTAGTTTTTAATTATTTATTTCTTATTTTTCAAGTTTAATTTTTAATTTTTTATTTTTAATTTTTTAGTTTTAAGTTTTTATCATTCATTTTTTATTTTTCATTTTTCCTTTTTATTTTTTTTTTTTAATTTCTTATTTTTCATTTTTTACTTTTCATTTTTTATATTTTATTTTTTATTTTTTATTTTAAATTTTTTATATTTAATTTTTTATTTTTCATTTTTCCTTTTTCATTTTTTATATTTCATTATTCATTTTTAATTTTAGTTTTTAATTTTTCATTTCTTATTTTTCAAATTAAATTTTTTATTTTTAATTTTTTATTTTTCATTTTTTAGTTCCAAGTTTTTAACATTCATTTTTTATTTTTTATTTTTCATTTTTCCTTTTTATTTCTTATTTTTCATTTTTTACTTTTCATTTTTTATTTTCTATTTTTTATTTTTATTTTTTATTTTTAGTTTTTTTTTTATTTCTTATTTTTTATTTTTCATTTTTCATTTTTCATTTTTTATTTTTCATTTTTACTCTTAATTTTTTATATTCCATTTTTAATTTTTTTTTCATTTTTCATTTTTCGTTTTTCATTTTTCATTTTTATACCCTATACCACTATGTGGTTTGGGTATAATGACTTTGTGCTGCTGTTTGTAACAACCAAAAATATTCGTCCTAGACCCATCTTTAATTATACGATCGAATCAGAATCACTTTTTGAATCGAAATAGCAATGTCCGTCCGTCTGTGTGTCCATGTAAAGTTTGTAATCAAACTACAGGTCGCAAATATGTATATATTTTGATGAAATTTGGTATATAAGCTTCCATCAGCCAAGGGATGAACGCTATTGAAATTGGTGAGAATCGGTCCATGTTCAGACCTAGCCCCCATACAAATGACCCCTATGAAATCAACATATATTGCCATAAGATCCAAATTATCATACAAATCTTAGTCAAATTGGGTTTGTATGTGTTTATTACATCCATTAATCAGTAGTCCAAAAATGATCCCTATTGGACAACTCTTAGTCATAGGCCCCATATAGAACTGCTTCCCGATCTTCACTTAAATCTATCAAAAAACAAAAATATTGCACTATTCTTCTCAAATTTTGTTTGTATATATTTTTGCAAAATACAAGAGACTTTACCAAACATGATCAGGATTGGTCCATTTTTGGACCTAGTCCCCATATAGATATAGCATCCGATATGAACTTTTTCATATCTGCAGCCGAAAAAATTAATAAAAATCCCACTCAAATTTGGTTTATGCTTATTTCCTATATCCAGTTAGTTGGGCATGAGAGGTAGGGTCTCTAAACGCATGGTAAACCGACTATAATTTTCTTACTTGTTCATATTTCATTTTTTATTTTTTATTTTTCATTTTTCAGTTTTCATTTTTCGTTTTTAATCTATTTTTCAGTATTCATTTTTTATTTTTCATTTCTTATTTTTAATTTTTCAATTTTTATTTTTAATTTTTCATTTTTTATTTTTAATTTTTTTATTTTCCATTTGTTATTTTTCATTTTTCATTATTCATTTTTAAATTTTCGTTTTTAATTTTTTATTTTTCATTTTTTATTTTTCATTTTTCATTTTTAATTTTTAATTTTTTATTTTTTATTTTTCATTTTTAATTTTTTATTTTTCATTTTTAATTTTTTATTTTTCAATTTTTTTTCATTTTTTATTTTTCATTTTTAATTTTCAAACAGGTTATCATAATAACATAGTTTTTTCACCAATACAATCACATTTTGTCCTACGACTCCTGAAATAAACAATAAATAAATAAATACTACTACTATTACTACAACTATATTTGTGTAAAACGTATCTTATTTCGTTTGAGTAAGTAGTTCTTCCACTTCATAAATTCAAAATATTTTGAAATTTTAACGAATTGATTGATAATGACTTCAAAAAATATAAATATTGAACTATAACTTCCTTTCAAGCATGCAAATTGAAGACACAACTGACTTACAAAGAACGTCTTATGGGGGCACCCGGAGATTGCAATTAAACTTGACTATGTAATAGAACACGAGAAAAGAAGTGACCCAAATTTTATTGGGTGCCATTTGTCATATCTAGGGTGCCAAAAAGGTGCAAAAAAGACATTTTTTCGTTTTTCAGATATTTCACATTCGACTTAAATAACTAACCCATGTAGAAATTGGATATCATTTGAAAGCTATTTGCAGGGCAGCAGATACCATAAAGTATAAAACGTGCACGATTGTGCTTAAGTACACGCGTTATTCGGTACATAACCTAAATGCATGCTGATCAGCAACCGCTCTGATCAAAAAACAACCACCGACATGTGTTGCTCCTCACCCGGAATAAAAGAAACGGCATAAACGACATTCATTCGATGAAAAGTCGATTTCTACAGAAAGCATAAAAGCATAAAAGCATAAAAAACTGCTATGTTTTTCCCTTTACCCGGATGTGTTATTTAATAAAACTCTAAAAATATAGGGGGTGTTTTAAGGAGTAAATGTGAATTTTGAATCAATACTCACACACATGTTACTCGTAGTTCTATTTTAGCGAGCTCTTATTTCAGCTGTTTTTGATATAGCGGGTAGTTTGTGTTTTAGCCGATTTCCCACGAAAAGATATATTATGTTCGATGGTGGCAATCCTGTCCATAAAATATAGTATCTATAATATTAACAAGCCAGGCAATTTCTTGCGACCGATGTTTTGTTAAACCGTTTTATCCCGATTTTGACCAATCGTATATTATTTAAAATGAATTTCTTTTTAGCCGTTTTGCAGATTTACAGACGTTAAAATTTTCTTCTTTATTTTGAGTAAATTGCATTTAAAGTTGCTACTAACACATACATAAAATTATACAATGCTATGTGTGTGTGTTTATTATTTAAAAAAATGAGTTTGTTTTTTGTGTTGATTTGTGAACTGGCTATAATTGATTAGCATACCTTTAGGGTCTTAATTTAGTGAAAAAATAAAATTTCCTAGAATATGCACTCAAATTTCGAGGGCTGGAATCTGCTAGTATATACAAATATGCAAATTTTATTTTTATGATTACATAACCAATATGTAAAAAAAAAAGATTTAATTTCAAAAATGATCGAATGATGAAGTTTTTAATAATTTTTTTTTTTCAACGAAACCGCTACAGTGTTTTGTACATCGGTAAAGGCACTTTTAAGCACTTTACAAAAACCATACAATTTAAATACGGAATTGGCACAAAAGTGTTTTTAGTGCATTTTTTAAAAAACTCCACAAAAACTAATGCCTTTTCAACCTTTTTGAATCTAAGAACAATATATATCCGGATCACATTCCCGATCACATTCCCAACTTCAATATTTACTTACCCATTTATCTATTACATTATATTAAATTTTTTCAAATATTTTATATCAATTTTAACGATTTTCAAACATTTTTCCATATTACGGTTTTAGTATGTATTAATATGAACAAAGCGTGTTTCTTTGCTCAGACAGAACTTACGAAAGGGTTAGCTGTCAAACGGACTATCATATTGCGCTCACCTTTTGGCATTTATGAACAATGTACTCTAGTAGATCATCATGAATTGATTCATGCTTGAACTACGCATCAAAATATCCAAATTTACTTTGAAAATCAGTCATGGATTCGCGCAACTCACAGACGACTTTAAGATTTTCATGGCGCACATAATCGTCCTTCTGAGTAAGCCATCAGTCGAACTGGGAATAGATTTCATGGCACTTACTCTCTACATTATGAAATAACACCAACACGTTGAAGGATTGTATGGTGCGTGGTGTAGAGAATACCGCCGCTGTAAACGAAAGTATGAAAGAAGATCCAAATTTTTCTGTCCGTACTCAACGTGGGAAATTTTACGAAAAGATCGAACTGGCGCAGGAATTAAAGCCACGAGACCATCATATGCGTCTTTCTTTCGCCGATTGGGCTCTAAAGCAGTTGAAAACTGACCTGTTGTTTTCAATAATGTGTTCAGCGATGACGGTCATTCAACGAGTATATTAAAAAATGAAATTGCCACATATGGTACGAGACCAATCCACAACAAACCCTATTGCATACAGAAGTATGCACCTTTTGTGCGGTTAAATGCTGGTGGAATCATCGGACCTCAATGAAGCCAGAGCACCACGATCAATGATCTTTTGTGTGAAAATATGGATGAGATTGATCCGGGCGAGATGTAGATGGCGCTAAGTGCCATACGGTCTCTCGGTTATTTCTTGTAGGGCTACGTGAAGTCACAGATTTATGCTGATCATATGCCCGAAACTATTTTCAAATGTTAGTGTCATACGTTGGTTTTTCGAATAAAAAAATTGTTATTTTAAAATTTAATTTTTTATGTTGCACTGCAGGAAAAGGAAAAATATTAAGTTACACTATGTGACAGAAAACAATAACTGGGAGGCGATACTTTTTTCTGGTAGGTATTGACGAGTACAACGAGACCCTGTCCTTTAATTTTGCGAAACACCTCCAAAATCTTCAATTAAGGGTAAAAAAAACGGTTTGTCGGCCCTTTTGCACATATAAGCCAGTAAATTTGTTGAATATCAACCGATTTTGAATTTCTCAACGAATTTTGAAATAGGAAACTAAGGCCTTTTGACGACATGAATACAATATTTAAGTCATACTGAAAAATCTTTGTGTATTCCTCCAGCAAACTCATTTTGTTTAAAAACATTCTCTATTTTTCAACTTTGGAGATGTTTTTACACATTTTTTTATTTAGCAACCGTATAATTTATTATAAAAAACGTTTATTTGTGAGTAAAATGCAACTTTGGTTTAAAAATCTGGTAAAAATGATTTGAGTTATTAAACTTTTAATAAAAAAAAAATGGAATAAATGCCTCCACAAACAAATTTTTGTTGCAAAAGTAACATTTTCGGTTTTTTAACTCAAAAATGTTTGCACAAACTTAAATTCCAATATTAATAACACAAGGGAACAATGGTTCTGTTGATTAAGAACTGAATATTGTTTTTAAGGTTATTTGGGACGCTGAATCCAAATCTGCCCTTGTTTTTTTTCTATCAGCTCGACTTTTCGAGATATACCGTTATGTTCAAAATTAAGGCACTTCCGCTACATATATTGGAATAACTTGAAAACGGTTCACCATATTAAATTAAAAAAAAAATCCGAAACTCGCAAACAATATTCTCTTAAAGCCGTGCTTACTTTGTTTTTAAATTTTCTAAGTAGTTTTAGAGATATCGTTCAAGTTTTGAAAAAAAAATTAAAATTTTTTAAAAAAAAACATTTTTTTTTGTTCTTTAAAAATTCCTAAAAAATAAAAATGGGACAAAAATCACAGTTTTGGTCTACAAACAGTTAGTTAAATATATTTCGAATAAAATGAGCTTTATTTCATTGCAATCGGTGCACAACTTTTGATTTTGTTCACGATTTACTGAATTGATATAAATCGCGATTTCCATACAAAAATAACATTTTCTAATGTGTAAGTGTTTGTATGTAATAAGTTAGTTTTTTATGATTCTAAGAATTAAAAAAATTAAGTAATAAAAAAAGATTATTTCATTTTTATGGTTGCGGTAGCAAACTCATAACGCCTATAAATTTTATTGTCCCTTTATGACACCTAGTCAGTTCACAGTCAATTAAAGAGAAAAAAGAAAAGTCCACTTGTTTTTATTGATGTGTGGTTTACGGTTGGTAACGGATGATTTTTTAAAGGAATTCCCCTGAACACATGTGTTCATTCATAAGTGACTGTCAATAAAATTGTGGATATAATTTTTTTTGGTACTTCAGTAAAAAACTACTAAGTATTTATATGGGTTCATTCAACCAATTTTTCTCATTCAACAAGTGTTTACGAAAGCGAAAAGTATAACGACAAAAAATATAAATCATTTTACATTGAACATTTAATCAGTCAACACAAAAAAGTTCAATTTTGTTCCCGTGTGTTATTTATTGAAAATTGTGTTACTTTGATATATACTTCAAAATTGTGCAATGGCTACGTCAAGAAACACCTGTAAAATCAATCCCAACTATTTTTGTAACATATGTGGCGAATACACGTTTATAAAAAATAGGAAAAGTGTGTCAGATTTTATTAAAAAAATTTATTTTGACTACTTCGGATTTACCATGGAAACCCGTGACAAGTACTGGATTCCTAATACTGTATGTAAAAACTGTGTAGAGTATTTAAGGTTATGGGCAAACAAGCAACGGACCCAAGTATAAAACACCAATGATCTGGCGGGAACCTTCGAATCATTATGATGATTGTTATTTTTGCGCTGTCAACATAACAGGCATTAATAAAACAAACCGGTCTAAATGGATTTATCCTAACGTGTTGTCTATTACCCAACCAGTCCTGTACTCTAGTGAGGATTCAGAACCACAACCATCTACATCTACACACAATTTCCACGACTTACGACAAAATGTTCCTTCACCAATTTCTGAATTTGGATCAGATGACTTGCATTTAGATATTTCTTCTGAACGCGAGCAATTTAATCAGGAGGAGCTTAGTGATTTAGTGACAGACCTTGGACTTTCTAAAAAAGCATCTGAAATTCTTGCTTCTCGATTAAAGCAAAAAAATCTGTTAACCCAAGGAACAACAATTTCATACTACCGTAACAGAGAAAAAAACTTACTTCCATTCTTTTCCGAAGACGATGAATTTGTTGATTGTTCAGATGTTCCTGGTTTAGTAACAGCGATGGGATTAGAGGAGTATGATCCAAATGACTGGCGACTATTTATAGATTCTTCTAAACGCAGCCTAAAATGTGTACTTCTGCATAACGGTAATAAATTGGGTTCGTTGCCCATTGCACATTCAACTAAAGCTAAAGAAGAATATTCTACAATTGCCTCAGTTATAAATAAAATAAAGTACAACGAACACCGCTGGCTAATTTGTGTGGATCTAAAAATGGTGAATTTTCTTCTAGGCCAACAAGGTGGCTACACAAAATATCCGTGTTTCATTTGTTTATGGGATAGCAGAGCCAGATCTGAACACTGGAGTAAGAAAGACTGGCCTTCGAGGGAAGCTATGGTTCCAGGAAACCACAATATAGTTAATCAACCACTTGTGCCCAGGGATCGCATAATACTGCCACCTCTCCATATCAAGCTAGGACTTATGAAACAATTGTCAAAGCTCTCAACAAGGACGGTGATTGTTTTAGATATATCAGTAAAAAGTTCAACAATTTGAGTTCGGAGAAACTGAAAGCTGGCATTTTTGATGGCCCTCAAATCAAAAAATTAATCAATGATGAAAATTTTAGTAATTCCATGACAGATATTGAAAGAAATGCTTGGAATGAATTTGTTTGGATAGTGCGCAATTTCCTGGGAAACAAAAAGGGTGAGCACTATTCGGACCACGTGGATAACATGTTGTCACATTTCAAGCAGCTTGGTTGTAATATGAGCATTAAGGTGCACTACCTACACAGTCATTTGGATTGTTTCCCTGAAAATCTTGGAGACTTCAGTGAAGAACAAGGTGAACGTTTCCATCAAGATATCCGCACTATAGAGGAGCGATACCAGGGTCACTGGGATAAGCATATGATGGCGGACTATTGCTGGAGCATTAAAACAAATCCCTCTAAACAAGGTTATTTAAGAAAATCTTATAAAAGAAAATTTTTCGATGAGTTGTAATTACATTGTAATATTTGTGTATTAAAATTTTTTATTTTTCTTTAAAATTCTCTTTTTGTGTTAAATTAAAAAGTATAGCTGACCATAAAAATGAAATAATCTTTTTTTATTACTTAATTTTTTTAATTCTTAGAATCATAAAAAACTAACTTATTACATACAAACACTTACACATTAGAAAATGTTATTTTTGTATGGAAATCGCGATTTATATCAATTCAGTAAATCGTGAACAAAATCAAAAGTTGTGCACCGATTGCAATGAAATAAAGCTCATTTTATTCGAAATATATTTAACTAACTGTTTGTAGACCAAAACTGTGATTTTTGTCCCATTTTTATTTTTTATGAATTTTTAAAGAACAAAAAAAATGTTTTTTTTTTTTAAATTTCAATTTTTTTTTCAAAACTTGAACGATATCTCTAAAACTACTTGGAAAATTTAAAAACAAAGTAAGCACGGCTTTAAGAGAATACTGTTTGCGAGTTTCGGATTTTTTTTTTCATTTAATATGGTGAACCGTTTTCAAGTTATTCCAATATATGTAGCGGAAGTGCCTTAATTTTGAACATAACGGTATATCTCGAAAAGTCGAGCTGATAGAAAAAAACCAAGTGCAGATTTGAAATCAGCGACCTCAAATTAGTAAAAATTTGCTATAAATTTCAAATCAACACAAAAAAAGTTCAATTTTGTTCCCTTGTGTAATTAGTAAGACAAAATTTTTATAATAAGATATATAAGATTCTAATATGCCAAGAAAAATTCCGATCGTTGCACCAATTATGGAATGCTTGAGTTGAAATCTCATTTTAATGTTAAGCAAAAATCTTTCGAACCGACTATCTAAATATATAAAAGTGTTGAGTGACTGATTCGTCATCGCCCACCCCAAGAACCTTCGACACAGAAACTTGGAATTTCGAATGTAGGTCCCCAGTCAGTGTAAAGATCCACTAAGGAGGGATTTTTAGAAATTCTTACATTTGGAGGGTAAAAACGGCCAAAAAGTAGGAAAATGAATATGAAATTTGGTGTGTGTAGATTCCACCCGAGAAACAAAAATTGGATCAGGATTTATTGTTTTGAAATTCGTCCATTTAAGGCGAAAAACAGTTAAAAAGGGTAAAAATGATACCTTTTTGCATCTTCTTAACATATTAACCAATATATATGAATTTTTGTATACAGACTCCACCGAATACATGTAAAAATGACCCGCAAGTGTAAAATGGTACCATTTTCTATCTTCTTTACAAAGTTCTTTCGAAATATGAAATTTTATATGTGGATTCCACCAGAGACACAAACATCGGCCAAGAATACAGATTTTTTTTTTATTTCGAACCTTAGGGGGCACAAACGACCAAAAACTGAGAAAACTAGTGCTTTCCTACTGGTAGATTTTCATTTGAAAAAACAAGTAAGTCGGTCTAGACCGATACCCAACTAATTCGGTTTAGATAATAAGCATAAACCAAATGTAAGTGGAAGTTTTATTTTTTTTCTGCCTGCAGATCTGAAAAAGTTCATATCAGGTGCTATATTTATAATGGTCCGATGCAAACCATAGCTGCTAAAGGCACTTATTTTTTGCAAAAACATATACAAGCCGAATTTGAGAAAAATCTATGCAATCTTATATATCAAAATGGAGTTGTGTATGTTTGTGTGTTTGTTTGTTTGTTTGTTTGTGGCTTATAGGAGACTACACCACTGGACCTGCCTATCCGGAAGGAAAAATAGGCTATATCTTTTTTTTATTTTTCAAGTGGGCGTGGCACCTCCAATACAAAGTGAATTTTTAACATCTAATTTCAACATATAATATCGGGAGTACATGTACATATTTAAATAATTCGAAGAGTTGCAGAAAAAATGGGCGTGATCGGACCAATGGACGTGGTACCCTCCATACAAAGTAAATATTAAATGCCATATATCTAGAGTACTGTAATAGATAAAGTCTGGAGACTTTGTGTGAGTTCATAAGTTATCAACGTTAGTACTCGAAAAAAATAGGCGGAATCCGATCAGTGGGCGTGGTACCGCCCATACAAATATATAATGTCATATATACGAAGTACTGTAATAGTGAAAGCCTTGGAACTTTGTCTGATTTCATGAGTTATTAATGTGAGCAGTTCCATAAAAAAATGGGCGAGATTCAACGAGTGGGCGTGGTACCCCCAAACAAAGTAAGTATTTAATATAACATAGCTAGAGTACTATAATAGTGAAAGTCTAGCTACTTTGTTTGAGTTCATAAGTTATAAATGTGAGTAGTTGCCCAAAAAATGGGCGGTGTCAGACTAATGAGCGTCGCAACTCCTATACAAAAAAAAAACGTTTTCTACAAAAAGTATTGCCTGCTTTTTATTTCGTTGCGAGGGGTGTAGCGAAATGCACCGGGTTACTGCTAGTGGGTTTATAAAAACTAGCAGATTCCAGCCCTCGAAATTCGAGCGCTAGTTCTAGGAAATTTTATTTTTTCATTAAATAAAGACCCTAAAGGTATGCTAATCAATTATAGCCAATTCGCAAATCAACATAAAAAATAAACTCATTTTTATTACAAACAAATTAACAAATTTAGTAAACATACACATATCATTGTATAATTTTATGTATGTGTTAGTAGCAAATTTAAATGCAATTTACTCAAAATAAAGGAAAAAATCTGTAAATCTGTAAATCGGCTAAAAAGAAATAACTTTCAAATAATATACGTTTGGTCAAAATCGGAATAAAACGGTAAAACAAAACATCAGTCACAAGAAATCGCCTAGCCTATTAATATTATAGATATGATTGTAATAAAAACTGGTCAAAAAGACAAGAAATTAACTTTAAATTTAATTGTTGTTAAAATTTTAAGTTTAGGAATCGGCAGATGTATTAGATGGTAACCGTATCCAACAGTGGTTATAATATTGAGTTTAAAACACAGTTAGAGGGTTTCAAAGATTTGGCACAGCCGAATTTAACATTCCTACTTATTTAATGTTAAATTAATGTCAGAATTCGTAGATGGTATAAAAGTAACATTAACATGTATGGTCTCTTGTACTAGATACAACAGCTATCAGAGTAGCATCTAAAGATGATATTGTTCAACTTGTATTCCAAAAATAAAACGAGTGAATACTTAGAACGAATGTATGCTACCAAATTGATATTTACTATGTCCAAGCACTTTTAATACGTACACAATGTGCAATATCCATATATCCTGGTTTGTTAAGCACAATGGTGAAGTTATGAATAGTGTTACAGAATGAGTTACTTAGAATACAAAAGAAATATTTCATGGATACCATCATGATATATGCAAGCAGCGCAATGAAATAATGAAAATTTTGTGATTATGATTCAATTAAACGGCCATTTTACAGATTTAGTGAAGAACGTGAAAGATAACAATAAATTAGTATGGCCCAAAGAAAATAAATTATTTTGTGGCCAAACAATTGGTTGCCAAACGAATCAAACTATCATAAAAAAATTATGTTAAAGGAACACAAATTGGAACAAAAGCTAGTGCAATATAGTTTTCACCTTTTGACATCCCTAATACTTTCAATTTATATTCCTGAAAATTGAACTCTGACTTTATCAAGGGATAGTAACAACTCATTTTTGATCCCTAAGCAAAGTCATTAGATTGGACAATTTTGGCTTTATTACCAGTATTCCAGTAATTTGTATATATTGCTTCTTTAGAGCATACAATTTAACAAAGGAACACTAATTAGCAGACAAAACAAGGTAGCAGGTAGCCCAGTATACCTATGAGATTTTGGTGAATTTATTATTGTATTATCTTTTGTTTGTTATCCTATAATTCCCACATGTATGCATTCTGCAAACTTGTTTAAATTTTTTCTCATGTTTTAAATAAAGTACACAATCATGTATTGTTCATTGTACGGGTACTTTAAAAAATTCGTTAAGCAGAAACACAAAAAAAAATTGGGCTAATTTATAATTATTCGTAATTGCAAAAAATGATACATAGTTGTTGTTAATTTCTATAGAATTTAGGAAAATGAAATAGCTTTGTAGGCTCGACAAACAAAGAATGAGATCGAAAAAATCCTAACAACCATTAAATGTAATAGTAAGGAAATTGAAATTATATTAAAGCTTATAACAACAAAAAAACTTTTATAGTTATAATCACTACTCAAGAACTTATGGACCTTTTCCGGAAAACCTTACATTTGTGATTTTACAGTAATTTCTGATACTTTTTTGAAGTAGATAGTCACTCTCCGTTTAAAATCTTCCCCATTTTTTAACACCTTTTTTATACTCTTCAACTTCCTCTGGCTAAGATCCAAACAGTTTAGAGGATTTGCTTGCCTTGGTGAATCACGATAATGCTCTTGTATCATTCACGAATTTTCCTACCTCAGTGATATGATGGCAAATTGGGCCAAAAATATGTGTTGGTTTATGCAAAATTCTTAATACAAATTTCGGGATTTATAGAGCCCGTTGCAACAAATGACTGGCTTCTTTTGCTGCAACTGCATATTGCTTGCCACACAAGGAGCTTTTTTAAATTCTTTCTTTTAACTCATACTCTCTGTCTGTCTGTGTGTCTGTCTATCTGTCGTGGGTCAACCCCATTCCCCTTCTCCAATTGATCTGAAATTTGGCCCATAGTCACGGAGTGATCTAAATGTCATTTCCCCTCATCCAATCCATCTGAGACTTGGTCCATACACTTGCTGTGAAAAAAAGATTAACTTTAACTTTGTCACGCACAGTCATGTATGGTCACGCATAATCATGGAGAGACTTAAAACGGATTTCGGCTGATCCAATCATTCTGAAACTTGGTCGGTATACTTGCTATAAAGAAATATTAACTTTGACATAGTCACGCACAATCACGGAGAAATTTAATCCTCACTTCCCAGTGTTGCTATTTTAGAATTTTAGTTTCTAGATTTAGCAACTTTTTTTGTCGTTTAGCATCCAAAATTTATGAAAAGATGCTAGATGCTAAATTAGCAATCTTTTATTAATAAAAATTTGCTTTTAGCATCTTTTTTTGATTTTTTTCATTATTTTTGAATATAAAATTTTAATTTTAATGGTATTAATATGTTTTAATTGCTCAAAGTGTAATACGAAAATTTTGTGTACTATTATTTTTACCACACTGCTCGATTCTGTCAACAAATATAACAAAACATTTTGAAATAGAAGAATGAAAACACCAACAACAGTTGTTAATGAATTAATTAGAGTTTATATATATTACTATGAGTTTCATAGAAATTAGTCTAACGGGCTTTTAAAGTCCTGTTTCAAAAATCAAATAAAAGATTACTTATTTTTTTTCCATCCGACGTTTCGTTGGGATTTTCCAACTTCTTCAGGGATCTTTATTTAATCTGGCAACAATATTGATATGTAAAGGAATACTCATTAGTACTATAATAACAAACCTCATCATTAATAATAAATAAACTTACATATAATCATTCGTCAATTTCACATTTCGACATAAAAAACACAAAATTGTATAAATAAATGTAAAAATAATTTGACAAACTAAAATATCAGAGTATAAATTTGCTAATGCTAGTTGTCACAATACTAAATTATAATTTGCATTCGTTTTATCTTTATCATTTTTTGTATTTATTGCACAATTAAGCTTTTGTTGAATTCTTAGACTTTCAAGAGTATATCTTTTATTTTCTTTTCTCTCTTTGTCTAATATTTTTACGCTTTCGAGATCAGCTGAGTGTCCAGTATCGAAACAATGTTGTGCTAATGCTGTTGTTAATTTATTTTTCTTTATGTCATTTTCATGTTCAGCTAGTCTGTGCCTAAGCTTCGTTTTGTTGTTCCTATAAACACTATCGCAGGTTTTGTTTGTCTTGCCTACACATTTAATTTGATACACAACATTGCCTTGTTCCTTTTTGTCTACTTTTGTTTTTGTTTGTGTGAAAAGAGAGCTTATTGTTTTGTTTGGTTTGTGCGCTAATATTACTTGTTCATCATTTATTATCTCCTTTAGTTTTTTAACCGCTTGTTAGTTTTGGTACAAATGCGAGGCTGTAGAATTTGGTGTTACCAGTTTTTGATGTGTAAACATCTACTCTATACGCGCAGAGGGTAAAAATCTATTTCAGAATACAATTACAAAAACAGCGTGAGATGTAAGATGTAAGACGTAAGACTATATCGGTGTGATTTAAGATTGCATTGGTGAAAATATTATGATATGTAATAACTTTTTGTCTGTTTTCTGCAGTATATTTCTTCACTCTTTATAAGCATTTATAATTAATTTCCTCAATCATTTAGAAGTATTCTTAACGTTTTAATTTATTCCATATAAATAACACAATTATCACTGCATTTAATATTAATGCATAAATAAAAAATAAATAAAAATAAAAAATAGACGAATTACAGTAAAAAGGAAGTGTTTGGAGATAAAATGGAGGGACAATTCATTGGAAAGTGTTTGGAGAAAAAATGAAGGCACGATTTCATTAGAAAGTGTTTGGAGATAAAATGACGAAGCGAATAGCGTTATAAAAACGTCTTGAAATATGAAAAATTAAAAATGAAAAATAAAAAATGGAAAATGAGAAATCAAAAATCAAAAATCAAAAATCAAAAATGAAAAATGGAAAATGAAAAATGAAAAATGGAAAATGAAAATGAGAAATGAAAATGAAAATTTAAAAATAAAAAATGAAAAATTTTAAATGAAAAACAAAAAATGAAAAATAAAAAATGAATAATAAAAAATGGAAAATGAAAAATGAAAAATGAAAAATGAAAAATGAAAAATGAAAAATGAAAAATGAAAAATGAAAATGAAAATTGAAAAATAAAAAAATTAAAAATAAAAAATTAAAAATAAAAATGGAAAATAAAAAATGAAAAATGAAAAACTAAAAATAAGAAACTAAAAATCAACCAGTTGAAATAATAATATATATTTTTATATTAGCAGAGCCCCTGCAGCTGATACATAGATAACGCTTTCTGTTTGATTTTAAAAAAGTGCCACAAAATCATCTTTAATTACTAGGTATTTACACATCTACCCTGTGATCGGACTCACATTTTTTTCTTTGTAGTTTTCCATGTTGTTATGTATTCCCGTATTATGTTTTAAATTATTTATAATATTTTTGGGATAGTTGTTCTTTGTAATACGGCCCATACACGACACAAGCATGCAGGCACAGTGATAGTACAATCAAGATCAAAGCACACACCACACCAGCATGCTGGTACAATCATCATTTCTTTCCAAGTAGCGTGTTGAAAATATCGATACGGATAGTGATCTTAAAAATATTTTTGTTTTATTTTTTACATTTATGAACTAAATACATATATTATTATATATTATTATATATTTAAATTATACAATATTAATTATTAAGTGTAAAAATAAATGTTTTATGTTCATCATAAAATTCGTCTATAAAATACATCCATGCGCGATGTTTACTTTTCAAAAATTCTATTGTAATGAGAAATATGGCCCATACACGACACCAGCACGATTGTGCAATCACAAAAATATCAAACTCATTTTGATTTCGCACAATCGGCTGGCACAATCACACCTCAGGTCCATACACGGTCAATCAGCTGGCGCAATCACTTGATTGCGCATGCATGCTGGTGTCGTGTATGGGCCCTATAAGGATATCTTTGACTTTAATTATGTTGCTTTTTATAAATATGTTATGGCTTAGTTTTTTAACTTTGGTAATTAAGTTGGTTGCTGTATTTATTTTTTGTTTTAGAGGTTGTTATTGTATTAAAAAAATGCCAACATTTTCAATACAAAACGCATTAAACCGGGTGAAAGAACCGATAACCAATATATTAGAAGAATTTAAATTTAGATCATCTGAAACAGAAAAAATTCAAATCCAATGGAGTTACATCACAGAACAATATTGGAATACAACATTGAATACAACCTCTTTATGAATTGAAGTTAACAAAAATTCTATTGGTGAAAATCGATTTTAAGAGTTATCAATATTTGTATTGTCTTTATTATTTTTGTCTTTCTCAAAGGCCGGAGTTGTACGTTTGTTTAGTTTAATGGCTTTAGTTAAAAGCAAACTTTGTAACAGAATAAAATCCGAGTTGCTATGTTCTGTAATACGTATAAAAGAAGGTTTGAACCTGAAAAATAGGTGCTGTTACACTTACAATAGTTATACCGAGCGATGTCGTTGATAAAAGTCGATCGTCACAAAAATATCAGAGCCAAGAAGAACTTGAAGATGAAGACATCACAGAAATATTAGATTCCATAAACCAATTATTGTTATATAATCGTATCTTTTTTTAATGTATATTCTGTTATATTTAAAATTAAAAAAAAAATCCCTCTAAAATTAAAAATATATAATTTTAAATTAAAAAAAACTCAATTTGATGTTAAAAAACATTACAGATGAAAACCAAAGAATTTATTAATAAGTATTTAATTTTTCAATATAAAGGTAATGAAATTTGAAAAAAAAATTTTGCATCTTTTTTTGACTCCAGTACGTTTTAGCATCTTTACAATTTCAAATTATGGCAACACTGTCACTTCCCCTCATCTGATCGATCTGAAACTTTGTCCATAGACTTGTTGTGGCCAAAGATTAATTTTAAGATAGCCACACACAGTCATACGCAGTCACAGAGTTATTCAAAACTCGTATGCAAAAGGAAAGGAAGAGTTTTAATAAAAACTTTGTTTTTATGGATTAGATTATTTTGTATCTTAAACTTATCTTTGATATTTCCTCGAGCATGAGCAACATAAAAATTTTACCCGGAAGCTTCGAAAATCTGTCAGTACATACCTTTTGTCGTCCATTATGCCGCAGGAATATTTTTTATGAAACTTGATATCAATTTCCGTGCTCTGTTTTGGGTATCTAAGTTTAGTACTGCGTTCTTGTTTTGAATTTTTGGGATCTGTATGTCCTCAAACCTGTATTGGATTTAACTTTTCATACCAAATAGATCGAGCACTGTGCTAACCGGTTTGCTTTTCCATCGGATGTATTGGGAGCTCTTTTCAATATGTTTCCTATTTTCTTGGGCTTAACGACATCATCTTGACCTTTCTTCCTGACAAAATTCAAATTCTCTTGATAGTTTCTAATAACATTGAAAATAGTTTGAGGGCAGATCTTTGATTCTTTGGCCAACTTTTTGTTGGATAAAGTTGGATTTTGTTTCAAAATATTTAATAATTATAATTTTTATTAAAATATCCATGCAAAAAAAATGGAATAAACAACTAAGAGTGTTAAACTCGGGTAAGGTGCATCTTTGATACGCTCCACATTGGTTTTACCATCGCATAAATATGTGCCCAGGTAAATGGACTTTTTTTTTTAGCATGAGGGTAATTTCAGCAAAGAAGCGGACACATTTTTCGTTGCATTATCCTCCGCCCAGTGGTGTGGAGAGTACAGAAATATAGATGGATGTTTTATTTAATATTTAAAATATCACTCATACGTATACATCTCTTCTACTCTACTAACAAATAATAATCATACGCTCTGAATATGATGTTATTCAAAAAAGTGGTTAAGAAAAGGAGAACGATCGCAATTTCTTTCGCAAAAGCTGAAGTATGAAAAGAGAAATCAATATTTTACTATAATGGGCTAGTACTTTCACCCTGAGTTGGATTTTATCGCCCTCCATAATGGCTGTTGCACTGTGTTATCGACAACTGTATTAAAATGGTAACCGGACCGAACAGTGATTATAATATTGAGTTTTAGATACAACACTCTTATTTGTTTAATATAAAGTGGAAGTACTAACTCCCATATAAAGAGAGTTTTTAATATCAAATATCTGGAGTATTATAAAGCCAGAGCAATAAAACTTTTGGTGTTCCCGTCATTATTCCTGTTACTATAACTGAATTTCAATTATTTAATCAAATGTTTCCAGTAATGATACCCTTAATATTTTAGTAACTTATCCATTTACCTAATTATATGTATAATACAACAACGAATGGCTACCATTATTTTTTAATCAAGCTAATTAAATAATTTCAATTTTTGTTTTAATTTTTGTCAAAAATTAAAAAAGAGAAAAAAATTCATCCATATTATCTTTATTAGCGTTAATAACTGATACACATACACACACAAGAAAAAACTTTAATTACTCTGTTTGCTTATCTCGTTATCGTCATCGTACAATCCGTATTTATTTATTTTAATAATATCAAGTGCGAAACTTGTACATTCAGTATGTTTCCTTTTCGGACATCCTTGGACAGTTCGGTTTAACATCTGTGTTTTGTGCATGTTTCGACATGATACATGAACATTTGTTTAAAGTTTATGAATATTCAGTAAATTGTTAACACAACGTTTGCTCCACATCTCTTCTTGTTCAACTCAAACTAACTTTAATATTGTATTGTAATCGGTTTACTTTAAAAATTTGCTAAACTTTGATTGACAAATATTGTGCTTTAGTACATGTTTTGCCATATGTGTATCTTTAAAGGTAAAAAAAAGGGGTAGTGGGTAAAAATGGAGATGCGTGTAATAAGAATTTATTTTCTATATGTATATAAAAGCGAAAGTACGTATGTTTGTATGTATGTATGATATTTGTTTGTCCTTTATAGGAGACTACACCACTAGACCGATCGTCTTGAAATTTTTACAGTAGATAACTGCCTATCCAGAAGGAAAAATAGACTATATTTTTTGGATTTTTCAACTGGGCGTGGCACCGGCCATATAAAGTGAATTTTTAGCATCTAATTTTAACATATAGAGTAATATCTGGAGTACTACGACAGTAAGAATTCTTAAACTATGTACGCGTACATATTAAACGAATTTGAAGAGTCGCGGAAAAATGGAAAGGATCGAACCAATTGCCGAGGCACCCACAAATATTTAATGGCATATATCTACAGTACTATAATAGATAAAGTCATGGGAATTTGTGTGAGTTAATAAGTTATCAACGTTAGTACTCGGGAAATGGGCGGGATCAGATCAGTGGGCGTGGCACCACTATACAAAGTAAATATATAATGTCATATATCTGGAGTACTGTAAACTTTTTGTGAGTTCACGAATAATGAGTGTGAGAAGTTGTGTGAAAAATGGGGGGATCGAACCAATGGGCGTGGCACCTTCCACACATGGTAAATATCTAGAGTACTATGATGGCCAGAGTCTTGAAGTTTTCTGCACGTCAATTGGTTATTAATGTAAATAGTCGTACAAAAAATGGGCGGGATGGTGTTACTGGGCGTGGCACCTCCCATACAAGAAAAATTATCTGGTGTACTATAAACCCGACAGTCTTGAAACTAAGTGTGAATTCACGAATGATGAGTGTGAGAAGTTATGTGAAAAATGGGCGGGATAAAATCAGTGGGTGTGGCACCTCCCATACATGGTAAATACGTATCACCATATATCTACAGTACTATGATGGCCAAAATATTGAAACTCTCTGCACGTCAACCGGTTGTTAATGTGAGTAGTCATACAAAAACTGGGCGGGATGGGGTTAGGGGGCGTGGCATCTCAAACACAAAAAATATTATCTGGAGTACTATAAACCAGGTGTGAGTTCACGAATGATGAGTGTGAGAAGTTTTGTGAAAAATGGGCGGGATCAAACCAGTGGGGTGCCACCTGCCATACAGAGATGGATAGAAATAACTTATATGGCAAGACAATGTTTGCCTGGTCAGCTAGTACATCATATATTTATATCCTACTAGTAGAGCCCAGCCCTCATTTAATAAATAATTTTCTAAGAGCCTAAAGATATACTCATTAAATTTCATTATAAATATTTGTTCAACACACTGAAGAGCCAAATCAATTTAAGCCAATTAACAACTCAATACAGTATGTGTTAGTAGCAAATTTAAATGAGCATTACTCAAAAAAAATGTTCCAGATGTTGCAAATCTCTAAATATGGCGTACAGCTAAAAATAAATACCTTTCAAATGAGTTATTTTTGGTCAAAATCGGTTGGTATATAAAATTTTTATATCGGTCACAAGAAATCCGCTTGCCTATTAATATTATTGGATATGGTCAGGGTAAAAATATTTGACCAAGACCCATCTTTTGTTATACCGATCGACTCAGAATCACTTTCTGAGTTGATTTAGCGTTGTTCGTCCGTCCGTCTATCCGTCCGTCCGTCCGTCCGTCTGTGTATTCATGTAAATCTTGTAATCAAACTACAGATTGCAAATATGAATATATTTTGATGAAATCCAGTACATAAGCTTCTAACGGCCATAGTTAGTGAAAATAGTTTCATGTTAAGAACTAGTCCACATACAAATTTCCCTTATGAGATTGGCTTAAATTGCCATAATATCAAAATTATCATACACATCTCGGTCATATTCGGTTTGTTCATCTATATTATATCCATTTATCAGTAGTTCAAAAATAAGCCCTATAGAACAATTCTTAGTCACAGCCTCCATATGAAGCTAATTCCCAAACTTCACTTAAAACTATAAAAAACACAAAAATATTGCATAGATTTTCTCAAATTTGGTTTGTATATGTTTTCGCAAAAAAAAGTAGGATCGGCCATTTTTCGACCTGGGCCCCATATAAATATATCATCCGATATGAAGTTTCTCATATCTGAAGGCAAAAAATTAATAACAATGCCACTCAAATTTGGTTTATGCCTATTTTCTATATCCAATTAGTTGGACCGAAGAGATAGGGTCTCTAAACGCATCGTATCGTAGGTAGGGTAAGTCAGGATTTCGTGTAGTTGATCTACACCGATTAAAATTGTCTTACTTGTTTTGACTTTAAATTTTCGATGCTACAATTCCTTTTTTCCTGACGAAAATATTGTTTGTTCTAGATTAACTTTTCTGTTTTATGTTGTTTATTTTGAAATATTAAAAACGATGAATTTATCTTTCAAAAAGTAAAAACTATTTTACATACTCGCATATTTTAACAAAACTAGGTGTGACAGTGCGTCAGTGTGACAATTGTGGTAACATAGTTTCAATGTACGAAAAGCAAATGAAAACATTAAATATTTCCATAAAATATTTTTTTTTTATATTATACAAATTATCTTTTCACACACCTCGCTGTACTTGAAACTAACTTTTTAAATTTCTAGTGCATATAACCGTCTATAGACGGTCTAGACCTAGACCCACATTTTTTGTAATCAATTAGATTACATTTTTGATGTGTAAACATCTATACGCGCAGGCGGGTAAATTTCAAAAACAGCGTAACATGTAAGCATAACATGTGAGTCGTAAGACAAAATTTGATTGTATTGGTGAAAAAATTTTGAAAATTTGAAAATTAAAAATGAAAAAAAAAATTTAAAAAAAAATGAAAAATAAAAATTTAAAAATGAAAAATAAAAAATTAAAAACAAAAATTAAAAATGAAAAATGAAAAATAAAAAATTAAAAAAATTAGAAATGAAAAATAAAAAATGAAAAATAAAAAATTAAATAAAAATGAAAAATTAAAAACTAAAAATGAAAAAAAAAATTAAAAATTAAAAAAGAAAAATGAAAAAAAAATGAAAAACGAAAAATTAAAAATGTATAATGAAAAATAAAAAATAAAAATGAATAATGAAAAATCAAAAATGAAAAATGAAAGAAAAATTGAAAATGAAAAATAAAATGTGAAAAATAAAAAATTAAAAAAAAAATAAAAATTAAAAATTATAAATGAAAAATAAAAAATGAAAAATGAAAAATTAAAACTGAAAAATGAAAAATAAAAAATGAAACATGAAAAATTAAAAATGAAAAATGAAAAATAAAAAATTAAAAATTAAAAATTAAAAATTAAAAATTAAAAATTAAAAATTAAAAATTAAAAATTAAAAATTAAAAATTAAAAATTAAAAATTAAAAATTAAAAATTAAAAATTAAAAATTAAAAATTAAAAATTAAAAATTAAAAATTAAAAATTAAAAATTAAAAATTAAAAATTAAAAATTAAAAATTAAAAATTAAAAATTAAAAATTAAAAATTAAAAATTAAAAATTAAAAATTAAAAATTAAAAATTAAAAATTAAAAATTAAAAATTAAAAATTAAAAATTAAAAATTAAGAATTAAAAATTAAAAATTAAAAATTAAAAATTAAAAATTAAAAATTAAAAATTAAAAATTAAAAATTAAAAATTAAAAATTAAAAATTAAAAATTAAAAATTAAAAATTAAAAATTAAAAATTAAAAATTAAAAATTAAAAATTAAAAATTAAAAATTAAAAATTAAAAATTAAAAATTAAAAATTAAAAATTAAAAATTAAAAATTAAAAATTAAAAATTAAAAATTAAAAATTAAAAATTAAAAATTAAAAATTAAAAATTAAAAATTAAAAATTAAAAATTAAAAATTAAAAATTAAAAATTAAAAATTAAAAATTAAAAATGAAACATGAAATTTAAAAAATGATAAATGAAAAAAAAATTAAAAATGGAAAATAAAAAATTAAGAATAAAAATGAAAAATAAAAAATTAAAAAAAAATAAAAAGGAAAAATGAAAACGAAAAATTAAAAATGAATAATGAAATATGAAAAATTGAAAATGAATAATAAAAAAAAAAATTCAAAATAAAAAATGAAAAATAAAAAATTAAGAATGAAAAATTAAAAATATAAAATGAAAAATAAATTAAAAATGAAAAATAAAAAATTAAAAATAAAAAATAAAAAATAAAAAATGAAAAATGAAAAACGAAAAATGAAAAATAAAAAATGAAAAATGAAAAACGAAAAATTAAAAATAAAAAATTAAAAATTATAAATAAAAAATGAAAAATGAAAAATAAAAAAAAAATTAAAAATGAAAATGAAAAATAAAAAATAAAAAATAAAAAATGAAAAATAAAAAACGAAAGATGAAAAACGAAAAATAAAAAATTGAAAATAAAAAATGAAAAAAAAAATTAAAATTGGAAAATAAAAAATTAAGAATAACAAGTAAGAAAATTATATTCGGTCTAGACCGACTATACGATACCCTATACCATGCGTTTAGAAACCCTATCTCTTAGGCCCAACTAACTGGACATTGAAAATAAGCAAAAACCAAATTTGAGTGGGATTTTTATTAATTTTTTTGGCTGCAGATATGAAAAAGTTCATATCGGATGCTATATCTATAAAGGGACTAGGTCCAAAAAAGGACCGATCGTGATCATGTTTGGTAAAGTCTCTTGTATTTTGCAAAAATATGTACAAACAAAATTTGAGAAGAATCAGTGCAATATTTTTGTTTTTTAACAGATTTAAGTGAAAATCGGGAAGCAGTTCTATATGGGGTCAAAGGGATCATTTTTGGACTACTCATTAGTGGATGTAATGAACGCATACAAACCCAATTTGAGTAAGATCTATATGACAATTTGGATCTTATGGCAATTTATGTCGATTTCATATGGGTAATTTGTATGGGGGCTAGGTCTGAACATCGACCGATTCTCACCAATTTCAATAGCGTTCATCCCATGGCCGATAAAAGCTTATATACTAAATTTCATCAAAATATATTCATATTTGCGACCTGCAGTTTGATTACAAGCTTTACATGGACACACAGACGGACGGACGGACGGACGGACATTGTTAAATCAACTCAGAAAGTGATTCTGATTCGATCGGTATAATTAAAGATGGGTCTAGGTCAAATATTTTTGGTTGTTACAAACAGCAGCACAAAGTCATTATACCCAAACCACATAGTGGTATAAAATAAAAAATAAAAAATGAAAAATTAAAAAAAAAATTAAAAATGGAAAATAAAAAATTAAGAATAAAAATGAAAAATAAAAAATTAAAAATGAAAAATGAAAAATGAAAAATGAAAAATGAAAAATGAAAAATGAAAAATGAAAAATGAAAAATACAAAATAAAAATGAAAAATAAAAAATTAAAAATAAAAAATTATGAAAAAAAATAAAAAGGAAAAGGAAAAGGAAAAATAAAAAATAAAAAATGAATAATAAAAAATGAAAAATAAAAAATTAAAAATAAAAATGAAACATGAAAAATAAGAAATGAAAAATGAAAAACTAAAATTAAAAATGAATAATGAAAAATAAAAAGTGAAAAATGAAAAATAAAAAATAAAAAATGAAAAATAAAAAATTAAATATAAAATATGTAAAATAAAAAAATGAAAAATAAAAAATGAAAATTTAAAAATAAGAAATTAAAAATGAAAAAAGAATAAAAATTGGAAAATTAAAAATGTAAAATGAAAAATAAAAAATTTTAAATGAAAAACGAAAAAATAAAAATAAAAAATTAAAAATGAAAAATTAAAAATAAACCGGTTAAAATAATAAATAATAATAATAATAATAAGTGATACGCTTTCTGTTTGATTTCAAGAGAGTGCTATAAAAAAGTCTTTAATTACAAGATGTTTACACATCTCCCCTGCGATCGGACCCACATGATTTTTTTTCTATAAACTTTTCACTGGCTTTAATTTTAAATTCACCTAATATAATATTGTGATCTGATAAATTATTCTCTATTGAGCTTATTGCAAAATAACTTATAATGTTGCTAAATACTGCGTCTATACAAGATTCGTTTTCTGGCCTTGTTACACCATTATGATAGTTTAACAGTAAACATCTTTAAATCGATGTTAAAATCGCTCACGAAAACATATGAAGAATTCCGTACGTCCAATAGGAAATTTTCTATTTCACATAAAAAATATGGAAGCAAAGACTTTTGGATCCTATCGAGTGATTTAGCAAACAATGGTACATTATTGACCTTAACATCTGGCAACAATATTGATATCAGCTCCAAAAAATCCTTACTTCGATTCACGATCACTCTAAACTCAAGACTGGTTAATATAAATTGACGTTCGACCATAACTATCACTTCTGCAACAATGAACAGTCGTAACTTCTTCTATTGAGTACAAATTAAAGCTTTTTTTATCGAACCATGTTTCAGGCATCACTGATAGTTGGAATTTCCAATTTAAATCAACTGAATTAATCTTTTGAGGAAATACTTCTCACATTTACAGAAATAATATTAAAATAATGATGCTGGATATCTTACCGTCTTTATAAACTAATCCCCTTTAATATAATTATATATTTGTTTATATACTATATTTAAAGTATAAAAGTAGTTTCATTGCTTCTTTCAAATGTCGCTTAGTGTACAAAAAGCAGAACATGAGACTAAAAGGAAACCCAGTAACAAATAAGTGATTTTCACTTAATTGTAGTTATGTAATCATTTCATATGCAAGTAAAACTGTTTCCTTATATCTTTTCTGTTTTATTAATCTACTCCTTTCATTCACTTTTAACAAAAATGTTGGCATTGTGAATAATTCCGCATTAAAGCGATGCCAAAAATACAAGTAAGCCATATAATTTGTATACCAGGAGTACAAACAAAATGCTGCCTTTCCAGTTTAAAAAGGAATTTTTTTTTCATTTTCTATGACAATATGTGATTAACTTGACCAACTATGCTGCACACGTTTTGAAGGCTAATTGCAAGTAAAAAATAATCCCGCTTTTCAAACAAAACTTACCAAAATTTCTACTACTTAAGCGGCTTAGTATATTTTATTTTTTTTTTTTTGTGTAATTTTATTTCTAGTTTTTCGAGAGAAATAAATTCCCAAAATTTTAAGCCAACTTAAAAATTGTCTTAAGTGTTTATTGAAAACAAAAACAGTTGGTCACATTGTTTCCGATGTAGCAAATGTTCACAACCACAATGATGCATTGTGTTCATCATCGTGGCTTAAAGAAGAACAAAAAACAGAAAAGTTAGTTCAGTTTATAGTTAACCAACAAAAAAAAAAAGCCAACTAAACAAAAAGTTTATGACAGACAACAGTTGTAACAATTCGTTGAAGTTCCTTAAATTTATACGGTGTGCAATTAGTTTGCGACTGCCTTCTATCCGATTAAGGATTCATATGATTTGCTATACCATTGTATCAACTTGATAGGTAGTGAATTATTAAAAGTATTTACGAATTTGAAACAATATTATTTTAAAAACAAATGAGAAAATTATTGTCGTTTGAGACCGACTGTATGATACCCTTTACCGAGAGTTTCGAGAAATGATCTTAGAAACAACTTTGTTAAGGTCATAATTGGTTATAGAAAATAAGCATTCTTAAAAATTTGTTGCCTGCTGATAAACAGAGTTCATTTTTGATGATATTTGAGTACTAAGTTGAAAAATGGTCCGATTGTAACCATATATAGTAAAGTCAATTATTTTACTTAAAAACATATGCTAACTAAAGATCTAACAGTATTTTTGTTTTGTGACTAAAAAATGGTCATGGCTTTTTTGACGCCCAAAATTTTATCAAACATATACAGAATTGATTTTGTGTTCACACAATGCAAATTTATAATAATAGGAGAAAACACATTTGAACAAATATTTGACTAAAAAAATTTTGTAATCAAACAGTAAAAAATTATAAATATATTTGATAAAAAATTTTGCAATCATACACGAAAATGAGAATTTTCCTCTTTTAAGCTGTGAGCAGCATAAAAATATTCAAATGGCATAGAACAGTTTTTTGTATTTTGTATTTTTATTGATTTATAAGATGACTAGGGACGTAAGTAGGAATATTGGATAAAATAAAAATAAAAACAAAAAGTAAGTCTGCTTATTATTACTAGCAGATTTCAGCGCTCGAGTGCAATTTCTAGGCAACTTTATTTTTCAACTTAGCCAATTCACCAACCAACACATTTTATACCCTATACCACTATGTGGTTTGGGTATAATGACTTTGTGCTGCTGTTTGTAACTACCAAAAATATTTGACCTAGACCCATCTTCTATTAGACCGATCGGATCAGAATCACTATCTGATTCGATTTAACAATGTCCGTCCGTCCGTCCGTCTGTCTGTGTGTCCATGTAAAGCTTGTAATCAAACTGCAGGTCGCAAATATGAATATATTTTGATGACATTTGGTATATAAGCTTTTATCGGCCATAGGATGAACGCTGTTGAAATTGGTCCATTGTCAGACCTAGCCCCCATACAAATGACCCATATGAAATCAACATAAATCTTAGTCAAATTGGGTTTGTATGTATTTATTACATCCGTTAATCAGTAGTCCAAATGTGATCCCTATGGGACAACTCTTAGCCATAGACCCCATATAGAGCTGCTTCCCGATCTTCACTTAAATCTATCAAAAAACAAAAATATTGCACGGATTCTTTTCAAATTTGGTTTGTATATATTGTTGCAAAATACAAGAGACTTTACCAAACATGGTCAGGATCGGTCCATTTTTGGGCCTAGTCTCCATATAGATATAGCATCCGATATGAACTTTTTCATATCTGCAGCCAAATAAATTAATAAAAAATCCCACTCAATTTTGGTTTATGCTTATTTTCTATATCCAGTTAGTTGTAAAACCAAAAATGTTTAGAAAATTTCGAAGACTTGATAAACTAAATGACGCAAAGCAGTTGAATCTGCTATAAATTAAACATTTTACATACGTCGCATCCATTTGACAACATTATAGCTGTCTTTTATACATTTTTTTTTTTAATTTTAAGATTTGAATTACATATTATTACTTATTTGATTTAATTAGCTTCAAACTTATGGATAAAAGATTCATAAACACATTCATACAAAATCTACACAAACCCATTTAATATCGGCATTGTGTTACGTCCATGGATTTCGATCAGTGTAGTACAACTAACACATGCTCATAAACACTTTTACTAACTCAATTCTGTCGATGGCCACCACTGCTCTAAACGCATGGTATAGGGTATCGTATAGTCGGTGTAGACCGACTATAATTTTCTTACTTGTTTGGTTTATTATTATTGTGAATGAAGATAACAAACTCATTAACAATCACATTAACGAATTAAATAAAAAGACACATAGCATATGTATGATTTTATGTATGTGTTAGTAGCAACGAGTTTAATCATCAAAACATAAAATAAAAAAATCATGTGAGTCCGATCACAGGGGAGATGTGTAAACATCTGGTAATAAATAAAATGCAGAAAACAGCGACAAAAAGGTTATTACATATCATAATTTTTTCACCAAACAATCATGTCACACCGATTTGTCTTAATGCTCACATGTTACGCGTAAGATCTTACGCTCACATATAATGCTGTTTTTATACCCTATACCACTATGTGGTTTGGGTATAATGACTTTGTGCTGCTGTTTGTAACAACCAAAAATATTTGACCTAGACCCATCTTTAATTATACCGATCGAATCAGAATCACTTTCTGAGTTGATTTAATAATGTCCGCCCGTCCGTCCGTCCGTCCGTCCGTCCGTCCCTCCGTCAGTCTGTGTGTCCATGTAAACCTTGTAATCAAACTGCAGGTCGCAAATATAAATATATTTTGATGAAATTTGGTATATAAGCTTTTATCGGCCATCGGATGAACGCTATTGAAATTGGTGAGAATCGGTCCATGTTCAGACCTAGCCCCCATACAAATTGCCCATATGAAATCCACATAAATTGCCATAAGATCCAAATTGTCGTATAGATCTTACTCAAATTGGGTTTGTATGCGTTCATTACATCCATTAATGAGTAGTCTAAAAATGATCCCTTTAACCCCATACAGATCTGCTTCCCGATCTTCACTTAAATCTATTAAAAAACAAAAATATTGGACTGATTCTTCTCAAATTTTGTTTGTATATATATTTGCAAAATACAAGAGACTTTACCAAACATGATCAGGATCGGTCCATTTTTGGACCAAGTCCCTATATAGATATTAAATCCGATATGAACTTTTTCATATCTGCAGCCAAAAAAATTAATAAAAATCCCACTCAAATTTGGTTTTTGCTTATTTTCTATGTCCAGTTAGTTGGGCCTAAGAGATAGGGTCTCTAAACGCATGGTATAGGGTATCGTATAGTCGGTCTAGACCGATTATAATTTTCTTACTTGTTGTGATTGTATTGTGATATAGATGTTTACACATCAAAGATACTTTTTTAGGAAGGTACATTTTTAAAAAAAGGTGCTACTTAAAAAAATTATTTTTCCAAAAACAGGTACTTTTTTAAAAAATCCACATTTGAAAGACAATGAAGTTTTAAGAATAGGTATTTTTGTAATAAGAGGTACTTTGTGTATGATAATTTGCTTTTTTCAGAAAACGTGTAAACATCTATACGCGCAGGGGGTAAAAATCTATTTCACAATACAATCACAAAAACAGCGTAAGATGTAAGATGTAAGACGTAAGACTATATCGGTGTGACTTATGATTGCATTGGTGAAAATATTATGTCATGTAATAACTTTTTGTCTCTGTTTTCTGTTTATTATTATCAAATGCAAACCATTAATATATTATTTATTAACGTTCTTAATTCCCCTTCAATACTATGTAGAAATATATAACCACTAGCTTTGGTTTTGCTATGCATACGATTTTTCTAACATTAAAACAATTAAAAACAAAAGGAAGAGCATCCTTTTCGTTCTTAAATTAGTACAAAATGATTGAATTTTCTTTAATCTTGAAAACTTTTTAACAAATTCTTTTCTTTAATTTCTTTTATTTTGCAATTTTAACAATAACCAAAAATGACCGCACTTGTCAATGTTAGAATAAATAACTGGGGAACAAATGTCAATTGAGATAAAGAGTACGAGTAAAATAATGAGAGTAAAATTAGTAACAGGCTGTTACTAACAGCTTTACTGATAATTGTAAGGAACCATCAATGTCATATATGAACTATTTACATAATTCTTTTAGAAATTTAAAATATCTGTTTAGAGAATTTATCTGTTATTTAGCTGTAACAAAAGTGTGTCTAGCCAGATGATTAGTTAATATATTATGATATAAGCCAATTTTCCCCATTTTTACGCGTTCTATTCGACTTTTCTATTGAAACTAGTATCTCTTTAAAGTTCAGTTTAAACATTTTCAGTGATTAAAAACATTTTGATGTGTAAACATCTATACGTGCAGGGGGGTAAATTTCTTTTTCACAATACTATCACAAAAACAGCGTAACACAAATCGGTGAGAGCTGTAACACAAATCGGTGTATGACTTGTGATGACATAAAATTTTTTTTATGCCACTTTTTTAAAAGCGTCATCTTATATTGGGATATTTTCAACGTTTTACAGCAGAGGGTTGTTGAATTAGCTGAAACAGTTTTTGTTATAAGTGATACATAGATGACGCTTTCTGTTTGATTTTAAAACATGACATAAAAAAAATCTTTAATTGCTAGATGTTTACACATCTCCCCTGTGATCGGACTCACATGATTTTTTTAATGAAAAAATACCAAGGACATAAGTTTTATGAGATATTTCTTAGTAAATAACTCTTACAGTTCAACTTTTATTTTTTCTTAGCCATAATTATTTGACTACAATTGATATTTTTTGTTTGTTGGGAAACAGTTATAGCCAACGAAAAAATATATCCCTTATACATAATTATTACACATTAATAAATATTTTATTCATCTTTGTATATTACTTATGGATAAGATTTAAAAAGAAACAGTTAGATCATAACTGTTATCATTTAAGAAATATTTTTATTTATCACAATATAAAAGTTTTGTGCTTTATCATTCATAAATTTTACTGTTTCGATGTATTCTTATCTTGATCTAATTCTTCCTTGAATGTATCAAAATGAGAACATATCATATGTCTTTTTAAATTAGTTGCATTTCCACCCACGAATTTTGAAGAACATATTTTGGAAATAATTCCATTTATATCGTTATTATAAAGAAAACATTTATCGAATAAGAATGTTTCTTTTACGACCCATTTGAAATTTTTTTTATATACCTATATGTGTCCTTCTCCGAGAAAAGGTACCTAGTGTGCCAAAAAACGGGTTGTGTCAAAAACGGTGAATTCTGGTACCTAAAAGGGTGTAGAAACTTTAAGTGCGTTTTTTTCTCAAAACTTAATTTTAACACACTAGGTCCCTTTTCTCGGAGAAGGTCACATAAATCAAATTAAAAAAAAAATAGTTAATTCGAAATAACTGTTATTTAAGTATAATTGTACAGCATTAATATACATATCTTATTCAACAAGTCTTTAAACCTAAAGTAAAAATATATTTTTGGAAAAGATCTGTAGCTTAGACGTTAGTGTGTTGGCTTCCACTACAGTTGGGCACAGGTTTAACCCCCAACTGGACTACATAATTTTTGTATATTCTAATTAAGTTCTAATAAATTTTATTTAAATGTGTTTTCTTTTGCGTTTAATAATTTTGAAAAACATTACCGAAAATTTCTTTTTCAAAATGTTTAGTATTAATTAAAATTTAAAAGCTTTAAAAGTTATCTATAATATTAATAGGCTAGGCGATTTCTTGTGACCGAAGTTTTGTTCCACCATTTTATCCCGATTTTGACCAAACGTATATTATTTGAAAGGTATTTCTTTTTAGCTGTTCCCCAGATTTACAGATTTTAAAATTTTTTCCTTGATTTTGAGTAAATTGCATTTAAAAATTGCTACTAACACAAACATAAAATTATGCATATGCTATGTATGTGTTTATTACATTTTTTAATGAGCTTGCTAATGAGTTTATTTTCTTCACAATAAACCAAAAAAGTGTTGGTTTGTGAATTGTCTAAGTTGAAAAATAAAGTTGTTGCACTCGAATTTCGAGCGCTGCAGTTTATATCTGCTAGTTTATATAATTTGGTCAACGTTTTTAAATAACTTAAAAAAATATTTGTTACTAAATAACTTTTGTTGACAAGACGAAAAAATATTTCTCATATGTAAGTGTTACAAACAATGAAAAAATATAAATGGAATTTTAACAGTTATGAATGATTTTTTGATGTTACTAATAACAGTTACAACTTTTTATATATCTTAAATAATCTAACCCATTAAAACAAAGTTTTTATTAAAACTCTTTCTTTCCTTAAACAAATGAGTTTTGAATATCTCCGTGACTGTTCGTGACTGTATGTGACTATCTTAAAATTAATCTTTGGCCACAACAAGTCTATGGATAAGGTTTCAGATCGATCGGATGAGGGAAGGTAGCTTTTATTTTCTCCGTGACTGTGCGTGACTATGTCAAAGTTAATCTTTTTTTCACAGCAAGTGTATGGACCAATATTCAGATCGATCAGATGAGGGGAAATGACATTTAGTTCACCCCGTGACTGTGCGTGACTATGAGTTATTATGTGTGACTACCACAAAATTAATCTGTAGCACATTAAGGCTATGGGCCAAGTTTCAGATCAATTGGATAAGGGGAAATGGGGTTGACCCACGACAGACAGACAGAGAGTATGAGTTAAAAGGAAAGAGTTTAAAAGGGGCAACATTTTCGATTTCTAAAATTTTAATAACAGTTATTTTAGGTCCTTGAAAAATACTTTATTTTTTAATGAAAAAATACTCTTTAAGGAATCCGTACTTTTTAAGAAACGGCACCTTTTTAGAAAAGGTACTTTTTTAAGAAAAAGCATTTTTTTAAAGTACTATTTTAGGTAAAGGATACTTTTAAGAAAACAACAATTTTAGGAGAGAGGTATTTTTTAAGAAAACTACTTTTTAAGAAAGGCTTTATTTTAGAAAAGGTAGTCTTATACGTGAAGTTATTTTCTAAAAAATTGTACTTTTTTAAGAAAAGTACTTTTAAAGAAAAACTACTTCTTTAAGAAATGGTACTTTTTTGAGAAAAGATACTGTTTTTGTCTTTAAAAGTTCTTTTTGAAGAAAAAACACATTTAAGGAAACTAATTTTTAAAGAAAAGTTCCTTTATAAGAAAAGAACCTTTTTTGTAATATGACTAACTTATTTGAGAAAAGACGCCTTTTAATAAAATGTACTTTTAAATAAAAGTACTCTTTAAAGAAAAAATATTGTTTAAGGAAACGGTTCGATTTTTAAGATAAAGCGGTTTTTAAGAAAAACCACTTTTAAAGAAATGTTCCTTTATAAGAAATGGTCATTTTTGCAAAAATTTAATTTTTTAAGAAAAAGTACTTTTTAAAGAAGAAAAAAATCATGTGAGCTCGATCACAGGGGATATGTATGTATAAACATCTAGTAATTAAAGATTTTTTGTGGCACTTTTTTAAAATCAAACAGAAAGCGTCATCTATGTATCACTTATAGCAATCAACTGCAGGGGCTCTGCTTATATAAAAATATTTATTATTTTAACCGGTTAATTTTTAATTTTTCGTTTTATATTTTTCATTTTTCATGTTTCGTTTTTCAATTTTTATTTTTCATTACTTATTTCTCATTTTTTATTTCTAATTTTTTATTTTTCTTTTTTATTTTTCATTTTATATTTTTGATTTTTTTTCATTTTTTATTTTTCACTTTTAATTTTTCGTTTTTCATATTTTTTTTTTATTTTTCATTTTTCATTTTTTATTTTAAATTTTTCATTTTTTATTTTTCATTTTTTATTTTACATTTTTTATTTTTCATTTTTTATTTTTCATTTTTAATTTTTTATTTTTCATTTTTTATTTTTCATTTTTCATGTTTTATTTTTCATTTTTATTTTGAATTTTCTATTTTTCATTTTTTGTTTTTCGTCTTTAATTTTTCATTTTTCAATTTTCATTTTTCAATTTTCAATTTTCATTTTTTATTTTACATTTTTTATTTCACTTTTTTTATTTTTCATTTTTATTTTTCATTTTTCATTTTTATTTTTAATTTTTTGTTTTTAATTTTTTATTTTTAATTTCTTATTTTTCATTTTTCATTTTTTATTTTTCATTTTCAAACCGGTTATTATATATCATAATTTTTTCACCAATACAATCGTAAGGCACACCGATGCACAGTGCTTTGTCCCAGTACATCGATGGGACAAAAATAGAAGGAGTCGTCCTAGGTTAATAAAATTTGGCACGAGTCCCTAATATAATAGAATTAAGAAAATTTCAAAGTATCGACAAAATTGACCACGCCCATCGCCCACCGCCCATACAAACCGAAATTATTTTGAGCTGTAAAAATTGAACTATTGCCACGAATTTCATGAAAATTGCTTGAAGTGCATATTTATGCAACACCTTAAAAAAAAAAAATTTCATCAACATTGACCACGCCCATCGCCCACCGCCCATACAAACCGAAATTATTTTGAGCTGTAAAAATTGAACTATTGCCACGAATTTCATGAAAATTGCTTGAAGAGCATATTTATGTACCACCTTTGCAAAGCTTTGTGGAATATTTAGAAGAAATCGAACCAAGGCTTCTGGTACCTCCCATGCAATAGGTGCAAAGGGTCTTAAGTATTAATCATCCCGTAAGACCCTATGAGACAGTCTAATGTCTTTCAAAGTTTCCAAACCATATTTTTTTATTGTTAAAAACTATATGGCAAATTTAAAACAAAATGATTTCTGGTACTTTAAATGCAAAGGGTTAATAAAATTATCATATATTGGAACTACTCTTCGGAAGAGTTTTCGGAAGAAGATTCTTCTAATGTATGACATTGCTCATTTTCATCATCACAATCACTATTTAATATATATTTTGAAATATCTACAATATTTTCCCTTATACTGGGAATAGCGTTATGCCTGTAAGAACTGATCAATGTATCTGACATTATTATTAGCTGGGTCATTAAATCCTTATTGGTGTTTTCACGTGAATTTTTTCTTGTATGGGACAAACGATTCTTTCGAATAATTTTATGGTTGGCTTCAAGTGCTTCCTCAGATAAAGAACCTGTAATGAAAGTATCGTTAATATTGTTTTCGGAAAAAATAATTAATATTTAAAGTACCTATTGGTAATTCAAAATAATTAATTACATCAGAACCGTGGATTAGTACTTTGTGCACACTACTCGGTATGTAGTACCATCCGTACAGGATCAAATACTTATTCCTTGTTATTCTAAGGAGTTCCTTAAAAGTATCCTTATTAATTTCCATGCCACAGGATAGGACTCTCAGTATTACCCCAAAGTATTCAATCAGTTCTTTATCGACACCAGTTATATCTGCCGTCAATTGGCTATCAGAAAAAAATCGACGAGCAGTATTTCCATCGTTGGTAGTACCACAACCCGACTTAACCATGTCTATTAACAGACCAGTGTTTTCCCTAAACTGTCTTTGAATTCTGGTTTTGGTGTCAAGATATTCTTCTTTATTGTCTTTTCCTACACGCCATTTTTTGAAGGGAAGCCGATATGCAATATGTAAAATGCATTCTAGAAATCGTATCCAACAGTGAAGGGAAGAAAGGCCAAATTTGTACGCATCAACATTTGGAATATATTTCGTATTTAGGTTGTTCATTTCGGTTGGTTTCGCTTTTTAAGTAGCAGCCTGTCTTTTTCAATAGAAACTTTACCCACTTTCTGCTCAATAAATGAATGTAAAGTAGACACTTGCTTATTTTTCGGTGCTGACATCCAGCAAACAATTAAATTGCAATTTTTTAATAACATTTTTACAAAAATTCACTTGCACTGACCTACTTTGCATTGAAATAATAACGTGACGTCAAAATGTAAACATATCTAACCCATAATAACATTTTACAATAGGTTGATGATTTGATATGTAGTTTGTTTACAAAACTAATGTATGTAATAAGAATAAAAGTAATACTAATAACGATAACAACAATAAAAACATACAATAGTATGTACTAATAAAATATTTAATAAATCATAATTAATAATATATATATTTAATATTTAAATATGTTTGCTGGGACATGAATATAACATGCAGCATACGAATGAAGAAATAGAAAAGAATTTGAAAAAAACGATGTTTTGGGCTTTAAAAAAAATTTTTTTTTTTCAAGTTTGTGCACTTTTTTTTCCTTTGGTTTTTTTTTTATTGTAAAGATAACGTCTTCTTATTTCTTTTTCATCAATAAAATTTTAGGGAGCTCTTGAAAAAAAATTTTGGCGGACGTCTAAACTTTTTGAATTTTTCGGTTTTTTAAAAGAAAAATACTCAATATTACAGCCAACTTTTAAATAGTTATTTTCACGATATTTAAAAATAAAATAATAGATGTTTTGAACAGTAATAAAACATTTTAAAAACAGAAAATATTTTGCAATTATCTGAAAAAATCAATTTTTTAGGAATTTTTTCGCATTGCACCAAAAAGGCCAAAATGAAAAAATCCATTTTAGACATTTTTACAGAATTTGCTTTTCCACATTTGTGCACTTTTTTTTGGTTTTTTTTTTTTTATTTTGCAGCTATGGCTTCAAACTTTGTTTGGAAAAACTAAAATTTTAGGGAGCTTTAAAAAAAAACATTTTATTTTCCACGAAACTTTGAACATTTTTATGTTTTTCATCCAAAAACACAACATTTGTACTAAATTTTTTAAAATAAAATTGCAGAATTTTGTAAAAGTATAAATTTTGTATTTTTTTAAATATTGTTTAAAAGCATTTAAAAAAAAATTGCCTCAATTCCCTTTTAAAATGAGCTCCCTGCAATCATTTCCGTACTTCTACCAAATATAAGTTTTTCAATTCGTGTACTTTAAGCAAAAACCCATTGACTTCGGCGCCCCTAGCGGATACAAAAGGCGGTAAACTCGGTCACTTTTATGTTATTTCTTTTAGTTGGTTTGTTTGATTAACAAATATACTAAAAAGGGACAAGAGTTCAAAAATTTGGAAAATATCGATTTTTGTCCACCTTCGAAGCAGTGTGCGATGTTGTCTTACGGCTCACATGTTACGCTATTTTTGTGATTGTATTGTTAAATACAATCCTTCCCTTCATTATATGGAGAAAAAAAGTGTTCAAACTCTCGGTCGCACCGCCTAGAAATCTGCGAATAAGAAAACAAAATGAGAAATACAAAGTTCTGGGCCAATCAAAAAACATTCAGAGGTGGCTCAACGCGTTTGAAAATTTCAAGTGTGTTTTATATGGGGAAAATATTACTTTCTTTCAGATTTTACGAAAATTTCGTTCTATACTTTAGTTTTTCTGACAAATTGTTATATAATTCGGGATCAGTATTAAATTATTTTTCCAAAAAGCTATAAAACTTCAAAATCGAATAAATACTCGCCAAGAAATAGCAAATGCCCCAGACCAATTTTGTGCCAAAAAAAAATGGGTCATGAAATTTGATGGCATTTTTTTCAACTTCGAGAAATTGATTAAAGCCATAATTTTTGTCTCTATACTTATAAGTAATAAGATATGAAGCATTGTTTTATTACCACGTTGTTAACATATTGCGCATTGAGACCGAAAATAGGAAATTTTTTTGATAAAATTTTGAAAACTCCATTTTCAAGTTTTAAAAAATTTTTTTAAACAAAATTAAAAAAAAATAATTTAGCACTATAACTCTCGGGGTGCGACCGAGAGTTTGAACACTTTATTTATTAAGGGCCACCCTAATGTTTACACAACAAAAAATACTTTTTAAGGAAAATTCACCTTTTAGGAAAAGGCTTGTTTTTAAGAAAAGTCCATTTATAAGAAAAACCCTTTTTTGTAAGAATATTTAATTTTCTAGGAAAAAGCACATTGTTAGTTTTTTTTTATCAAATTAAACATTAATCATACTACATTCCAGAGAATCAGTGAAGAATGAGGTTTAAGAGATAGGGTCTCTAAACGCATGGTATATGGTATCGTATAGTCGGTCTAGACCGACTATAATTTTCTTTCTTGTTTTTTTTTTAATTATTTATTATTCAAAATTTGCTCTTTGAAATCAATCAAGTAGTTATTCGTCTAAAATTATACTATTAGTAAATTGAAGATGTTTCGTTTAAATGCCCTATTTTAGACATAAGTTTAATTCTCCCTAAACAAAATGCATTTGGCTCACTTTATGCAAATACAAATAACAACAACATTTACTTAGAATTTCAAAATCATGTTTGTTTATGTTTCAAAACAGATAACATACTTAAAATCATACCTTTGTATGAATGGGATGACGTTCCATGGAATACAATATTCGCATGCATATTCTGTTTGCTGTTTATGGATTCGTGCATTTACGTGTACATAAACGTGATTCACTTGTACATAACTAAACTCGGTTGATTGTGGATATATACGAGTGTGAATGAATGTTTGTATGTACAATGTACATGAGAAGATAATTTTCCAAAAATGCAAGCCTGCATAGAATGAAGAAGATTTTTTGTGATGATAAAAATGAGGCCAACAAAAACATCGCTTAATTTACAGCATGCATGATGATGAAGTTTATTAAGTTTTAATGAGTGTCAAGTGCACCATATTCAAAATGCATTATGCATTTTATGTTTTTTTTTTTTTTTGTGTAATAAAAGTTTTTCTTTCTGCATGAAATATTAGATTTTAGGGTTAAATAATATCATAATTTTTAATGGGAAAAATAAAGGAAATATTTTCATGTAAAATTGTGCGCTGCTCTAGCAATTTAGGCGATATGCTTTACATCAGGTGAAATCGACTCCCGTTAAAAAAAATCCATGAAAAGTTTAAGTTTACATTACAATTTAACATGTAGCAACTGAAAAACTTTATCAATTAAATTTGCATAAAATAATTATATATTTAAAAATAACTTAATTACTAACTTAGTTGAGTTAAAATAATTAAATTTTTTAAATGAAAAAGTTTTAGTAGAAAAACTAAAACAAATTTAAGGTAAAACAACATAATTAAAATTTTTTTAGATGAAGAACAATTTTTGTTGAAAATCTAAACATTTTTTATGTAAAAAAAAACAACATAATTCACACATGATCGGATCAATAAAGAAAAAAAACTACGTAGTAAAATGAAACGTAACAAAATGTTTGAAATTTGTATGTAAAAAAAAAATTGAGGTGAATTTCTAAAAAACTAATTTTTCTATATAAATTCAATCTACCTTAAAATAATTTATATTAATGCTACAAAAAATGCTGTTTTGGGTCAATTTAAATGTAACTGGGAAGTTTTTTGTAAAGAATTTAAATTTCTAAAGGTTCAAGTTAACCCTTTAATGCATACCATATCATATATGATATGTTAAATTGAAAAATTTATCTAAATTCTATATGGTAACCTGTCAATAAAACATATGTTAAATAGTGCTGCCTTGTTCATGCAAAATAAGTTAGAAAGTCGTTTACTAACACTTATTTGTTTTTTTTTATAAAAGTGCCGTTATTTAAAAGTGTGGTTCCTATAATATGTGGTGTTCGTTTATAGTTGTGTCAAACTCTACCTTAAAAAGAGTTAATTATTGTTTGCCCATAGTGAAACTTACTATTTCTTATAAATTTGGAGTATACTTGACAATTTTAAATCTACTTTCGTGAAAACAAAGCGTAAGTGTTGAAATTATTGCTGAATGAATTATATGTATCATATATGATATTTCATGCAACCGATGCCTCAAAACCATCGATATCATATATGATATTAATTTCAAATATGATATTCTATGCATTGGTACGTAATTTTTTTTAGGCGATGGCACAGCGGAAAAAACCAAATATATTATCTGACTGTGATATGGAGGCAATTTTAGACGAATGGGATGAAAGCGAGGATGAGTTTGGAAAAGAGAATGATTGCGATGAAGTTTATGACGATATAGAAATTGCTGACATGATCGATTGTGAAGAAGTTTATGGCGATGCTGATATTTCTGACTTGGTCGAAGAAGTCGCAGATGAAAATTCCAACGTTCTCGTTATGGACGAAGAGTCAATACCAGTTATTTGTGCAGACGGTGTTGCAATTCCATTCACCTCTCCAGAAGACCAATTAAAAGAAATAAAAAAACATTATTCTAAATTAATTTGGAAAAAGAAAGCGTTCCAGTATGAACCAGTAGAGTTTAAAGGAGATACTGCATTATCAGAAGAAATTATGGATTTAGCTACCCCGTACGCCTGTTTTAAATATTTTTTTGATGATGCAATTATTGAAGATATCGTCAGCGAGACAAATTTATACTCATGTCAAAAAAATCCCAATGCAACATTACAAAGGCTGATATTCAAAAATTTGTTGGAATTTGTATTGCAACATCAATAATTCAAATTCCCAACATTAGAAGGTATTGGAACGAAGTAGTTGGTAATACTTTAATCTCAAATTCCATGCCTATAAACAAGTTTGAAAAAATAAAACAATTCCTACATTTCAACGACAATGAGAAAATGGTACCAAGATGTGATTCTGAACATGATCGATTGCATAAGATTCGCCCGCTTCTTCGTAATCTAACAAAACAATTTCAAAAAATTCCATTCGAAGAAAATCTTTGTGTCGATGAACAAATGTGTTCGACAAAGGCTCGCAATTATTTAAAACAATATCTACCAGCTAAACCGCACAAATGGGGCTATAACCTTTTTGTTTTGTGTGGTGTGTCTGGATTTGCTTACAACTTTGAGATCTACACTGGTCAAGAAAACAGTAATCAAAATCGACTTGCAACTGAAAAAAACTTAGGATCAAGCTCCAATGTTTTAATTAGATTGCTACGGAATGTGCCATCAAATTGTTTTTATAAAGTCTTTTTCGACAACTATTATACATCCATTCCTTTAATCGCTGAATTGTATAAAAAAGGCATATACAGTTTGGGTACTGCAAGAAAAAATCGACTGCCAAATTGCAAACTACCAGACGAAAAATATTGGAAACTACAGCCTCGTGGGAGTTCTTATGAGCTTGTTGCTAGTGTAGATGGAATGGATGTCGTCGTAGTTTTGTGGAAGGATACGAAAATTGTAAGCGTTGTATCCAATTTTGTTGGAGAATCGCCCATTCAAGATTCGGAACGCAGAGAAAAATCAAAAGGAAAAGTAGTTGTAAGTTGTCCTGCAATAATAAAAGAGTACAACAAATTTATGGGTGGAGTAGATATGCTGGATTCGCTAATTGGACGATATAAAATTAAATTGCGTTCACGGAAATGGTATGTGAGGGTGTTTTACCATCTTTTGGACATGTCACTTAGCAATTCATGGATACTATACCGGTAATATGAAACAATAACGAATTAAAACCATAATATCTAATATTATTCTATATTTAGCCGAATCGAACAACAAAGAAATAACGATAACAAAAACCTCTTATCGCTGGCGGATTTTAAAATACAGGTAGCAGAAGTGCTGTGTAAAATGGGCGATTTACGAAGAAGCACTGGAAGACCATCGACAGAGATGACAAAAAAAATAAATCTGAAAAGAAAAAAAGCAATTGCGTCTCATATACCTCCACCTGAAATCAGAACAGACTCAGTTTCTCACTGCCCAGAATGGATGGAGAAAAGGATACCTTGTAAAATTCCCGGTTGCAGCAAATTAACTTACATTAAATGCGACAAGTGCAACTTAGCCCTGTGTATTAATAAAGAAAGAAATTGTTTCAAAAAATTTCATTTATAAGTAATTAATTATAAAAAAAATAAATTGAATTCTTATTATTTTTAAATTTTTATCAATTCTTTTCCTTGTTTGAAACAGAAACTTTAATGACTATGAATGCACGATATATCATATATGATATGAATGGAAATTGGCGTCCTCTGGAGCGTCCGTTGAACCAAAAAATTTTTTTCAAGCGGTTTTAGGCTTAATATAAAGATTACTATGTACGAATAATTTTCTTTTTCAAAAAAAAAGTCATGCATTAAAGGGTTAATATTTTCGTCATTAATGCATCGCTTAGCCAACGTTGCTACTTAAAATTTAATAATTTTTGAGTTATTTTATTTTAAAAAAAAGTACTAAATTGACATCATTGGTATCATGGTAGATGGTATGTAGCTACACTTCATTTATTTTAAATAGCTCAAGACACAAACCACATATTTACCAACGGTTTTGAAACTGTGAAAAGGAAACAGGGCGAGTCAGCGGCTTCTTAATATCAACATAGCCAACAAACAAATATATTAACTATTTTTTTGGCTTAAATAAAAAATAATAAATAAAATATTAAGGAATTAAAAAAGCAAATATTAAAAAATACTAATTTTTGGGTACCGCTATATAATAAAGAAGGATATTAAATGATAAATTTGTAATGAAAAATCAAACTAATTGAAAAACAGGTGTTCTTTTAATTTTAATTTTCTTTGCCAGTGCTTCCGAATCGGAAAAAATTATGGGTTAGAGTCATCTTGTGGTTGTTAGCTGTTAGCTAACATCTCATTAAAATAAAAACGTAAGATATTTTATAGCATTTTCTTCAGTTAACACCAGGTTAATGTCTACATATTCGGTTATTTTTTGTAATTTGTAAGAAATTATAGTTTGAAGTTTGTTAATATCATTGAAATTTAATTGATATCAACAATCAATTAAATTATTGGACATTAGCACTACTTTCATTAATGCCAATGATTTTCATATAAAGGAACATAATGCCTCTATTGAAAAAAATGAATCAGCATTACGAAACGTCAGTTTACCGATTAAATTAAAGGCATAATCAATAAACTATTTTTTCATATTTATTTTCGTTATCCGTATAAAATTCGCATTTAAATTTCAATTTTGGCACACCTTTTACAAATTTCCGTTATAAATTCAAAATAAAAAAATCTTGTGAGTCCGATCACAAAAGGTTATTACATATCATAATTTTTTCACCAAACAATCATGTCATACCGATTTGTCTTAATGCTCACATGTTACGCGTAAGATCGTACGCTCACATATTAGGCTGTTTTTGTGATTGTATTGTGAATTAGAAATTTACCCCCCTGTGCGTATAGATGTTTACACATCAAAATTACCCAAGTTTTTGTACTTTTTAATCAAATCTGAATATAAACAGAAACTAAGGGTTTAGGAAAAAGCAAACTGAAACATTTAACGAAATCTTTTTCACATTTGCAAAAGAAAAATTCATCGAGTTTTTCAATTTTTAAGTTGAACGAATTATAAAATAACTAATCAACAAAAATAAAAAATTCTTAATATTAAATTTTTTCTTAAGAAAGTGTAAATGGTTTTTTTTATTGGCTTTTCTGTATGATATTATATTAATGCAACCTTTTTGATGTGTAAACATCTATACGCGCAAGGGGGTAAATTTCTATTTCACAATAAATCACAAAAACAGCTTAACATGTAGTTTACATGTTACGCTGTAAGCCGTAAGACAAATCAGTGTGCCTTATGATTGCATTGATGAAAAAATTATGATATAAAATTATTTCAGCTAATTCCACAACCCTTTACTATAAAATGTTAAAAATTTCACAATATAAACGTATATATATATATATAGTCCCGTTGTTCCTTAATAATAATAATAATTCAACAACCCCACAAATTTATTATAAGTGCTACATAGATGACGCTTTCTGTTTGATTTTAAAAAAGTGACATAAAAAAATCTTTCATTGCTAGATGTGTACACATCACCCCTGTGATCGGACTCACATGATTTTTTTTATAAAATGAGCTAAATTTAACTGAATAGCTTAACTAATTTTTTTATTTATAAATTCTAATATTCAAAACCTTTGCTTAACTCTTTCCGGCGCACTATGTGAAAATGGCAAATATTAAAAAAGATTTTTATTTGCTTTTTATAAGTAATTTATTGCAAAAATTAAAAATAAAATTATATCATAGGATTCCGCGCAAAGATGTGGTATGATATGTATACCACCGCGCTTATGTGATAGCTTTATTTATGAGTCATTGAAGCAGGATTTCATTTTACTTAAGCAAAGTGAAACATCGCAAGTAGAGCACATCCACTGAGTTCTTCTCTGGTGCCCGTTTCGCTACAGTGGGCACATCTTCGTAGTGTGGTTCTTACTGGTTGTTATAATATCATTAAAAGTATCAAAATTGTCATGGAATGCCATGTTTTCAATGACTTTTGTAGGTCAATGTTTCGTGCCAGTAAATGCAATTGGTGTCACTGTTGAATTTTGCTTACTCCTATTTGGTGGGGTTAATACCACGAGGCTGCTTAATTTAGATACAGGAATTTCGTCGTCGCTATCAAAATGTTCATACGAATTAATAACTCCGCTACATCCCGGCTTTTCTCCTTCAACAATGTATTCATTTTCATTGTCGCCTGCTATGATGTGATCAAAAAGTTCTTGGATTTGGTTCTGATCATCGAGGTCCTCAACGCCATCGACAATTGAATGAGCATGTTACGGAATCTCTCCAAAAACAACTTCATCCTCGATAGTTTCCAATATATAGGAAATATTATTATCGCTTAGATTATTGTTTTTAGCCATGGATATAATGCGCAGTGGTAATATTTTAATACCATCAACTTTAAACCTTCACTACTGCAACGTTTTAATTTATTTTTGGTGTTACCAGTTTCAAGCACTATTTTCACTATCTTATTTATCAAAAATTATAGAAGTACGAAGTCTGACGTACGTGTTTTTAAAAAAACTACTAAATAACGGAAAACGCTTTCGACACTTGACTGATGGTACTCAAGTTTAGTTAACAAAAGCCAATATCTGTCTCTTTCAAATGGTTGGTATACAAAAAATTTTTTTTTTTTTTTTGTTAAATATAAATAAGCTTAACTTTACATATAAAGGTGGTATTTAGAATCCTTCATTGAACACAAAATGTAGGAAAATTAATTAGATAAGTAATATACTTTTCATACCACCATGCCGAAAAGAGTTAATGTCCATGTTAAATACTGATTTATTGAATTTAATTTCGTGCAATGATATAGTATAATATATTAAATTACAGAAAAACATATATTTCCTGAGAATATTAAGAGATATTCATATAATCTCTTATATATATAATGAATCAATTTCGTATGAAAATTCAGAGATATTTATATAATCTATTAATATTCAAAGGAAATTAATTGATTAGCTATATATATAAATTTTTATTAAATAACTAAAAAAAATATGGAGATAGCCTTAACAAAAACGTTACCCTTAGCAACCGTTTAAAATTTCTTAATAAATAACATAAATTCTGTATCGCCCTGTTAGCAACATAAAGCCCAATGTGCCTAAAATTAACAACTCTGCTTTACTTTGACACAATCTGTCTCTCTCCAACTGTCAGAATCTTTTCTACTCTCATAGTGTCCAGACGTGTAATTTGTTGTTGCGTGCACATAAAGAATAAAGCGAATAATTTTTGTTATTTGCAACAATATTAATTTTTATAAAACAATTTTATACTTTTATAACAAAAAGGAAACGGTATAACAAAATACACAATATGACTGATATGAAGAATGAAATGGACAGCGATCTGGATCAAAATTATTCCTTGAACAGTAATGCGGATCCAAAAAATATGCAGGAATTAACAATTTATGTGAGTAAATATGTTTTTATTTATTTGTTGTAAACATTGGAATATATGAAATATGAAGAATTTACAAGTTGGTGTTAATATTTAAATAATTTATGTGAGTGATTAAAAAGTGTTTTTATTTAACTTGTGCTTATACTGCACAAATAAAGGGCGGAAACATGTGTTGATAGATAACAATTAAATGAGACAGTATGTTGTACATATCTTCATCTATGATAGAAATTACTTATATGTATGTAGTTTACAATTATGTGGGTGCAGTATTGTTTTTATGATAATTAAATTAATCGTCAATAACTTTGAAAGTATTTGTTAACATGCCAAGACTAGATAATTCATTTAGTAGACCTAAGTTAAGAGCTTTAGAGTATTCCTTTGTTCTGATAATCCAGTGCCAAAATGATGCCTATTAGATTTACAAGTAAGATTTTAACTTAACGGGATCAGTTGGTATTCATTATTTTCCATCTGACCAAAACTGCTTTAATATAATAGTAAACAAAAAAAGACAAATAAAACAAGTAAGAGTATTAAATTCGGCTGGGCCGAAAATTTGATACCCTCCACCTGCATCTTAAACTCAATATTATACACAATCTTGGCTACGGCTACCTCTTTAAAACTGTTGTCGGTACTGAAATTTAAATTTCGAATACCAATTAAATTTAAAGTTAATTGCTTTTCTTGTTGGCCTGTTTCTATTATAATTCCTTGTTATGAAAAACAACGTGTCTTTAGAAAGAATTCCTTACTATTTGAAAAAAATGGCATTATTTTTCTTTTATTATAGTAGAAAACCTCTAAAGAAATTCATTATATAACGCAGCAGCTTTATAACACCAAAAGTTTGATCCCATTAGGTATGTTTTGGGATAATGATAATTCAAAAAAAACTGATTCTTGGCTAAAAATTTCCAGATAATATTAAAAAAAAAGCAAATTTTAAAATATTTTTATCTAAATTAGCTAGTAATTTTTAAATTTAAATTTTTATTTTTAATTTTCAATTTTTAATTTTCCATTTTTCGTTTTTCATTTTTCTTTTTTCTTTTTCAATTTTCCATTTTCAATTTTCCATTTTTAATTTTCAATTTTTCATTTTTAATTTTTCATTTTTCAACTTCCTTTTTCATTTTTCAAATTTCATTTTCCAAATTCCATTTATCATTTTTCATTTTTACTTTTAATTTTTAAATTTTTAATTTTCCATTTTTCAATTTACATTTTTCATTTTCCATTTTCAATTATCCATTTTTCATTTTTCATTTTTCGTTTTTCTTTTTTCATTTTTCATTTTCCAAATTCCATTTTTCGTTTTTCATTTTTAGATTTTCATTTTTCATTTTCCAATTTTAATTTTTCAATTTTCATTTTCGTTCTTCATTATTCATTTTTAATTTTTCGTTTTTCATTTTTTGTTTTTCATTTTTCAATTTTCATTTTCCATTTTTCATTTTTCGTTTTTCATTTTTAGTTTTTAATTTTTCATTTTTCAATTTTCATTTTCCATTTTTCATTTTTCATTCGCCATTTTTCATATTCTATTTTCCATTTTTCATTTTCCGGCTTTCATTTTTCACTTTCCATTTTTCATTTTCCATTCTCCATTTTTCATTTTTCATTTTCTATATTCCATTTTTCATGTTTCTTTTTCCATTTTTCATTTTCCATTCTCCATTTTTCAATTTTCAGTTTTAATTTTTCATTTAAAATTTTTTATTTTCCATTTTTCATTTTGCAGTTTTCATATTTCATTTTCCATTCTCCATTTTTGATTTTCCATTTTACATTTTCCGTTTTTCATTTTTCATTTTCCATTCTCCAGTTTTCATTGTCTATTTTCCATTTTTCATTTTCCGTTTTTCATTTTCCATTTTCCATTCTTCATTTTTCATTTTCTATTTTCCATTTTTCGTTTTTCATTTTTCATTTATCATTTTCCATTTTTCATTTTCTATTTTCCATTTTCCATTTTCCGTTTTTCATTTTCCATTTTCCATTCTCCATTTTCTATGTTCCATTTTCCGTTTTTCATTTTTATTTTCCATTTTCCATTCTCCATTTTTCATTGTCTATTTTCCATTTTTCATTTTCCGTTTTTCATTTTCCATTTTCCATTCTCCATTTTTCATTTTCCATTTTACATTTTCAGTTCTTTATTTTCCATTTTTCATATTTCATTTTCCATTCTCCATTTTCTATTTTCATTTTACACTTTCCGTTTTTCATTTTCCATTTTTCATTTTCATTGTCTATTTTCCATTTTTCATTTTCCGTTTTTCATTTTCCATTCTCCATTTTTCATTTTCTATTTTCCATTTTACATTTTCCATTTTTCGTTTTTCATTTTGCATTTTTCATTTTCCATTCTCCATTCTCCATTTTTAGTTTTCTATTTTCCATTTTCCATTTTTCATTTTCTATTTTCCATTTTACATTTTCCGTTTTTCAATTTCCATTTCCCATTCTCCATTTTTAATTTTCTATTTTCCATTTTTCATTTTCCATTCTCCATTTTTCATTTTCTATTTTCCATTTTCCGTTTTTCATTTTCCATTCTCCATTTTCTATTTTCCATTTTACATTTTCTGTTTTTCATTTTCCATTTTTCATTTTCCATTCTCCATTTTTCATTTTCCATTCTCCATTTTTCATTTTCTATTATACATTTTTCGTTTTTCATTTTCCATTTTGCATTTTTCATTTTCCATTTTTCATTTTCCATTTTCCATTCTCCATTTTTAATTTTCTATGTTGCATTTTTCATTTTCCATTCTCCATTTTTTATTTTCTATTTTCCATTTTCCATTTTCCGTTTTTCAATTTCCATTTTCCATTTTTCATTTTCCATTTTTCGTTTTAATTTTTTCTTTCATATTGGCGATTTTTTTTATTATAACGAGATAACGATAAAAAAAATATGTGGCAATACTACGAACATAGCTCATGGTAGTTGTGTTTGTTGGTATGATTGCATCATTTTTTTTTGTGGCTTCTTTGAACTGTGAATGTTGTTGTACAATTATTATGTTCAACCACTAAACTGTTACAAAAAACACACTAGGTTTAATGTTTTTTTAGAGGTATCTTAATATTTTTGCTCTATCTAAGCACAATGATGGCCGGTTTAGCTTATTTTCAATACCAACCTGCTGGGAATTGTGGCAAATGATATTATTGTAACCTTACCCAGCAAAATGTTTTTTTTTTGTGAATGAGCGTGATTTCAACAGACAGACGGACAGACGGACATCGCTATATCGACTCGAGCTGTGATAAGGATTCAGAATATATATACTTTATGGGGTCTGAAATTAGTTTTTCGATCCAAACGGAATGACAAACCTATATATACCCTCTGCCACAGGTGTAGAGGGTATAAAAATGTTAATTTCTTGTAAAACGAGAGCTTAAGTTAAATTTTTGTCAGACAGGGTTCATTTGGTGAAGATAACTCCTAAATCAAACAGGATTCAAATATTTTTAGTTTAGCTCGATATTTTAGTCAAATGCATAATATAGTTGGTCATATAATGTATTCTAAGAGAATTCCACTTAAGAAAAATTAAAAAAATCTGTGGTCACGAGCATTAACCGCCTAAGTCGAAAATCATACTTTCGAGACAAATAACTTTTTATACGAGTATAAATTTATGTAATGAGGCTTCATTATGACTTAGGTCAGTATATTTTTATTAATACCTTTTTAGAAAACAGCGTTAGAGAAATGGGGATTTCACGTAAATATAAATATAAAGTTTATTATAGCATATATAACTCAAATCGTCGAAAATCATGCTTTCGAGAAAAATAACTTTATATAAATGTAATGGGGTTTCATTACGACTTAGGTCAGTATATTTTTATTTACAACTTTTTAAAAGACAGTGTTAGAGAAATGGGGATTTCACGTAAATATAAAGGGTTGTTAGTAGAATATGGTAGCATAGATAACACAAATTGTTCTTAAGTCGACTTAGGCGGTTATCGCTTGTGACCACAGAGATTTATTACATACTAAATTAACAATATACAGAAATTTAAACGCATTTTCTTTTCTTTTTACTCTTGTATGTACTTAAAAAGCACAAATGTCAGCTTTTAAATGCGAAAAAGAAGCGAATTTTTGAAAAGACTAACAACAATAATTATTGTGCTCAAGTAAAAAACTAAAAGACGGAAAATTAATTCTTTCACAGTTTTGTTTTAGTCCAAAAAGCAATTAATTCACAAAGATTTTAGTCAGTTAGAAATAAGTTACACCTATAAAATATTGTACATCTATTCCAATTGAAATTTTAAAAATGTAAATTTATTTTGTGGTTCCAAAACCATATTTTTTTTTTTTTTTTTGCAAAAAATAAAAGAAAATAAGTAAAAAATTTCTTAAATGGCAATACAATGGAAGCTTTTAAAAAAATATATTTTTAACGACTTGAATGGCAAATACAAAAAAAAAATTTAATCATAATATTAAAAACTCTTATCAACTTAAGAATTTGTATGTATGTAGTATAATACATAATACATAATAAATAAATAATAAATAATTATTTAACATAAAATAGCTTTGGAAAAAATAACAAAACTTAAAAGTATTCATTTCTATGCTGTTGATAAAACATTGGAAACCTTTATTATAAAATAATTCAAAACCTTTCCTCTATTTTTGGTTTTAATAGTTTCTTGGGTATCCATTATTTTTTTAGTACTGTTTCACAACTCAGAGGCATGGAGTCAATTAAATTGTTGATAATATCTATTGAAATTTTTTACCACTCTCGGTTAACTGTCTCTATGTGATCTGTGTTGTTAGTATAATTTCATGTCTGTATTATTCGATTTACAATTTTCCATACATATTCTATGGGATTGAGATCTGGTCGTTTGGGTCTTTTGGTCGTTGTCAAGTTGGAACAGCTATTCATTTTTTTTTCATTACAATAGGTATTCCTAAATTCTCAAATCTAATTACAAAGAAAAGTACGGCATGGTTTATAAAAAAAAAACGTTTGCCGGAATGTTGGGTATTTATTTTTTGTTTTGACAAAAATATTTAAAAATAAATTTCATTTATTAATATACTTCTAACAGCTTCATTTAGAATATGCCTGCAACCAATTCCAGTTAGAGTATCTTTTACTACATGAATTTCGATTCGGATCCTATGCCCGAAAGGCCACCCCAGCCCCTACCATAATATTTCCGACTATAATTTTCTTACTTTATTGAGAATCTTTAATCGAATTTATTAAAATATCTTGAGATTTTAAGGTCAAAATCATTGGTTTGACATCAATTAGTGCCGATGTCATTACAATTAATAAGGACTAGAGGACCCCTGCTGCTCCGCAGCATTATATTATATTATATCAAGAGAAGTTAACGTACAGTAATGCCAAAATATGCCAAGAGAAGTTAACGTACAGTAAAAGTAAAGTTGATTGTCCACGCATAACTTTCCTCAAACGCAACGAATTTGCCGAGAGAAGTTAACGTACAGTAATGCCAAAATATGCCAAGATAAGTTAATGTACAGTAAAAGTAAAGTTCATTCTCCACGCATAACTTTCCTCAAACCCAACGAATTTAAACAGTTAATAGCTCAAAAGAAGGAGCTTGATCCACTGAGTGTTTTTAGACCTATGCCTACGTTAATTAGAACTCTAGTTATAGAGGTTTGAGAGAAGAAAAATATTGAAAAAAATCTTAAATGCAAAGTTTATTCATCAATTCTTTTAATATATAAAATTATTGAGCGTTAGTAGGAACCATTTTTGACTTATCTTCAAAACGTTTTATGATTTTAAAATAATTATAAAAAAATGCTAAACGCGATAAATTATTGTGTAACAAATAATTAAGAAAAAAATAATCAAATCGGAAAGTTGTTTAGTCAGGTTAATTGCGAGAAATAATTTTCAAATTATATACAAAATCTAAAAGTTTTGGGAATTTGGAGAAAACAAGCAAACAAACAGACAAAGACAAGAGATAATTGATTAATTTTGCGGTACTGAACATTTAAAAATTTATTTATAAAAAAATCAAACTTTCTTCTGAGTATTTTGTTAATTTAAATTCTCAATTCCAGGTTCAAAGTCTTTTACAAAATGTCCAAGATAAATTTCAAACTATGTCTGATCAAATTATAACACGTATCGATGATATGGGCAATCGGATAGATGATTTGGAAAAAAGTATTGCCGATCTAATGAATCAAGCTGGTGTTGAAGGTCCTGAAAAGTAATCGTTAACCACTTTAATGAGAGAGGGAGGATGCTCAATTTTAAATATAAGCAAAAGTAATAATATCAAAACTTTTTCAATACAAACACATACATATTTACAAAAACAAAGACAACTTTTCTAAATAAACCTCTTCTTCCTTTAATAAATATCACCGCCATTAATTTCTCTGAACATAAATCGCCATGATTTTTTTTTATTGGTCCTCTTTTAACACCATATTTATTTAAGTAAATTCTATTTATTTTATTTAAACAAAATATGTAATTTTAAAGGTATTTTTATAATAATATTGTACTTTTTCTTCGTTGGATTTTAGATTTGCTTTTGTAATTATTTATAATTGTAATTTTTATGAAATAAAAAAGTTTTAGTTTGTTAAGTTAAATGAAAATTTTCGTTCATATGTTTTTAATTATAAACTAACAAGAATCAGGGAAGAAAAGAAAAATGGTGAGATTCGAATATTCACATAGAAAAATTATTATTGTAGAAAAATCCTTACGTATAAAAAACTCCGAGTCTAGTCTTATATATGTGGGAAAGTCCATATATTTTAAGCCCTTTTTCGCTATAGAAAAACTCGAAGATTGTAAAGACCTTCTCTTCTAGAAATATCCTCTAGTCGTCCTATAGATTCTCTTAATCCACAAAAATATATATATAGACCTAAGAACTTGTAGAAGAAATCTATAGGAAAACCTCATATCCTTCTTACGAAAATCCTTGATATTGCGGTGCTTTTTCGATAAAAATCCCTTCCATATGACTTGGTGACATTCTTCGAACTTTTTATACCGAAAATCTTTATTAAGTCATCCCTAGAGAAATAAAATAATTCATAATTGGAATAAAATCGTATTTATGTATTATTTATTGTATATAATTCTAACATTAAAAATTAAATTAACTTCTAAAATTACGTGTACAATCAATAACATTATCAGTTTCAGTTTTTTCAACGCTGGATTTCTTCTTCGATTCAACAACTGTTACCAAGCGACGACTGCTAACACCACCATCACCACCGTCGCGTTTATTAGTCTTTACTAAGCGTGGTATACCAGTACTGGAACCCCTTAAACGTTTTGTGACAAACGCATTATTACCCTGCTTCGATGATTTCTTAGGGACCTACATACATAACATACAAAATATCATAAATGTTTGCATATTCTTTAAAGCATGCAAAGCAGCAGGTGTGGGTAGGATGAACGAAAAAGAAAATATATGAAAATTATGCAAAGCATTGAAGTGGAGAGTTTCAATTGGTAATATAACTAAAGTGGATCAATAATTTTATTTGTTTGCTATTGATAAACAAAGTTCAAAGTTCAGGGTTGTCATGATAATGCACGATTTAGCATAATGATATTTTCGAGGCTATAAAATGCAAAGTGGTTGTAAGAGCTTTCGTTAATGAATTAAAATATCAGCGAATTACGGTTTTTATAATTAATTGAGTTCGAATCATAAAACACATTAAAGATAAGTTAAAAATGGTTTCAATTAAGCCTTATAAATTGTCAATTATAATTGATTTAAATCCAGTGATTTTAAACATAATTGTCAAATAACTCGATAACCGCAATTTAAAAAACACTCCGGAAAGTAGAAAAACTGTTTCTGGAATAATTTAAAACCCTATTTTGACAATTCTGCGATAAAATACGATTAGCGTAAATTCCCTTAAGATCCTTAGGATATTTATATTGATCAAATTTGATTAATTACCCCTGTTCTGAATTTTACATGAAATAAAAATATTTCCGTTTTCTAGCTTTCACTTCCACATCTTTCTAACTTAACATTTTCGATCAAAAGAACCTCAGTGAAAGTAATTACAGTCGAAGGTCCGAATATACACGAATGTGTATTTTAATATCCATACATCATTAGACCAAAAAAAAAAAAAACAGATTAAGTGCAATTTAAAGCAGCCTGACGATATTCACTTATATCTTTCTAAAGACATGCACTTGCTAGAAAAAGTATCCGAACACTTTTAGATAAAAATTTTAAATATTAATACAAATTTTTATAAAATATTTGAATTACAAACTTTTTACCAATGACACATTGGGAATTTTACTTATTTTTCAAGAAACCTATGGAGCTTGTCTATTTACATTTTGTTTGTTTACAACGCTAAAAACACAGTAGGCAAATATAAGTTCTAGAAAAAGTATTCGTACATTTATATATAACGAATCCCGCGAATTTATATCGTCTGTTATATCTATTTTATTTTAGTAGAAGACAAATTTGTTTGTATAAAGTGGATTTGTTTTAATTATATTTCACTTATAGAGCCCAGCACTAGAAATTCGAGTGCAAATTCTAGGAAATTTTATTTTTTCATTCAATTTATTTCTTTCAATGTTTTATGCCACCTAAAGGTATGCTAACACAGGGCGTGTGATATGCAATTATTATAATGAAATTCGATTGCGTTATTGTCGTTATTGATTTATGTCCAAAATTATTTTTCAATACAGGGCTTTTCATATACAATTCTTGCAAATATATTAACAAATTTAATAAACACACACACTGCATTGTATAATTTTATGTATATTAATAGCAACTTTAAATGCATTTTACTCCAAATAAATGTAAAAATCTGTAAATCTAAAAAGAAATACCTTTCAAATGAGGTATGTTTGGTCAAAATCGGGATAAAACTGACAAAGTTACATCGGTCACAATAAATTGTCTTGCCTATTAATTTTATAAATTTAGAGACTATATTTTGTGATGAGTTTCAATGTTAAAGAAATCGTTCTGACGAGAGAAAAATTATCCTGAAGCTTTGAAATGAGGATAAATCTTTTTGTGAAATAGCTAGGATTAAAGCTAGAAAACACTCCTCAGTACGTCCTTCAAAACTACAAATCCAACAATTAAATTTTGTCAAATCCTCATTTTTGTCACCTCTCAAAACTAAGTGAGCGACGAAAGCGAACTATTTTGGCGTCAATAAAACAGAATTCCCAAATTAGTTCCAAAATCTAAGAATCCTTCGGCAAAGACATGCATGAAGATAACGTTCGCAAAATATTTAAAAAATGTGACTATCATGGTGGTACAGCATGTAGAATGCCAAACATCAATAGGAAAAACACATATAGACTTTGCAAATGAGTATGTAAACAAGGCTCCAGAATTTTAGGAATTACATTACATAAAGAAAACATGCTTAGGGGTTATATGACAGGCAACGGGATTGCCAAAACTTGTACTTATGAGTATAATGAATAAAATTAGATACATAAACATTTTTAAATAAAATTTAAAATAAAGCACAGAACAACTGGCCCTTGGAGAAGATTTCTGAATAATGATCGAAAACATACTGCGCACAATGTCAAGCTGTGGTTGGTCTACAATACTAAAAATTAATTGAAATCACCACCATAATCACCCGATCTTCATCCTATAGACATCTGTAGGATTTACTGGAGTCCAGAATCTCTAAGCGTAAAATAACCTCAAAGGAAATGTTAAAAATCAGCAATTTGGATGAGTGGGGCAAAATAAGTAAAGATGATTCCTTTGGCAAATGCAAAGAAGGCTTTGGGCTACTGGAAATTAAATTAAAATTTGTAAAGCGAAATATTCAGTAACCTCCTGAAATTGTGTTTAGTTTTCATTTTAACTGTTTGGAGCTACTGCTTTTGGGGAAAGATGATTAAATTCGAACGATGAAAATTTATTGTTGACAAATGGAAAGCAAATCTAAACTGGTCACTTCATTTTAGTGCAAAAGACCAAAAAATAGCATAATTGTGGATTATGTTCTGGAAAGCTATTTTCAAACCTTTTCTATATCGAAGAAACAAGGAACAACAAAGAAAAATAAATCTCGAATTAAGAAGGCGCAGTCATATGTTAATATGAAGAGAATAGTGGATCTTCATAAGTTTTTAGATCAAAGGGGCAACGTAGATAATCCTTAAATCCAAAATGCATTTCAACCGCGGATATGTCAAAGAATCAAAAAATGTTTTTGTAGTCCAAAGTTAAGCTCTAGCAGGGATATTCTTTTATTTAAACTGACTCATGTTTCCAATCGTTCTTATTTAAAAATTTTCTGATCCAAATTAAAAATCATATCTGGAATATAGTTTAGCTAGAATTAACTGCTATTCAAATAAAGTCACCTTCGCTCTACAAAGTTGGGGTGAACCAACGGTTAGTAAACGCCCATTATCCGATAAAAAAAAATTGAACACATTTTCAACAACCTTCGTAATGCGAAATATTTTTGCCGGCTTGATTTATATAAGGCATACCTTCATATACCCGTCGATGAACAATCGAGTCTTATTCAAACCATATCAACGCATCGAGGTACGTACAAAATGAATAGATTGTCATTTGGCATCAAAACGGCTCCGGCTGAATTTACCCGTATTATCGATCAAATTTTAAGAGATGTACCCAAAACAGAGTCATATTTTGATGACATTATATGTCAAATTATTATATGTCAAATCATTAGAAGAATGCTCGAATAATTTAAAGAGCTGTCTACGACAGCTACAAAAATTCGATTTACATTTGAATCGTTCGAAATGTTTATTCTTCCAGAATAAAACTGAATTTTTAGGACATACCATTGAACATAACAAGGTGTTAAAATCGTCTCCGACGATGAGGAAAGACGATTTTTGGGAATGGTTACTTATTACTCACGATTTATACTAAACGTTTCAACAATAACTACACACTTACGCAAACTATTGCACAAAAATTAAAAATTCAATTGGTCTACAGAATGTCAAAGATCTTTCGAAACACTCAAAAAAGAGATTGCCAACGATCGAGTATTAATGCTGTTTAACCCAGAATTGCCAATTCAAGTAGCTTGCGATGCAAGCACTACCAGTATAGCCGGGATACTATCACATTTAGTGGATGATGGAGAGAGACCAATTGCTTTTGCTTCAAGGTCCCTCACATCCGCAGAGCAAAATTATTCGCAACTGGATAGAGAAGCGTTAGCCATTTTATATGCGGTTATATGGACGCATTTTCAATTTAGTAACCGATAATCAGCCGCTAATGAGGATTTTTCACCAGAATTCAAAATTGCCACAAATGACGTCAGCTCGGTTACAAAGATATGCCGCATTTTTAAGCAGATATAACTACAAGATAATACACAAAAAATCTTCGGGAAATATAAGTGCAGACTGTTTTGTATCATAAAGGAGATACAACAAATTCAATCGACCAAGAAGTCCACCAGATATGCAGTGCATCGATTGAACAAATTAGTTCGAGAAAATTAAATTTTAAAACAATTCAACAGGAAACTCAAAAATATAAACACTTTCGAAAATTGTATTCGAATTACAAAATAACACCTCAGCTGATTCAGAATATACAGTTGATAACAACGTTTTATTCAAAGAGCAACGTGTAGTTATTCCGAGCTCACTACGGGAGGCAGTTCTTCATGAACTTCATCATACACATACAGGTACAACAAAAATGAAGCAACTAGCCAGGCGTTACGTCTACTGGACGGCCATCGATAAAGACATTGAAAAATTCGTACGAACCTGTTCAGCTTGCGCATCTATCAAAAGTAGTCCAGCAAAAGCTTCACTTCATCCCTGGGAAGAACCACAAAACAACTGGCAGCGTATCTATATTGATTCTGCGGGCCCATACCAGGGTCACTATTTTCTGGTTGTTGTGGACGCCAATTCAAAATGGCGCCGTCTTCAAATTCAACGATTAAAGTTTTGCTAAATATTTTTGCAAGAAACGGTTATCCAGATGTTATGGTCGCGGATAATGCAACATTTTTTAAAAGTGAAGAATTTTCAGCATTTTGTACTACTTGTGGCATATTTCAAAAATTCATTGTTCCTGGACATCCAGCTACTAATGGATTAGCTGAGAGAAGCATTCAAACGCTTAAACACAAGTTAGCAGCTACATATGTCAAATAAATCAACATCAATGCAGTCGAAGTTAAGAGAAATCATTTTCAAGTATCACACAACACCATTGAAAAATGGGAAAACTCCGTCCGATCTGTATTTAGGCCGACAGATACGGTGTCGTTTAGATGCTCTAAGACCCACATAAATGCAAGCTAACAATTTTGAACACCTTACATCAAGACAATTAAGCGTGGGAGATAGGGTACAAGCCCGCTATTACACCCCAAACAAGACATTATGGAAACCTGGCACTATTGTAAAGAAAATGGGTCGGTTACATTACACGGTACGATTAGATGAGGGATACACATTTAAAAGACATATCAACCAGTTACTGGCTACGAATGTTTCAACGGAAAACTCAAGTGCTGACCAACCACAACGTAGTGAGTCCTTGAATGAGAATGAGCAACAAAACTCGGATCAACATATAATATCTCATCATGGTACAACCTACAATTTTGATTCGAGAATACAATGACCCGCTAATAAGTCAACCTCAAGAACCATCAACAAGTGATCAACACCCACCTGAGCAAGAGCTGTCAGCATGTCTAAACCAACCATCAAATCGTGGGCCATCTCGACAACGTAGGACTCCCAGATATTTGAAAGACTACGTCGTGGATTAGCACCGATCAACATAAGATTTCTTTTAAGAGTGGGAGAATTGTTACACCCTATTCTTTTCCAAAACTTGGTATTACCGAACACTACATTTTTACATATAAATGTTGGTATCACTTTTTTCTTTGTCAGATACATACAATATAATTTAAGACCTTTTTTGTTCCTCAAATATATGTAGTTAATAAAATATATATATAAATATATTAAAGCTCGAATTCCTTTTATTTACGATTCACCGGCTACAACAATAATTATTAAATGAAAAAATAAAATTTCCTAGAATTTGCACTCGAATTTCGAGGGCAGGAATCTGCTAGTATTGTTTATTATATGATATTGATATGTGATACATATAATAAATATATTGTTTATTTATATGATTTGAGTTCTGCCTCTGATTCTTTGATTTTTCAATTGTTTTTTTTTTTCTTCCTGAAATATTCGGATTTTTCTTAAGAAGTGTCTCTTTTCTGCTACTTCCAGAGCTTCTCTTAATAGTAAGATGTTCGTTATAATATTTAATAAGCCGGAAAACCGTTTGATGAGAAACTTTTGCCTCATAAGCAATTATTTTAAAAACCCGTTTCGAATTTTTTATGAAAAATTCCAATAATTTTTCCAAGTACTTTGCCCTCACAATCCATTTCCAAACTAAAATAGTTATTAAATATTGATAAAATGGGAACATGGAAATACTATATCATCATATTTTGCAAGGCTAACATGATGAAAAATTTTTAGAAATTGTAGTTAAGTAAACTTTTACAAGTAAAAACATATGCTACATTTTTTTTGTGCGCAAACCTTAGTTCAAATTTCAAATGCAGATTTTTTAATTGTTCAGTACAGTCAAACTCAATGGTGATTATTGAAATACTGACTTCTCCAATGAGAGATAAGCAACGTTATTACTATAAATTTCTGTTGAATTCGCACTGATTGTGAGTGAATACGATACTTTTTCAATTAATAAGTAAGAAAATTATAAAAATAAATAGCGAATGAACAAGTTGAATGAATCAAAATCTACAATGCTGCTTTCATTATAAATATGTCTTTAGAATTAAGTCTTCAAATATAATTTGCGAATTAATAAATAGTATATTCTTAACAAGGTTCTAAAGGCCCGGTTGGCTTGTGCATTTTTATACTAAAAACCATTTTTTTGGCATGTTAACTAATTAATAAAGCGTAAATACTGACTTTTTGAAATAATTGATTGAATTGTAAATTGATTGATTTGTTGATGTTTTGTGTTGATTTGTTTAAGACTGCACATGCAATTGCTTTTGCAATCTTACATGTGTAGCGGCCACGGCCTTAAACGGATGCTTAATCTGAGGTTTGGCTAAAGGTTTCTTATAATTTAATTTAGTTGCCTTCAACTTAGGGCCAGGGTCAGAATTCATGGCTTCGCCCACATCTTCAGCTTCAGTTTGAGAATCATCATCGGTTTTAGAGTTTTCAGTGTCATCCTGGAATAAAATCGTGCAAGAATTATAAATTAAAGCTTAGTTTCGATTATCTGTAACTACCTCTTCATCCTCATCTTCTTCATCATCATCATCCTCTTCTTCATCGTCCTCGTCTTCATCATCATCATTATCCTCCTCCTCTTCATCTGTTTTATTATCAGCCAAATTTTTCGTCGATTTACTTTTTCTGCCCTTTCTCTTCAAAGGACTCAGTAATTGATCTCTATCTAAACTTTCCATAGATTGTGATCTTTGACTGGCCGTTTTTTTATTTGATTTCTTTTCTTGAGCTTCTGTTTTCGATTTCATTAGTTTTTGAAATTCTAGAAAATCTCCCCTTTCATCAATATTGGTCACATCATAGTAACTGGCTGACAGTGCTTCCAAGCACTTCGTATGATATTTCATGGCTATCAATATGAAATCCGTAAGAATCGTTTTAATGTCAGTGAGTTTACGTTTTTCAAAATTATTTATGATTTCGTCGATTTCTTTGTTTGTACGATTTACTTCCATTTTCGCTTTAAGTAACTCAGAATCGGCTGCGGACTGTAATGAAATAAGGTGAGGTGTGTTTTTTTAAATTGAAGCAAAAAAATATATTTATGAAAAACAGTTCCGTAAATCATTTTGTTGCAATGTTCCTTATAGTCAACATCAATTCTAAATTAATCGTATTTGCGAAAATATCCCTTATAAAAGCTTTTGTATATATGATCTTCAAACTGCCATCTCATATGTGGTTCCCTAAGCCCATACTTACGTTATTGGCAGAAAATTTTGTTTTGAGTTCCAACATTTGTCGCTGTTTTAACACTTCCTTATCTCGGGCAATAACAGCGCTGCGTAAATTATCACGAGTGGATTTGCATAAATTGTCAAACTGAGCCAACTCATTCACAATCTAAAAAATAAAAACAAGTAAGAAAATTATAGTCGGTCTAGATCGACTATACGATACCCTATACCATGCGTTTAGAAACCCTATCTCTTAGGCTCAACTAACTGGACATAGAAAATAAGCAAAAACCAAATTTGAGTCAGATTTTTATTAATTTTTTTGGCTGCAGATATGAAAAAGTTCATATCGGATGCTATATCTATATGGGGACTAGGTCCAAAAATGGACCGATCCTGTTCATGTTTGGAAAAGTCTCTTGTATTTTGCAAAAATATATATAAACCAAATCTGAGAAGAATCAGTGCAATATTTTTGTTTTTTAATAGATTTAAGTGAAGATCGGGAAGCAGCCCTATATGGGGCCAAAGGGATCATTTTTGGACTACTCATTAATGGATGTAATGAACGCATATAAACCCAATTTGAGTAAGATCTATATGACAATTTGGATCTTATGGCAATTTATGTCGATTTCATAGGGGTAATTTGTATGGGGGCTAGGTCTGAACATGGACCGATTCTCACCAATTTCAATAGTGTTCATCCCATGGCCGATAAAAGCTTATATACCAAATTTTATCAAAATATATTCATATTTGCGACCTGCAGTTTGATTACTAGCTTTACATGGACACACAGACGGACGGACGGACGGACGGACGGACATTGTTAAATCAACTCAAAAAATGATTCTGATTCGATCGGTATAATTAAAGATGGGTCTAGGTCAAATATTAATTTGATTGTTACAAACAGCAGCACAAAGTCATTATACCCAAACCACATAGTGGTATAGGGTATAATTAGAAATTGTTTCTCTAACTTACTAAAAAAAACTCAACCATACCTTCAATTCCATACGATGAACATTTAAATCCATATAATCCCCCAAAATAGTGACAGCATTGGTGACATTCTTCAAGCCATCCGAAAAACTTTCATTGATTTCCTCATCGTCGGCATAATGCTTAAGACTTTTCGATAGTTCATCATAAGAGTCACGATATCTAAGGGTATAAAAAAAGGGAAAATAATTTTAAAATTTTTCATATACAAGTGGATGTTTGGTGAATCTAGCTTAGTTTTCGAGAAAAAAGCATTTATATGTTCTTTTTAAATGTTTCGTATAAAATTGGATTTTTTGTGGAAAAAGGTAAAAATGTGTATTCTCATAAATTATGTTCGTTTACGTAATAATTTGTAACAATTTGTATAAATTATCCCAAAATTTACTGGATCCTGTTCATTAACTTCAAAAACTCAGTAAAAGAGAACAAATAAGAGCGTAAAGTGACAGTTCATTTTTTGAAAACTTAATAGTTTACACTGGATATATTTTTGCCAGTAAGGGCCTAGTTAGCCAAACTATGTTAAAATGTATCCGTACCGCATATAACGTTGGCATTTAGTGCAATTATAAAACGTAAAATCGAACCAGCATGTTGCTGTGTAAAATTAACCAAACTTTATCAGCTGTTCACAAATGTCCCGTACAAAAACCTATTTTCAACATATTGGGACGTTCCGCTTACATGACAGTTGAGTTCGGTAACTGCTCTAAATGCTTTTCATGTAACAGAAAAATAGAGCTGACACGTTTGGTTACGGTTACGTGTGGCTAACTAGGCCTCAAGAATTAACAACCAAGAAAAAACATATGTTTGAAAAACATTTGATTGAGTTTTGTGGTAAATAAAGCAAAAATACTACAATTCTGTTTTTGTGCAAAAATTTTAAATAATTCTGAGGAAATTTACGATAGAATAAGTAAGTAAATATTCACATAACCAGGTTTCATTAATTTTAATCAATTAAAACCGGTTCCTGTCAAAAAAATAGCTGTATATCTGCCAATTTTTTTCATAATAAATATATTAGTTTCAATTAATATTTCTACATGTTAAATAATATAAACTAGCAGATTCCATCCCTCGAAATTCGAGTGCAAATTCTAGGAAATTTTATTTTTTCATTAAACAACGACACTAAAGGTATGCTAATCAATTATAGCCAATTCACAAATCAACAAAAAAAAAAAACAAACTCATTTTTATTACAAACACGTACAAATTTAGTAAACGCACACATAGCATATTGTATAATTTTATGTATGTGTTAGTAGCAAATTTGAATGCAATTTACTCAAAATAAAGGAGAAAATTTAAAAATCTGTAAATCTGCAAAACGGCTAAAAAGAAGTACCTTTCAAATAATATACGCTTGGTCAAAATCGGGATAAAACGGTAGAACAAAACATCGGTCACAAGAAATCACCTAGCTTATTAATATTATAGATTCTTCTAATTAAGGTATATATATCTTTTTATACCATATATCACTATGTGGTTTGGGTATAATGACTTTGTGCTGCTGTTTGTAACTACCAAAAATATTTGACCTAAACCCATCTTTTATTATACCGATCGACTCAGAATCACTTTCTGAAGCGATTTAGCGATGTCCGTCCGTCTGTGTGTCCATGTAAACCTTGTAATCAAACTACAGGTCGCAAATATGAATATATATTGATGAAGTTTGGCATATAAGCTTTTGTCGGCCATAGAATGAACGCTATTGAAATTGGTGATATTCGGTCCATGTTCAGACCTAGTCCCCATACAAATGACCCCTATGAAATCGACATATATTGCCATAAGGTCCAAATTATCACATAGATCTCAGTTAACTTGGTTTTGTATTTGTTTATTATATCCATAATCAGTAGTCCAAAAATAATCCCTTTAGGAAAATTCTTAGTCAAAGGCTCCATATAAAGCTGCTCCCCGATCTTCACTAAAATCTATCCAAAAACAAAAATATTGCACAGATTTTTCTCATATTTGGTTTGAATATAGTTATTCAAAATGGAAGTGACTTTTCCAAATATGGTCAGGATTGGTCCATTTTTCGACCTAGTCCCCATATAAATATAGCACCCGATATGAACTTTTTCATATTTGAGGCAAAAAAATTAATAACAATGCCACTCAAATTTGGTTTATTCTTATTTTCTATATTCAGTTAGTTGGACCGAAGAGATAGGTTCTCTAAACCATGGTATAGGGTATCGTATAGTCGGCCTAGACCAACTATAATTTTCTTTCTTGTTTTAATTTAGAGTTTCACTTCTTCACTTTCAAATGTGTTTACAATCACCTGTTTCTATGAACTTGCAAATTCTTACAAATTGATTTTTGTTTACTATATTGCATATTTATATACGAGATAATGATAAATATATAAAGAAAAATGTTCCCAAAAGTTAGCTACATGAAATAACATGTGAGCTACTGTAGTTGATTGCAAATTAATGTCTTCTTTGCCGTGTATCAATTTCATATCATCAATAATGTTAATATCTAATAATATCAGTTAATATCTACAACAGCTACATGAATATTTTATATACGCTAAACACATTGACTTTATCTTGAATAATATATATTGTTTTCTTAATATCCGGTGGCTCGATATAAAAAAATAGTTTATTGAAAATATTATTCACTTGGCCATTTTCCTTGTACAGGCTGCAAAAGTCGAACACATTTCAATAAGATGTTTTTCCGTTACATTAATTCTTTCGTTTATGATTTTAATGCGATCGTCTTTCGTATTTAAAAAAGCCAATTTTCCACGACGAAACATGTTTGTAATTGTTTTAATTTATATATTTTATTTAAGTGAAGTCAAGACGAAATTAAAAATTGCTATTTTTTATTGAATGACACTTAAATAAAACACAACAAAAATCACTATGGCAACGCTAAAGTGACAGTTAAACAATCCAACAGATTCGAGAAAATACGAAGTATGGCCACATCTTTATCAGGGATTTTGTCTTAGATAATAAAAGCTGTTCTCAAATAAACTTGGCACCACTCTTTCATATGGTTTTTGCTAGTGTCCTATAGATGCCACAATGTCGAATATAATCGAATATAACATTGAAATTAACATTATTTAATTTTTTTTTAAATCAACTATATAAAAAATGATACGTATAACAGCTTTTCCTCTAACTTAAAAAATTCATGAAACAAAAATTGAAAAGTTCACGAGTTCTTCATGAATCATGTATTGGAAATTGCGAATTACACACGTATATATATTTTTTATTAGGGAATGAATAACTAAAGAAGAATTTCAGATATAATGTTAAAAAAAATTTAATTTACTTAGCAACTAAAAATTAGATTTGGGAAAAATGCATGGAAAATTTCATGAATTACACTTACCATAGGTTCCTATCTTCATGGTAAAATTTTATCAGTCATGTAGAGGTGTAAAATTAATTACTTTAAATTTCAATAAATTTCATGATGGCAAAACTATTTTTATACTTAGGGAATTCATAAAGTGTACTAAAGTTGTATGTTGTAAAAAAATACAAGACGTCAAATAGTACATATGTGAAAAACTTGTCGTATATTTATATACAATCTGAAAAAAACATCGAATAAAAGCAAAAGAATTGTTCTTTTACACAAAAACTTGCCTGAATATAATTATTTCCTTTCATTTTTTAATTATTTCTACCATTTTTGCCACAATAGTTACAAGAAAAGTTCAAAAATATTTGGAATATATAACAAAAGCTGATAAAATAGTAAACAAAAAATGATGATCACATAGTACACCGCAGAAACATATACACAGAAAAAAAAATTCGCCAACCAAATTGTTCTAACGATTAAAGACTGAATTTTCGACTGTATCAACAGAAATTTTATAATAACAAACCATTTTTATACCCTATACCACTATGTGGTTTGGGTATAATGACTTTGTGCTGCTGTTTGTAACAACCAAAAATATATGACCTAGACCCATCTTTAATTATACCGATCGAATCAGAATCACTTTCTGAGTTGATTTAACAATGTCCGTCCGTCCGTCTGTGTGTCCATGTAAACCTTGTAATCAAACTGCAGGTCGCAAATATGAATATATTTTGATGAAAATTGGTATGTAAGCTTTTGTCGGCCATGGGATGAACGCTATTGAAATTGGTGAGAATCGGTCCATGTTCAGACCTAGCCCCCATACAAATTACCCCTATGAAATCGACATAAATTGCCATAAGATCCAATCTGTCATATAGATCTTACTCAAATTGGGTTTGTATGCGTTCATTACATCCATTAATGAGTAGTCTAAAAATTATGCCTTTGGCCCCATATAGAGCTGCTTACCGATCTTCACTTAAATCTATTAAAAAACAAAAATATTGCACTGATTCTTCTCAAATTTTGTTTGTATATATTTTTGCAAAATAAAAGAGACTTTACCAAACATGGTCAGGATCGGTCTATTTTTGGACCTAGTCCCCATATAGATATATCATCCGATATGAACTTTTTCATATCTGCAGCCAAAAAAATTAATAAAAATCCCACTCAAATTTGGTTTTTGCTTATTTTCTATGTCCAGTTAGTTGGGCCTAAGAGATAGAGTTTCTAAACGCATGGTATAGGGTATCGTATAGTCGGTCTAGACCGACTATAATTTTCTTACTTGTTTATTTTGATACAATTTTTACTGCCAAGGCAATAGAATTGTAATTCCAATCAGCTCAAAATTCGATTATTAAGTTCATCGAAATTCGATTGGCAATAAATTTGGTAGCCACCACGAATCTATTTTCTGTGTGTACCTGCTATTAGCAGGAAAATTTTCAGCAAGCAGTAAAATTTTACTGAATACTGCAATTTTTTTCAGTAAGTAGTAAAATTTTACTGCTTACTGCTTTTTTACTGCAGTAATTATTTACTGCAGTATGCCAATGTCTGCCTGCTAAAGTTGTTTTGTCCTATATTTGTTTTGTATGGAAAATATCAACAACAATTATACAACTGTTGTAAAATTTTAGCACATACGACACATACAACAGTTAGGACACCCTTGTGAATACCCTAACTATGCCAATATTTGTTTCATATTTAATATTCACAATTTTTAACTTATTAGAACTGATGAGCGGTATTTGTTGCTCGCCAAAAAAATTAATTTAATAAAAAGATAGAAAAAACAAACTGCAATTGGTGAAGTAGTTTTGAATAATTACGTATTCCATGGTTCTTTGTGCAATGCATTTTTTGGTCATTATTATTATTAAAATTATTAAATATTTAAAATACTTATTTCTACGAAATTTGTTTCTGTTTTGTTTCTCTCCCCCCAAGATTTTTTTAATTTGTAAAATCCATTTGAATAATAAGTCCCAATTTAGTATACACCTTATGTTTGGTGTCTCGATTAATGAATTTTCACTCAGGCCTGTCAGTTCAATCGCAATGAGACGAAAAATTCATTAATATGTTTTTCACGTTGGCGCTAATCTAAATAAGAGTTCATTAGTAATTTTGCTAAAAATAATATTTAACAAAAAATCTGTATTCAAATCATTTGCTCGTGCAGTTTTGTAAATTATTTATTTTTATTTTCTAACAACATATTAATTCAATTAAAACTTAGCCAAAAGAATTCTTTTTTGGCTTTAAATAAATTAACAATACCAAGCCAATGATAATTATGGCAAACATAATTATAGGAATTCATAGGGTGTACTTAAGTTGTATGTTGTAAAGAAATACCACAATCTGAAAAAAAATCGAATAAAAGCAAAATAATTGTTCTTTTACACAAAAACTTACCTGAATGTAATTATATCCTTCCATTTTTTTTTGTTTTTTACCATTTTTGCCCAAAGTAGTTACAAGAACCGTACAAGAAATACATATTTGGAATAAACAGCAAAAGCTGATTAAATAGTAAACAAAAAACAGCTGATCACATAGTACACCACAAAAATATACCTGTTAACGTTGTATTGTCGTATAATTATTTTGTATGGAAAATATTAACAACAATCATACAACTGTTGTAAAATTTTAGCACATACAACACATACAACAGTAAGGACACCCTTGAAAATACTCTAAATCGTTTAAGGGTTATGCCAGATTTTCGAATTGTGTGTTAAAAAACATTGGCAGCACTCCCATTTGGCATTACTTTTGTTTTCACACTGATATTTCTGGCAGTCCGATAGAGATAATAATTTTTTGAACCTCCGTGAAAATACTGACATCGGTAACTTTTTCTTCTGTTATTTATAGGGTGAATCAGAGATGGAGAATTTATCGTTTAACTGACCACCAGTGGTCAACACTTTTTTCATAAGTGTTAAACAGAAAACTGATTCCCATATAAGTGTGATACACCAAATTGTACGGAATTATGCCCTCTACAAAAATGCATTCTCAAAAGCTACACTAATTGACCCATTCAGTTCTCCGACCAAGATTTATATATGTTTTCGACCACCAGTGGTGAATCACTTTTTTTTTTTTTATAAAAGTGTTAAAAAGAAAACTGATTCCACACAATTGTGATACACTAAATTATACGGAATATTACCCTCTACAAAACTGAGTTCTCAAAAATATATTTATAAAATATTTATATAATTGAAGGTTAAAAATTGAAAACAAAAGTAAAATTAATGAAAAAATTAAATTATGATTTTTTAAACTGCATTGAATTGCTCGTAATTTGAAGGTTAGGTGGGAGGCTATTCCAAAGACGAATAGCATTTATAAGAAAATTCAATTCTGATAATAGACATCGATGATTAGGGATAATTAACTTTTTTCCCCTGTGTGATCTGGAAAATCGTAAATGGTTATATAGATATTGTGGCGTTCCAGAGTATATTAGTTTGTGTAAAAATATGAGTACTCTTATCTTCAGTAAGTTTACGAACGATACTCCATACAGGCTTTTGGAGAAGGTTGATATGTGGTCAAATTTCCTTAACCCATAGACATTTCTAACAATATTCTTGTAAACAATGCCCAGTTTATTCTTGCTGATTGCGTCACAGTTGGCAAATAGTTCGTATCCATAAATAAGTGTAGGAGCGAGGCAAGTCTTTACCAGTAATATTCTGAATCTTAATGGTGTATAGAATTGCGTAGACCAAAGTGTCCTGAGTTTTACATATGATTGTGCAACTAGTGTGTTTATTTATTTATCGTATGGCTCTTGTTCAAAACAAATAACATAAGTATTTAAACATAAGTTATTAAAAATAAAAAACAGAGAAAGAAAAAAAGAAATCATAAAAGGATATAAAGATAGGAATCAGATATTGATGTCAACATTTCTCAGCCACTCGGCAGCGGCAGGGCCAGCGCTGTTCAGTTCGGACAGTTCACCGGGAAACCTTCGATGAGGACACTCTCTTATAATGTGGTAAATGGTTTGCACAGTGTCACTACAGTCACACAGCGGGGAGTCCGCTGAGCCCCATTTGTAAAGGGTAGCTGCGCATCTTCCGCTGTTCGCTCTAATACGGTTTAGCCTGACCCACAAAAGCCTTGGTAGGTCTGAGTCTGGCGGCATGCAGGTCAGATCTTGGATTTTAATGGCGTCATCGCACGAGGCGAGATAACAATTGTCGGTTCAAATGTTTTGTGGATCGAAGTTGTTATCTGTGAGCGTTTTGACAAGCTTGCTGTGACCAATTTAAATTGCTACTGAAAACCAATCCAAGATTTGTCACTGTTGGGACTATTTTATTTATGGATATTTCCATTTCGATAAGTGGGGCTATTATTTTTTTATAAATCACTATGCATTTCGATTTTTCCGGATTCAAGCAAAGGCCACTGAAAGTTGCCCTGCAATTTATTTTGTTGAGGTCATGGTTAGTGTTGTCCAAATTTTGACGAATTGAATTTACAGGACTGCTAAGGTATCATCTGCATACATATGGATTTTACAATATAATATAAGTGTTGAGGTAAATCATTTGCGTAAATAGAAAAGAGATGCGGTCCCAGAATCGTACCCTGGGGTACTCATCTATAAATTGAGAGGTTCTGATATTATATTATCTAATAATACTGATTGGGTTCGGTCTGATAGATATCAGTTGAATTGATGTTGATGAAAAATTAAAAAATTTACTTAGCTTCATACATAAAATGACTCGACATAATAATGGTGTTGAACAGATGTGTGATATTCGGTAACATTAATGGTAAAAGAATTTTAATAAATTGAGGATTTAAGTTATCGTATCCAACAGCATTTGATTTTGCAAGTGAAAAACAAGAAAAAACCATCTAACTGACAGACGCCAGAAAGCTCAAAGTGGGTTTCTGCAAGAAACGAATTTTTATTGCTTTTTGGTAAAATGCCATTATGAACCGTATTGTTCGTTGGAATTATGGATATATTAGTGAACATCTTATTGAGTCCATCAGCATCAATAAGACAGTTGCAACATCTGTCGGATTTTCTGAAACCAATTTCCCGTATAGTATTCCAAGTTTTTTTTTTTGGAATCTAAACGACTAGAGCTAAAACGATTAGTATTATATTTTAATTTAGCGATTCGTATTTAATGATTGACATCGTTTCGCGCTGATCGGAAATCAGTTTTTAGTTCCAGTATTCTGAAACGTTTCCATCTGGAGGAAGTTAAATCTCTTCGTTGTATTAATTGTTTTATTCTCGTGGAAAAGCAGGGTTCATTCTTTGCTGTTATCCGTTTCGTTCTCAAGGGAACCATATCATCATATAGATTTATAATATTTTCTTCTAGGAAAGATAATTGATAATCTACCGAGGGCATATAGTAAATGCTTGTTGACGTTTTTAAAATCCCGATAAGTATATGATTGATCTGCTGTACGAATGAGAGTAGCATGAAGCAGATAATTGTTCATATAGTAGCACTTTTGATATGTCTCCTACGAATATAAGGTCTATCAGTGTGCTGGTTTAAGTTGTGTAGTGTGTTGGGATGGTAATATTGATTGGAATGTGTCCTTGTGACAACACACTGTCTTTAAGAGAGGATTCAACGAGGAGGTTAGAATTAAAATCACCTAGGATTGCTATATCGTTATATAAGACAGCACAATTTTGAAGAGTGCCTACAGGCTTAGAAAATACTGTGCTACTATTTGGCCTGTAAACGCGGCCAACTAACATCTTTTTTCCAAGAGATGAAATTTCAACAAAAACATTTATGTTCACTTTTGTCTTATTTGTCAGACAGCAGAATTTAGAATTGAAAGTATTTTTTACATATATGGCAACACCGCCTCCACTTTTTTAGAACCCTGTCTTCGCCTGTGAAATACCTATCCGCTCTAAATATATTATATCCATTCAAGCATATGAGACTATTAGGAGTCAGAGAACCATGTCTCAGAGACACAAATTACATCAATATCAAAATTTTCGAAGGTGTCTCTAAACTCGTCAATTTTGATGTGTAAACATCTATACGCGCAGTGGGGTAAATTTCTATTTCACAATACAATCACAAAAACAGCGTAATATGTGAGCGTAACAAGTTACGCTGTGAGCATTAAGACAAATCGGTGTGACTTATGGTTGTTTGGTGAAAAAATTATGATATAAAATTGTTTAAGCTAATTTAACAACCGCTTGCTTTAAAACGACAAAAATTTCACAATATAAACGTATAACATATACATACATAATTCAACAACCCCACAAGTATATAAGTGATACATAGATGACGCTTTCTGTTTGATTTTAAAAAAGTGACATAAAAAATCTATAATTACTAGATGTTTACACATCTCACCTGTAATCGGACTCACATGATTTTTTTTTAAATAGGCTTTGCGTATTTATATGGCAAATTTGACAAATAATTGTAAAACAGTTGATAGAAAAACACTTTGTCTAATATATGACAAAATCTCCATCACTGTTTCAGAATTTGTGTCTTTACGAAGGTACCTTCTGAAAGTGAAAGTGAAATTAACAAATGTTAAATTAACTTTCAATGGTGCGTGGCAGAGGAGAAGAAAACATATATTTCAAAAATTCATAACTGCACTGTATTCCTAATCCATTTCAGTCTTCATCACCGATTTATTGAACATTGTGATAATTTTATGTTATAATTGAATAGAATGTTTCTATATGAAAATTTTCTACTTTCTTAGAAATTAACTTCTATTTTATTTTAGGAAATGCCAATTTAAAATTGATTTTATTTTTAAGTATCAAAACCATAAAAGTTATTTATTTTTTAAATAAGCTCATTCTTTCTTTCTGTGCGTTCTTTCATGGCCCGTTCAGAAATATGTTTTTTGACCTTTCGAGGCGTTTTATTTTATGTGAAGTCTTAAATACTTATTTTTTTTAAATTGAATTAAAATGGTTTAATCCAAATGATTTTAATAAAAATTCTTACTTTAGAAAGATTAAAATACATTCTCCAAAAATCAAACAGCAACAACAACAACAACAAACAATAATAATAATAATATTCTTAACAATAATAACACGTTTCAAATTTAAATAATTAAATTCATTATCTAAACATTATTAAAAACTGCATAAAGAACAATAAGAAATTAAAGTGGCATGAAGTAACAATAAAAATGCATTCACTGATTTAGCACTGTTATTAATCTTCACGTGGAAATCTGAACGGACACTTACGGAGAATAAAAATGACCTTGGCCATGCAATAATAAAAAAAAAACCGCAAGATACAATTAAGATATTCCCAACTCTAAACTAAAGATGAGACATGCATTTCTTATTGTTACAATTCAAGATACGAGAAAATATTTTAAATACTTAATGAATCCGGTTCGATGGAATGAATAATATTAATGCGAAAAAGAAAAAAAAAAAAACAATTTAAATACAATTTATAGGCTGTGAACGTTATACGAATTTAATGTTTTGCAAATACTGAAAAACACAAAAGTTAAGCAAAACATAAACAAAAACTCAAAAGAAACTGAATAAATAAATACAAACAATAACAAAAAATATCCGGTCAAACATTTTAAAGATTTGGATCGTCGTGTGCAGAGACACCATCATCATTTAGAACTGAACATGACAAATGCGGTGTCTGTCATTTCAATGAGTGTATTGTGGAAACAGAGCTGTAAAATATTCAATAATGAATTGTTTTTGAATTAAAAAATGTTCCCAATATAAAATTTATTGATTTCACTATCTCGATAATAAAAGATATTTGTTAACTTAAGTTTTACGTAGGAACAAATTTTATAGACCTAAATTTAGACCTTAAGATCTCAGAATCATTAACTTTTTCCTATTGTCGTAATAGGTTTGCTGTAGGAAGAAACTTTATAGACTTAATTTTAGAGCGTAAGATTTTGGAATCCCTAACTGTTTTATATTTTTCTAAGTTTTTGAATGATTCAGTTATTCATTTAAATATTTGCAAAACTTAAAATTTGAAATACTCGTAAAGTCTAAGATAAAAACCGATCGTTCGGTCAAACCTGTAAACCAAAAGACCTGCACAAATAAAATTTACACATTTTCTGAGAACGTGGCCAAAAATCTGATTTCTTATAGCCACCGATGTAAAGTTATATATCTGATGTGAAAGTATATACTTAGCAAGTCAAGGAGTAAAATATTTTAATATCTATTTCAACTATTTCACTGCGATAAGGATGATCAAAAATTTAATTTTTTTTTTGCAAATTTGTATAACTTTTTCAAAATTATTAAGTTTGGATACATTTTATTTGATAGTCTTTTATTTTTGCTATCATTATTACACTTAAATTTTTTGTTTCTGGAATTATTGTTCAATAATTTTTTTTCCAAATAATGATCCACTTATTGGCATATAACTCTCAGCGCGTCAGAAAACGAAAAAAATATTTTTATTTCCACTGATTTTAAAATTTGCTCTATAATTCTATATCCCGTTTTATATCGGTCAGCTTTTAATCTTTTAGAGCTGGAACAATTTTTATAAAGCAATGTCTGACAATTGTGAGAGTTACATAGTCATTGTTAATCTGTAACAAGTATCTACAAAGGTAAATTTAATAATAATATATTTTTGTACTAGAATTAAAAAATCCAGTTTAAAACCTAATATCTTTTGGTTCTATTGCTCAACTTTAATGATGTTATCTTAAATTGAAGCTCAAGACTCGGTCTATTCAATAAAAAAAGCTGCCACCTTCTTCAAATGCTAAACATTTTTGACCGCCTTTTTCGTTAAATGTACTTACTACTGGGTGCGAATAAGCTAAAATGGGTTTTAGAAATTATTTTCATTTTCACGAAACTCTGGTATAAATTTTTTTAAGAAAGTAAATTTTAATAGTAACAACATTTTTTTAAAGAACTGACTTTAATAGTTAAATTTATTTTCAAAAATTCACTTTTTTGAATAAAAGTACCATTTTACGGAAACTAACTTTTCAATAAAAGTACATTTTTCAGAAATTTTTTTTTGAATATAAGTACCTTTATCAATAAAGTACCTTTCTTGAAAAAAAAAAAACGTTTTGAATAAAATAATCTTTTTGAATACAAATACCTTTTCGAATAAAAATATTTTTTTCAATAATAGTACCTTTTTGTATAAAAGTGCCATTTTGTATAAAAGTGCCTACCGTTTGAATAAAAGTACTTTTTTGTATAAGTACGTTTGAATAAATATACCTTTTTCAATTAAAGTACTTTATTCAATAAAAGTAACTTTTTTAATAAAAGTACGTTTGTGAATAAAAATACCTTTTTGTAGAAAAAAGACATTTTTTAATAAAATAATCTTTTTGTATAAAAGTGTCTTTAGGTAAAAGTACGTTTGTGAATAAAAGTCCCTTTTTGTAGAAAAAAGACATTTTTTAATAAAATAATCTTTTTGTATAAAACTGTCTTTAGGTAAAAGTATTTTTTTTGTATTAAAAAAGATTCCTCATTATAAAAAAGTACTTTTTTGTATAAAAAGATAAAAATATATCTTTTTTATAAAAAATACCGTTTTGAATTAAATTCCTTTTTGTATAAAAAAGTACCTCTTTGAATATAAGTAAATTTTTGTATAAAAGGTGATGCAAAATTAGCTTTTTGTATGAAAAAGTGCGTTAAGTATAAAGGTACCTTTTTGAATTAAAGTAATTTATGGATTAACAGTACTTTTTGCACAAAGGTACCTTTTTGTATAAAAGTGCCTTTTTATATAAAGTAATCTCTTTAAATAAAAGTACCTTTTTAAGTAGAAGTACCCTTTTGAATAACAATACCTTTTTGAATAAAAACACCTTTTTGCATAAAAGTGCCTTCTTATATCAAATAATCTTTTTGAATAAAAGCTAATTTTTAAATAAAAAAACATTTTTCCATAAAAGTACCTTTTTGAATAAAAGTGCCTTTTTGAATAAAAGTACCTTTTTGAATAAAAGTACCTTTTTGAATAAAAGTACCTTTTTGAATAAAAGTACCTTTTTGAATAAAAATACCTTTTTGAATAAAAGCACCTTTTTGAATAAAAGTACCTTTTTGAATAAAAGTACCTTTTTGAATAAAAGTACCTTTTTGAATAAAAGTACCTTTTTGAATAAAAGTACCTTTTTGAAAAAAGTACCTTTTTGAATAAAAGTACCTTATTGAATTTAAGTACCTTATTGAATAAAAGTACGTTTTTGAATAAAAATATCTTTCTGAATAAAAGTACCTTTTTTATAAAAGTGCTTTTTTATATAAATGTACCTTTTTTGAACAAAAATAACTTCTTGTTTAAAAGTGCCTTTTGATAAAAAGTCCTTTTTATAGAAATAAATTCAAGAACATTATTGGATAAACGTACCTTTTAGAAAAAAATAACTTTCTGAATAAAAATGCCTTTTTGTATAAAAAAGTTCACTTTTGAATAATGGTGGCTTTTAAATATAAAAGTACCTTTTCAATACAAGTACATTTTCAATAAAAGTACATATTCAATAAAAGTACCGTTTTGTATAAAAAGTACTTTTAAGAAAAAGTGTACCATTTTGTATAAAAAAGTAAGTTTTAATGAGTACTTTATTGAATAAAGAATCGTTTTGCATAAAAGTAGCTTTTCGAACAAAAGTACCTTTTTGTACAAAAAAGTACATTTTTGAATAGAAATATCTTTTTGATTAAGAGTACCTTTTTGTATAAAAGTGACTTTTTATATAAAAGTACCTTCTTGAATAGAATCATCTTATTGAATATAAATACATTTTTGTATAAATAATTACCTTTTTAAATAAAAGTATTTTTTTGAGTAAATGTACCTTTTTGAATATAAGTACTTTTTCGAATAAAAGTACGTTTTTGAATAAAAGTTACTTTTTGAATAAAATAAACTTTTTAAAAAATTTTTGAAGTAGCTTTTTGAGTGAAAGTATTTGAAAAAAGTATTTATTTTAATAAAAATACGATTTTGAATTGAAGTACCTTTTTCAATAAAAGCATCATAAATAAAACTATTTTTCAATAAAAGTAACATTTATAAATTTGAGTTCGTAACATAAAATGGATCAAATGGAACCAAAAATATAATTTAATTTTCGTGTACAATACAATTTGTCATAAAAAATATCGCGCTATTAGTTTTCAAGATTTCATTTACGCTATACAGCAAATAAATAAATAAATTAAAATAACGGCCACACAGTCATTTTAAGAGCAATGTACCCAACTTATTTTACAAAAAAATTTGAACAACATTTTTAATGTGTAAACATCTAAAATCTATTTCACAATACAATCACAAAAACTGCGTAAGGAGTAAGAAGTTAGACAAAAACGGTGTGAAGTATGAGTGTACTGGTGCAAAGATTATGATATAAAATTATTTTAGCTAATTCAACAACCCCAACTATAACAACCAGTTGAAATAATAGATAATTTTTATATTTGCTGAGCGCCTGCAGTTGTTTGTTATAAGTGATACATAAATGACGCTTTCTGTTTGATTTTAATTGATGTGTAAATAGATGTTTACACATCTCCCCTGTGATCGGACTCACATAGTTTTTTTTTTTTGTAAAAAATAGGTATACATTATTTAAACAATTGCACTTTTATTTGAATATAGGAATGATAAATGTTTCAGTTTTCTGTAAAAAGGATTGTATGATTTATTCCAAAGGTCTTTAAAAATAAATGTAGTTAGAAGGAGACTAATTGAAATTGGCGATATCTACAATTTATTTGAAACTCGTTGGATGTAACAACAATAGTGCGGTCTCTAAGAAAAGTCCTGACATTTAAGACAAGAAAAGTTTTTTGCAACAGTTTTCTGTAACACAAAATTGATCGGGTGGAATTTAAATGATCCTAAAAAGCTTCTTATATCTTATTCAAATTTGAAGGTCCTTAATTCTGCAAATACCATTATAACAATTATTTAAGGTAACAGACCAATTTTGGGACTGGTCTCTATATTTAATTGGTTTTCCATTAGCAGTTGGTATTTTTTTAGAGTATAACTTCAGGAACTTAACAATTGAATTGATTCCTTTAAGAATCTGCTCAAGAAGATCAGGCATGTGAGAATTTTCAAAGAGTTCTCTGAACGTGAATCTTTTGTATGATACGTGTTTGTGTCGATGGTTTCGCTCTGTTGTTGCTTAAACTTGATTGTTTACATAAAATAAAAACACCTCCAAAAATATGAAATCTGCTATTCTACATGTTTTGGTTTTTCGTTTTTTTTTAAGAATAGTCTCTTTTGCTAAAATCAAAAAAAAAAAAAAAATAACTCTTTCTCCTTTAGTTGAAAATGATCTCAAAACAGATCAGGTATTTTTGGTTTTTTCTTTTTGGTTTGGGGGTATAAAATCAAATAATGTCATACGCAACGGTTTAGTTCGAATGCAAAAATTTAACTTAAACGTTACGCGTTCGCTTGAATTCTTAATATCGTATATGTGCAGATTCTTTAGAATTTTCGTTAAATAAAGTGACGTGCGTTGAAAGAATTTGAATATATTTATTATTTATCGGTTTTGTGCAAAAGTGTATGAAAAATATGTAATAAAAATTTTATTATTCACCTTGAAAGTTAAATTTATTGCTTAAATTATGTCTGTTTTTTTATAATTTATATTAAGAAAACTGCTTAGAACAGGTTTGAAACGAGCCACATAAAAATCGATTTTTATTTTGACAATTCTTAAAGAAAATGCATCAATCAGGCTTTAAAACTTTAAAATTTGACTGGGATGTTTTCAAAGAAAACAATCAAAAATTTTGCAAATTAATTAAATGGTCATTAGAATACAATTTTGCTTGTTACAAGTGTTTTGAACGTGACTCACGTTAATGTTTATTTTAATGATTATTTCGTTGTTAATTAATTATTAACAATTGTTTAAACTTGAAAGTAATTGTTTGAATTTCCATCTTATTTGTTTGGTTTAGCAATTTATTAAAATTCTTGGTAAAGTTCATCCAATCGTGTAAAAGTTCTACAGCGCACTGTAGCTTTACAATTTTTCTTAGTATTCATAATTTTTGCAAAATCTTACATTTGTTTATGCTTTTGGTTGCTTACGGAAACTTATAGTTCTCTGACTCTTTTTTGAAAAAAATAAATTACGTTGGCAAAAACATGAATATAGAATGTCGTTTTGTTCAATTTGTATGGCCTACACCATTCTAAGGGGTTATTTATTAGTTGGTGGTGATGATCTGCTCAGCATCACTTGCTGTGTCGTTTTAACGGTGTTTGTCCACCTATTTGTCCACCTTTCAGTTCCTTCAAAAGTATGACATATTTCCCTCATCCTTTTTTATGTGTAAACATCTATACGCGCAGGGGGTAAAAATCTATTTCACAATACAATCACAAAAATAGTGTAAGACGTAAAATCGGTGTGATTTATGATTGTATTGGTGAAAAAATTATGATATGAAAAATGAAAAATGAAAACTGAAAAATAAAAAATGAAAAATAAAAAATTAAAATAAAGAACGAAAAATAAAAAATGAAAAACGAAATATTAAAATTTAAAAACGAAAAATGAAAAACAAAAAAACGAAAAATGAAAAATAAGCAGTGAAAAATGAAAATGAAAAAGAAAAAATTAAAATAAAAAATGAAACATAAAATATGAAAAATAAAAAATTTAAAATTGGAAATGAAAAATGTAATAACGAAAAATAAAAAATGAAAAATAAAAAATGAAAAATGAAAAATAAAAAATGAAAAATTAAAAATGAAAAATAAAAAATTAAAATAAAGAACGAAAAATAAAAAATGAAAAATAAAAAATGAAAAACGAAATATTAAAAATTAAAAACGAAAAATGAAAAATAAAAAAACGAAAAATGAAAAATAAGCAGTGAAAAATGAAAATGAAAAAGAAAAAATTAAAATAAAAAATGAAACATAAAATATGAAAAATAAAAAATTTAAAATTGAAAATGAAAAATGTAATAACGAAAAATAAAAAATGAAAAATGAAAAATAAAAAATGAAAAATTAAAAATGAAAAATAAAAAATTAAAAATAAAAACTGAAAAACAAAAAATTAAAAATAAAAAATGAAAAAAATTAAAAAAATGAAAAATAAAATATGAAAAATAAAAAATGTAAATGAAAAATAAAAAATTAAAAATAAAATATGAAAAATAAAAAATTAAAAATGAAAAATGTAATAATGAAAAATAAAAAATGAAAAATGAAAAATAAAACATGAAAAATGAAAACTAAAAAATGAAAAATAAATTATTGAAAAATAAAAAATTAAAAAATTAAAAATGTAAAAATGAAAAATAAAAATGAAAAAGAAAAATTAAAAATGAAAAATAAAAATTGAAAAATAAAAATTGAAAATTAAAAAATGAAAAATGAAGAATGAAAAATAAAAAATAAAAAATAAAAAATAAAAAATAAAAAATATAAAATAAAAAATAAAAAATGAAAAATAAAAATTGAAAACTAAAAAATGAAAAATGAAGAATGAAAAATAAAAAATAAAAAATAAAAAATAAAAAATAAAAAATAAAAAATGAAAAATAAAAAATGAAAATTGAAAAATAAAAAATGAAAAATAAAAAATGAAAATGAAAAATAAAAAATAAAAAATCAAAAACGAAAGATAAAAACTAATAAATAAATGAAAAATGAAAAATAGAAAATAAATAACGAAAAACGAGAAATGAAAAATGAAAAATAAAAAACGAAAAACTAAAAACTAACCAGTGGAAATAATAAATAATAATAAAAATTTTTCCCTGTGATCGGACTCACATGATTTTTTTAATTTCAAAACACTCTTTCTCAAAATTCATGTATAGGTTATCGTATAAGTCAGCCAGCCAAGACTGTATAAATCTTATACTTTATACCACATAGTGGGTCAGAGTATTGATTCTGTGCTGATGTTTGTAACTACCAAAAATATTTCACATAGACCCATATAAATCATGTATCAAACTGCAGGTCGCAAATAGGATATATTTTGAAAATTTGAAATTTAGTACATAAGCTTCTGTCGGCCATAGGATGAACGTTATTTAAATTGGTGAAAATCGGTTCATGTTCAGACCTAGTCCCAGTATAAATGACCCCTATGAGATCGACTTAATTGCCATAATATCAAAATCATCGTATAGATCTCAGTCAAATTGGGTTTGTTTATGTTTACTACATCAATTTATCAGTAGTCCAAAAATAAATCCTATAGAACAATTCTTAGCCCCCATATGAATGAAGCTGATACTCGATCTTCACTTAAATCTATGAAAAAACAAAAATATTGACTCATTGATAATACAACAAAAATATTGACCTTACCAAATATGGTCAGGATTGGTAAATTTTTCGTCCTAATCCCCATATATATTTAACATTCGATATGAACTTTTCCATATATAAAGGCAAAAAAATTAATTTTCTATATCTATCGCATGGCATAGGGTATCGTATAGTGGTCCATAGCGACTATCATTTTCTTACTTGTTTTTTTTTTTTTTAATATTTGATCATGTTTTGTAATAAATGTTAATAGTAAATTTTAATAATCATTTAATTTATTATTATTGTTTTTTTTTTCAATTATATGAAAGTAAGGAAGTAAGTTGAATACTAATGACTTTTATTACTATTGATTTTGTACTATGATTTATATTTGAAAATGTTTCCACTGAGAAAACCCCGAGAAAGGAAGTTATAGTCGGTCTAGGCCGAATAAACTATACCCTATTTTCGGTCTAGCAAAAATGCAACTTTGTAAATGTAAAAGAAAATTTTTTACATGACCCAAAAAAAATTTTGTTAATAGAAAAATTTTCCAAACTTTAGACTTAAATTGCATCTGAACAAAAAAACAAAGACTAAGAAAAGACGACAACAGATTTGAAAATTTTGAAACTTGAACTTTAGGAGTTAAACAATTTTTTAGTTCGTCGAATTCGATATCGAGTAAATTTAATCCAAATTCCATATTTTGGTTTATTATTTTTAAAAAACGGACAATCGTCAGACCTCGTTTCTCTTTTACTATTAACTATGGACTATAACTCGCTATCTGTGACAGAGTAAAATAACTGTTAATATTTTATTTTGGAAAATAAAAAAACAATTTCGATCGAAAAATTTCGATAACGAATGCGACGATTCGACCACAGATTTCTTCTTATTTTTTTTAAATAGTTATTTGAAAATTCCTTTGATAACCACTATTTTTTTATCCGATATAATAGTCACCTAACTGCAAAAACATCATTATTTTAAATTCTATGATAAGATTAAAAAAAAAATTTTTTTTTTTATAAAATTTGAAATTTTTGAAGAGACTTGTCTAAACTTTGGAAGGACATATTCGATTTTGTTATGCGATACGTCAAAGAACTTTAAATTATGTCAGCCTTAAATTTTCTTTTAAGTTTTCAATACAAAAAACTCATAAAAAATAGAAAGCAACAAATATTTACCAGTTTTAGTACTTAATCTTAAAGCTGCACGTAATAGAAATAAATAAATTTCCATAGATAAATTCGTATATTATTCCCTATAAAATGAAAGTACCTTGTTTTATTTATTTTTTTACATATTGGGCACTAGTCTAGTTTCGGGGTGACATCTCGATTTTTTTAATTTTTGGAGCGGTTAGGGATTTTCGGGGTGATTTAGGAGAAATAATTTTTTTTCGGTGGCCCATATATTATACATTAGGGATTTTGCGTACACTTTAAAGTTTTTTTTTTTTTTGAAATTATTTGTTACTAGCAGACTCCAGCCCTCAAAATTCGAGTGCACATTCTAGGAATTTGTATTTTTTCATTTAATAAAGACCCTAAATGTATGCTAATCAATTTTAGCTAATTCGCAGTTCAACACTTTTTAATTATTAATATTTATTGGTTTATGTCCAAGGTTATTTTTCAATTAAATACAATTATTATTGTGAATGAAGAAAACCAACTCTTTTTTTTGCAAACAAATTAACAAATTTAATAAACACATACACAACATTGTATAATTTTATGTATGTGTTAGTAGCAACTTTATATGTATTTTACTTAAAAAAAAGTTAAAATGTAAAAAACTGTAAGTCTGGTGGACAGCTAAAAGAAATACCTTTCAAATAATATACGTTTGGTCAAAATCGGGATAAAAGTGTTTAACAAAATATCGGTCACAAGAAATCGCCTTACCTATTAATATTATAGATTTTATTATTGTATTCTTATTTATCCGTTCCATTATGATTTCTTTCCTTTAAATCGCGCGATTTTAAAAGTGTAGTCAAAATCCCTAATATATCTGGTCTGAATTTTGAATTTTGAAATATGAAATAAAAGGCACTCAGTATGCTTTCCAATGATATATATTACTGAAATCCGCTAAAAATTACAAAGTTATCTGCAAATTAATGTCACACTTTGTATGTCCTTATCTAGGGAATAATGGACCGCCGAAACTAGACTAGTGCCCAAATTTGTGATAAAATTTTTTTTTCAAAATTCTGAATTTTTTTAAAATTTTTTAACTAAAACCTTGCCATCGAATTTGAAATAATAATGAATAATAATAATGGAATAATGGACCGCCGGAACTAGACTAGTGCCCAAATTTGTGATAAAATTTTTTTTTTTCAAAATTCTGAAATTTTTAAAATTTTTTTAACTAAAACCTTGCCATCGAATTTGAAATAATAATGAGATTTGCAGTTAGTTGATGCTAGCATATAAAAAACATAGTGATTATTCAAGGAAAATAATTTGTTCTCATTTGATGCATTGTGAAATTGACAAATTCCATAATCCCGGTTGTATAATAGACCCTATTTAAAATTGTGTATTTTAATTAAAAAATATATTTTATTATTTTCGTATAATTTTTTATCTTCTTAAAAAATAGTTAATTAATAAAAATATTTTTTTTATCGTTTTCTTTTCAATAAAATAGACTAGCAGAGCTCAGCCCTCGAAATTCGAGTGCAAATTCTAGAAAATTTTATTTTATCATTCAATTTATTTCTTTCAATGTTTTCTAATCTATTTAATTCATTAAGTTTATTCCATTATAAATATTTGTTGAACACATGGAAATAAATGCCACCTAAAGGTATTAAAATTTTTGGCAATTCACAATTCAACACAGGGTATGTGTTATGCAATTATTGTAATGAAATCTTTACGTTAACTTTCGTGTTGCATAATGTAAAGTTGATTGTGCACGCATAACTTTGAAACGATCAAGATCCATTCATTAGAAGAGGAGCTATGAGAATTCGAATTGCTTGAGTGAATTGAGGTCTTGAATGAGGTCTATAGTTTTTAATATTTTTTTCGAATAAAAATTTTCTTTTCAAACAAACTTAATTTTTTCTTCTTCCTTATTTTCATTTGTTTGCATGAACTAAGAATTTTGTTCCGAAACTCATGTATAGGGCATCTTATAGTCGACAAAAACAAACTATTACCTTTTCGGCAAGTTTTTTTTTTTTTTAAAGAAAAACGCCACCCACTAATTAATCAAATTTTCATCATTTGAATTTTTTTTCAAACAAATTATTGAATTTATATACGTTTGTACTCGTGTACTGTACTTTTAACAATAAACACACCGCCTTCATACAAATTAAATGTATAAGTTTTATAATTAACTTAATCTGACTGCATAATAAAAACAAAGCAAAAAAAAAGCGAATAAAATTTTAATTTTTTGTCTACATTTAAACATATTGTTAATGTATGTAGGAATACAGTTTTTATGTACATTATACCATGACCTCAAAGTAAACAATGTACAGTTCTTTTTTTTTTCATGGTGTACCTACAATATGTAAAAAAGGCTGTAATTAAATTCATTTTATCCACTTTATTTTAGGGTCAATGATATTGAAAATTCAATCGAAATGCATGTATTTGAAACAAAGCATAATAGGTCTATATTTAAATAGACAACATTAAGTGATTTATTTCACAAATGTATGTAGTTAGTTTTAGTTGTTGCTGTTTTTTTTTTATATAGTGGTGCTTTTAGTATAATAAGCTCACAAACCCAAATCAAACAAAAATGACATGCATAACGATGATGATACCAGCAGCAGTACTTTAGTAATTTTCAAATCAAATGAATGAAATTAAATAGAATATAAATGTATTCACCATTGTTTACCACATAACCCATTCTCCAAATATCTATGGGGGGGACAGACTGATTGAAATCACTCTTTGGTCATACGAAATACTACAACAATTTCATTTTCACAATGTTGTTTGCATGTGGGGAATAAATTAAATGAAATTTATTAAAATTAAAATATTCCAAGTTTCATTTTCAAAAATACAACAGAACAAAAAATAAAACAATATTATTAAAAAAAAGTAAAACCTAAATTCAATCGTTACAATTTAGTTATAATCAGTTCTGAAGATGCATGTCAAACTACAGAAACTCCACAAAAATCAACTTAAATGCGGGTGCTTATGATATTCAATTGCTCGTAAATGAAATGCAACTAAAAAAATGCAATAACAATTTTAACTCTTAAAATTTAAGTGTCACTAATACGATGATTTGTGAGGGTACTTAAAATTTTATGATGATGATTTTTGAATATTTGCAAATGTGTTACTAAGTTTAAAAATTTGATAATTAATTTTTTTTATTACATAGACAAATTCACCTTCATGGAGTGTAGGGTAAGCGATTTCACTGAAGGGTTACTTGACAATCAGAAATATACTTAGGGAAAAATGTGGCATGTAATCATTATTTTGAGTGCTTGGTAACCCCAAATGCTAAACGACGCACAATGGAACCCTTAGAACAAATGAGGTTGCGGAAATCAAAAATTTCATGTGCGCTTACGATATTTTAAATAAACTCATCTTATAGAAAATTGTTCAAAGATTAAGAATTTGCTAACTTCAATAAAATCAGATTTTTAGTTTACAAGATATAACCCTCCAAAATTTACCGATTTTCGGTTTTCAAAAAAACACACAATTTTTAGGCAATTTTGGTCAGTTTCAGGTAGAATATAAAAAATAACTAATCGTAATTTTTTTTATTTCTATTGATTTACGTGTTTATTCAGTATATTATAGAAAAAATTTTACTGTTTTCTCTTTGTTTCTCTACGTAAATCGGTATCTATAATATTAATAGACTAGGCGATTTCTTGTGACCGATGTTTTGTTCTACCGTTTTATCCCGATTTTGACCAAACACATATTATTTTAAATGTATTGCTTTTTAGCCGTTTTGCAGATTTACAGATTTTTAAATTTTTTCCTTTATTTTGAGTAAATTGTACTTAAAGTTGCTTCTAACACATACATAAAATTATTCCATGCTATGTGTGTGTTCATTAAATTTGTTAATGTGTTTGTAATAAAAATGAGTTTGTTTTTTGTGTTGATTTGTGAATTGGCTATAATTGATTAGCAAGCCGTTAGGGTCTTAATTTAGTGAAAAAATAAAATTTCCTAGAATTTGCACTCGAATTTCGAGGGCTGGAATCTGCTAGTTTAAATATAAATGTCTATTCTTTCACTATCTTTCAATTTTGAAGGAAAATAAAAATTTTTATTATTCATATTTTTATCTATGGATAATGATTTTAAAATATAAAAACCTTGAAAAAGAAACATAACAAATACAAAATTGTTAAAAATCATGTTGCTTAGTTAACATAAACATGATTTTTTCATGTCGTTAACAAATTTCAACTTTAATAACCCTTAAGTAAGCATCTAGAAGGCGTAGTACCTTGTACCTTATAGGTTGTATAATTATCTATTATACGCGTTTTAAGTTATTTGATTATCTCAATCGGTTCAAAATTTATGATTTTTGCAACGAAATAACTCACTGTGCGACGATTGTATTTTCAAACGTTGTCACAATCATGGCAAAATTAAAAAAAAGAAATAAATGGAAAAACTTAGACGAAATTTATTTTATAAAATAGACAATATTTTTCATCTTCAACAGTTTATCTTATTTCTTATTTTCTTATTAGGAAAATTCCATGGAATTCGGAATAGCAAATACCACTACGAAATTTTGCATATAGATTTATTTAGTTAAGAAATATTTTCTCTAATAGTTTAGATAGACATGATACTTAAAAAACTTTTAAATAAATCTTTATCTGGCTTGGCTATAATTTTTATCTTTTCAAAGCGTTTTCATAAAAAGTGAATTTTTAAGAAGGTTTATTTTCTCAAAAAGTACGTACCTTTCCTTAATAAATATCTTTTATAAAAAATTACCTTTTCCTAAAAAATTATCTTTTCTATAAAAACACTTTTTCTTCAATGGGTATATATTCCTAAAAAAGTAAACTTTCTTAAAAATGTACACTTTCTTAAAAAAGTAAATTTTCTTTAAAAAGTAAATTTTCTTAAAAAAGTACTTTTGCATAAAATTATATGTTTACTTAGATTTATTATTGTTGATCTATTGCATTCAATAATTAGTTTCTTATTGTTCGGTTTGAGATCATGTATATATATAAGTTCATTTTATATAAAAATTTACGGTTCCTTCACAAATTTCTTATTTCAAAAATACATAATTTTAAGAAAGTTTCTTAGAAAGAAATTTTTCTTAAAAAGCACCTTGTTTTAAAAGTGTCTTTGCTTACAAAGAAGTAACTTTTCTTAAAAAAGTACCATATCTTAAAAAAGTACATTTTCTTAAAAAAGTACCCTTTATTAAATTGTACCTTTTCTTAAAGAGGTATCTTTTCTTAAAAAGTAAATTTATTTCAAAAAGTACCTTTTGTTAAAAAAAACCTTTTCTAAACAAAGAACTTTTTTTAAAAAAGTGCCTTTTTTAAAAAAGTACCTTTTGTCAAGAGTGTACCTTTCCTAAAAAAAACAAGTAAGAAAATTATAGTCGGTCTAGACCGACTATACGATACCCTATACCATGCGTTTAGAAACCCTATCTCTTAGGCCCAACTAACTGGACATTGAAAATAAGCAAAAACCAAATTTGAGTGGGATTTTTATTAATTTTTTTGGCTGCAGATATGAAAAAGTTCATATCGGATGCTATATCTATAAAGGGACTAGGTCCAAAAATGGACCGATCCTGATCATGTTTGGTAAAGTCTCTTGTATGTTGCAAAAATATGTAGAAACAAAATTTGAGAAGAATCAGTGCAATAATTTTTGTTTTTTAATAGATTTAAGTGAAGATCGGGAAGCAGCTCCATATGGGTTCAAAGGTATCATTTTTGGACTACTCATTAGTGGATGAAATGAACGCATACAAACCCAATTTGAGTAAGATCTATATGACAATTTGGATCTTATGGCAATTTATGTCGATTTCATATGGGTAATTTGTATGGGGGCTAGGTCTGAACATGGACCGATTCTCACCAATTTCAATAGCGGTCATCCCATGGCCGACAAAAGCTTATATACCAAATTTCATTATATACCAAATTTCAAAAGATATTCATATTTGCGACCTGCAGTATGATTACAAGCTTTACATGGACACACAGACGGACGAACGGACGGACGGACGGACGGACATTGTTAAATCAACTCAGAAAGTGATTCTGATTCGATCGGTATAATTAAAGATGGGTCTAGGTCAAATATTTTTGGTTGTTACAAACAGCAGCACAAAGTCATTATACCCAAACCACATAGTGGTATAGGGTATAATAAGAGTTTTGCTTAAAAAGCAGATTTTCTTAAAAAACATTTCATTAAAAAAGTAAATGTTCTTTAAAAAAGCAATTTTTCTTCTATGTACATCTTTTCTCAAAAAATACATTATCTTAAAAAGTGCATTTTCTAAAAAGAGTACATTAAAAAAAGGGAATTTTCATGAATCAAAGTAAATTTTCCAAAATAGGGAATTTTCTTAACAAGTGCCTTTTTCTTGAAAGTTAGATGTACATAAATTAAAGTGATATAGTAATTTAATTTGCATTTAATTTTAAACAAAAATGCACTTTTTAAGAAAATTCCCTTTTTTTAAGAAAATTCACCATGAACCTATGATTCATTAAAATTGCTTAATGACGTTCCCCATCTACTGGTGGTGTAATGTTTTTCTTCTTTCCAAAATATAAGATCTATTTTGGTCAAACTGTTCTGAGTGAAGGTCTTTTTAAAATTTTCTCTATTTAATGGACAGCGTTTGTACAAAAGTGAAGGTAAAAAAAATATTAAAAATTGATTTTTCACCTATACTTGGTTACAAGATCTAAAATATCTTGCCCTAATATTAACGAATAAGGTCCAATCGCATTTACAGGCTTTAGAACAAAAAAATCATGTGAGATTGATCACAGGGGAGATGTACAAACATTTAGTAATTAAAGATTTTGCATGGCACTTCTTTAAAATCAAACAGAAAGCGTCATCTATGTAGCACTTATAGCAAACAATTGCGGCGCTCTGCTAATATAAAAATAATTATTATTATTTATTTTTTCAACTGGTTAATTTTTAATTTTTCGTTTTTTATTTTTCATTTTTTATTTTTCATTTTTTGTTTTTCATTTTTCATTTTTTATTTTTTATTTTTTATTTTTTATTTTTTATTTTTCATTTTTTATTTTTCATTTTTCACTATGCGGTTGGGGTTAAATGACTTCGATCTGCTGTTTGTAATTACCAAAAATTTTTGATTTAGACCCAGTTTTTATTATCACTTTCTGAGTCGATTTAGCGATATCCGTCCGTCCGTCTGTCCGTCTGTCCGTTCGTCCGCAAATACGAATATATTTTGATGAAATTTGCTATATAAGTTTTTATAGGCCATATGATGAACGATATTTTAATTGATGAAATTCGGTCCAAGTTCAGACTAGTCCCCATACAAATGAAATCGACATAAATTGCCATAAGATCCAAATTAAAATTTTCTTAAAAAAGTACTTTTGCACAAAATTATATGTTTACTTAGATTTATGTATTGTTGATCTATTGCATTCAATAATTAGTTTCTTATTGTTCGGTTTGAGATCGTGTTGTTCGAAAGTGGCTACTCTACTGTCTTAAATGTTTTCCATATTTCTCTTACATTGAAAAATTATTATCTTTTCTATTATGAAAAAAATTTATACATGATCTCAAACAGAACAATAAGAAACTAATTAATATATGTTTATTTAAAAAAGTACCTTTTCTTAAAAAAGTACACTTTCCAAAAAAAATAAATTTTCTAAAAAAAGTATTATTTCTTAAAGAATACATATTCTTAAAAATGTGTCTTTTCTTGAAATGTACATTTTCTTCAAAAAGGTAACTTTTTTTAAAAAGTACATTTTCATGAAAAAGTAAATTTTCTTATTTAACACATTTTCTAAAAAAAAGGTAAGTTTAGTTAAAAAGAGACACGTTGTTAAAAAGTCGTTTTCTTAAAAAATTACCCTACCTCATCTTTGCTTAAAAAGTATTTTTTTAAACGGATATATTGTCAGAAAAGTACATCTTCTTAAAAAAAGTAAATTTTGTGAAAAAGATACATTTTCTTAAAAAAGCACATTTTCTTGAAATAGTACATTTCGAAGAAAATACATTTTCTTCGAAAAGCATATTTACCTAAAAATTCGTTTTCATCAAAAAGTAACTTTTCTTAAAAAAAAACATCTTTTCTTAAAAAGGTAGTTGAAAAAAGTATCTTTCTCCTATTACAAAAAAGTACCATTTCTTATAAAAGCTCGTTTTCTTTTGAAAATTCTTTTCCTAAAAAAAGTTCCTTTTCTAAGAAAAATACATTTGATTAGAACGTGCATTTTCCTTAAAAAAGTACCTTTTATTAACAAAGAAACTTTTACTCAAAAAAGTATCTTACCTTACAAAAGTACCTTTTCAAAAACATATTTAACATATTTCTTTAAATAGATACTTTCAGTTACAGAAGTACATTTTGTTATTAATAACATTTTCTTCAAAAATTACATTATCGCAATATATTACCTTGAAAGCCTCATTTCCCTTAGAAAATTATTTTTCATAGAAGAGTTCCTCTTGTAAATAAAGTACATTTTCTTGAAAAGTTCATTTTATATAAAAATTTACGTTTCCTTCACAAATTTCTTATTTCAAAAATACATAATTTTAAGCAAGTTTCTTCGACAGAAATTTTTCTTAAAAAGCACCTTTTTTTAAAAGTGTCTTTTCTTACAAAAGAGTAACTTTTCTTAAAAAAGTACCTTTTCTTAAAAAAGTACCTTTTCTTAAAAAAGTACCTTTTCTTAAAAAAGTACCTTTTATTAAATTGTACCTTTTCTTAAAAAAGTAAATTTACTTCAAAAAGTACCTTTTGTTAAAAAGTAAACCTTTTCTAAACAAAGCGCTTTTTTTAAAGTGGCTTTTTTAAAAAAGTACCTTTTATTTAAAGTGTAGCTTTCCTAAAAAAAATAATTTTGCTTAAAAAAGCAGATTTTCTTAAAAACATTTCATTAAAGAATTAAATTTTCTTTAAAACGTACTCTTTTTTTAGAAAGGTACCATTGTTAATAAGATAATTTACTTAAAAAATTATTTTTTCTTAATATGGTGCTTTTTTAAATTATATTTTTAACAAAAGTACTTCTTCTTAAAAGGCAATTTTTCTTCAATGTACATCTTTTCTCAAAAAATACATTATCATCAAAAGTACATTTTCTAAAAAGAGTACATTTTCTTCAAAAAAGGGAATTTTCATTAATCATAGGTTGAAAGTAAATTTTCCTAAAAAAAGGGAATTTTCTTAACATGTGCCTTTTTCTTTAAGTTTAGATGTAAATTAAAGTGATATACCAATTTAATTTGCATTTAATTTAAAACAAAATGCACTTTTTAAGAAAACTCCCTTTTTTAAAAAAAATTTTTCCATGAACCTATGATTCATTAAAATTTCTTAATGACGTTCCCCATATACTGGTGGTGTAATGTTTTTCTTCTTTTCAAAATATAAGATCTATTTTTGTCAATCTATTCTGGGTGAAGGTCCTTTTAATATATTCATTATTAATGGACAGCGTTTGTACAAAAGTGAAGCTAAAAAAAATATTAAGAATTGACTTTTCACCTATACTTGGTTACATATTCTAAAATATCTTGCCCTAATATTAACGAATAAGGCCCAAGCGCATTCACAGGCTTTAGAACAAAAAAATCATGTGAGTCTGATCATAGGGCAGATGTGTAAACATCTAGTAATTAAAGATTTTTTATGACACTTCTTTAAAATCAAACAGAGAGCGTTATCTATGTATCACTTATAGCAAACAACTGCGGCGGCTCCGCTGATATAAAAATATTTATTATTATTTATTATTTCAACCGGTTAATTTTTAATTTTTCGTTTTTTATTTTTTGTTTTTTATTTTTTTTTTTATTTTTTGTTTTTTATTTTTTATATTTTATTTTTTATATTTTATTTTTTTATTTTTCTTTTTTTTTTTATTTTTTATTTTTCATTTTTCATTTTTCGTTTTTCATTTTTTATTTTTTATTTTTTATTTTTAATTTTTAATTTTTCATTTTTCATTTTTCATTTTCCATGTTTCATTTTTCATTTTTAATTTTTCATTTTTCATTTTTATACCCTATACCACTATGTGGTTTGGGTATAATGACTTTGTGCTGCTGTTTGTAACTACCAAAAATATTTATTACACCGATTGACTCCGAATCAATTTCTGAGTCGATTTAGCGATGTCCGTCCATCCGTCTGCCCGTCCGACCGTCAGTGTGTCCATGTAAACAAACTAAAGGTCGCAAATATGAATATATTTTGATGAAATTTGGTATATAAGCTTTTATCGGCCATAGGATGAACGATATTGTAATTGATGAAATTCTGAAAATGGACGTTCAGACCTAGTCCCCATGCAAATGACCCGTATGAAATCGACATAAATTGCCATAAGATCCAAATTATCATATAGATTTCAGTCGAATTGTGTTCGTATGTATTTATTATATTCATTAATCAGTAGTCCAAAAATAATACCTACATGACAATTATTGGTCATAGGCCCCATATAGAGCTGCTTCCCGATCTTCACTTAAATCTATCAAAAATCAAAAATATTGCATAGATTTTTCTCAAATTTGGTGTGTATATATTTTTTGAAAATGTAAGTGACTTTACCAAATATAGTCAGGATTGGTCCATTTATCGACTTAGTCCCCATATAAATATAGCATCCGATATGACCTTTTTCATATCTGCAGCCAAAAAAATTAATAACAATGCCACCCAAATTTGGTTTATGCTTATTTTCTATATCGAGTTAGTTGGACCGAAGAGATAGGGTCTCTAAACAATGGTATAGGGTATCGTATAGTCGATCTAGACCGACTATAATTTTCTCACTTGTTTATTTTTTATTTTATTTGATTTTCATTTTTCATTTTTCATTTGTCCATTTTTTATTTAAAATTTTTCATTTTTCTATTTTTCATTTTTTATTTTTCATTTTTCATTTTTCTATTTTTCATTTTTTATTTTTTATTTTTCATGTTACGTTTTTCATTTTACGTTTTTCATTTTACGTTGTTCATTTTTCATTTTCCTTTTTTAATTATTAATTTTTGGTTTTTTATTTTTAATTTTTAATTTTTTATTTTTCATTTTCAAAAAGGTTATTATATATCATATTTTTTCACTAATACAATCATAAGTCACACCGATTTTGTCTTATGTCTTACGCTGTTTTTGTGATTGTATTGTGAAATAGATTTTTACCCCCTGCACCTATACATCTTTACGCATAAAAAATGTCAAGTCACAGGTCTACGGTTCTTCAGAAACAAAATTTTTTTTATTTTTTTGTTGAACGTAATTTTTCAGGCAGTTTGTAACTAATACTAAAATTAATACAGTAAGCGAAATTTACGTACACGCATAAGTGTTTTTGTAATTTTTTACGCAACACAATTTATTTGCTATATTTTAAGAAATTATTTATTAGAAAATATCATTATTAGAAATCATTTATTTATGTACATATAATTTTTTTTGAATCTAGTAATAATTGTTAAAAAAATTTTAGAATTAAATAAAAGTAAAGCGAAATTTCTTTAAACGCATTTCATTATAGATTATTGTTATTCATTTTTAATAATTTTTTTTACGTGTTTTTTTGTAATTCCTCCTATATTTTTTATGACATCAAATAGTCTGTTAGACATTGAATCTATCAAGGTCCGAGAGTATTCATTTTAAAGTCTACCACGCTTGGTAAATTGTTTTTTTTAAAGCTTTCTTACGCTGTCTACTGCTTACTATAAGACTTAACTGTCCTTGACAATATTCCCCACATGTTTTTTTATTGAGTTCAGGGCCGGACTTATAGCTGGCCAGTCTAAAAGTGTGATTAAAGCTTGCGAAAAGAAGTCCGTAGATACGTGAATGCTCCCGTTGTGCTGCTGATAGTTAAAATTTTGCTGCGATTTTTTCTCCAAATACCAAGTACATATCCTCTAGCATTTCAACATATGTTCTTATTTCATCTTTGTTGAAATAAAGCATAGATTTAGTTTTCCAAAGTATCTATAACAAAAAACCATAACACTGCTATTGTAGGAGCATTTGACTTTGGTAAATCAAGCCAATACAAACTGTGACCATCAATTCTAAATTAATTTTTTTTTCATCAGAAAAAAATTACATTTTGCCACCCATGTGTCCATGACATTGTGGGTGCTTGATATAAAATTTCTAGTCCACAGACAGAATTTGTTGAACTCGTCATTTTCTAATAGGAAGGCCCAATTTTGCTACAATTTGGGGAGCATAAAGTTAGTTTTTTGTGGCCTCTTCTTTAATTAGATTTACTTGTCGGTGCGATTACTTTGTATTTCTCTTATTTCTTTAAAAGCAGGTAAGGTTTTGTTCATAATGTTGACAAACCTTCGAACAAACAATTCAGATCTACCAATTTGTCTAGCAATTTCTCTATTTGAAAGCCCATTGTTCTTTAAATTGTTATTTGGGTTTTTCCCTCTCTAAAAATGTATTTTCCTTTATTATTATTTTCAAATTAATCTTATTTATTAATACATATATTAAGCAATATTAAAATAAAAAAAATATAATAATACATTAAAAAATACTAGCAGATTCCAGCACTCGAAATTCGAGTGCAAATTCTAGGAAATTTTATTTTTTCATTTAATAAAGACCCTAAAGGTATGCTTCACAATTCAACTCATTTTAAATGAAGAATAAAACCCAACACATTAACACAAACCCATTAACAAATTTAATAAACACACACACAACATTGTATGTGTTATGTATGTGTTAATAGCAACTTTAAACGATCATAACTCCAAAAAAGTATTTCAGACGATGAAAAATCTGTAAATCTGGGTAACAGCTAAAAAGAAATACTTTTCATATGATAAATTTTTTGTCAAAATCGGGGTAAAACTGTGAAACTTACATCGATCATAAGAAATCGCCTAGCCTATTAATATTATACATGCGAGACAATAAGAAAATAACTCATGCGTTTATTTAAATTTCGCATACTGTATGCAAATTTTGATATTGTTTCTTAATAGTGCGTTGTAGAGAAGAAGAAAGCCTATATTTCTAAATATCATAACTACTCTTAATTGTTAATCAGCCCGGTTTCTGACATTCAGTCTTCTTCAGTGATTATATTAAACATTGTAATAATTTCTGTTTCTACACGAAATTGTTCTATTTAGGGCGGCCGTGTGTGAACCTGCGTCTATTTTACATACAGTCGTACCTACCTTATTTTTAATTTTTTTTTTTTTTTTGCAAAATTTAACTTTATGGAATAATTTGCAAGCTGGGTTTGAAGCCAGAAAATAAAACCCTTTCAAATAACTTTACAGAATTTAAACCGAATTCAATTTATCGAGGGTGTTATATAATCCAGACATTGTTTCAAAAATACGGCGTTAAATCCGAACATTTTCGCACCATATCTAGATATATAGCGTCAATCATTATTCCCTTTAAAAACTCCCTTAATTTGATCATGCTAAAATCTTTCAGAAATTATATAGCAATTTTTTAAAGATTCATTATTAAATCTTAGGAACTCAAAGGTGTTCTGGAATGTTAATCAAGTATAGAGACATGACAGTGATTTTAATCTCTATGTATATGTGTGCTTTAATTTCAAAGATAAGTCATGACATTTTAAATCTTGCTAGAGCAGTTGACTCTAACCTTTTCGTAACTTTCTAGATTTTTTTCTATTAATTCTGCGTATTTTCTTATTATCAATATTTTTTTACTATCTCGAAGTATTACATCTAAAAATGAGTCATCGTTCGTCATTTTTCTCTCATTATAGGTATAATTTTAATTGTTATTTTATAACTCAAATCTATTTGCCAAAAAGGGGGGGCAGGGGTATAAAAAAAAACACAAAACAGTAAAACAAAAACTTAATTATTATTGCGACGTGTATACAAGTGCATTTTGCAAACACCGGTAACAGTCACCTAATGTCAGCGTTACCATATGTTTATGTTTGCTTATCTGTGTTGTTGTTCTTTTTAAATATTCTCTATAATAATTGGAAAAAAAAATGAGAATAAAAAACAACTACAAATTGTAAGCTTCCCTTTAATTTTGTTAGTTTCTGTCATCATTTTGTTGTTATACATGGCGTTTTAAATAAACAAATAAATAAGCTTAAGTAGCAAGCAGAACAAAAAAAAAAAAAAAAAAAATACATAAATGAAAAAACAAACAATAAAAACAAAAGCAATTTAATAATAACAATAACAAACAACAAATTGTTGAGACTGCTACACCGGATCTAAATATATTTTAGTCTGAGTGCTGTAAAGCATATATTTTTAAATCTATACAATTTTTAATTTAAAAAAAAAATTTAAATTTCTAAAAAAATTAAAAACTGTTTATAAAACATAAAACAATTTTTCAAGAAAGTTAAAGTTTCCACATACTTTGGGAAAATGGTTTTAAAATGAAACCCAATATAAAGCTGATTCTTGAGCCTCATTTAAATCTAACAAAAAACAAGTAATAAAATTTATAGTCGGTCTATACCGAATTGGTCTTAAGTCCAACTAATTGGGTACAGAAAATAAGCATAAACCAAATCTGAATGGAATTTTTATTAATTTTTTGACTGCAGGTCTGAAAAATTTCATATCCGATACTATATTCACATTAAATCGAAAAATGCACAGATCCTAATCATATTTAGAATGGTCATTTATTTATTGCAAAACATATACCAACCAAATTTGGGAAAAATCTGTGCAATATTTTTGGTTTTTGATAGGTTTAAGTGAAGGTCAGGATGTAGCTTCATATGGGGCTTATCACTGAGAATTTTCCTATAGGGTAATTTTCGGACTACTGAATGTAATAAACACAGACAAATCCAACTTGACCGAGATCTATATGATAATTTAACAAACAACAAATTGTTTAGACTACTACACCGAATCTAAATATATTTTAGTCAGAGTGCTGTAAAAAATATATATTTTTAAATCTATATAATTTTTAATTTCTACAAAAATTAAAAGATTAGAATTTATTTTCTAAAAAAAATAAAAAATCGTTTTTAAAATATAAAACAATCTTTTAAGGGCCATTATTACAACTTGCCTTTAGTTAAAGGCAGGATTTTGTCTGCCCGATAAATAGCTTTGTATTATTACAACTTTAATTTTTTATTGTTATTACTATTAATAATAATAATACTTAATGGATAAAAAAGTAATAAATAAAGGTTTTATAATGTAAAGCCATTAATCGGTCCGACAAAATCCTGCCTTTAACTAACGGCAAGTTGTAATAATGGCCCTAAGAAAGTTAAAGTTTCTACATACATGGTTTTAAGTCCAAGTCTACTGGCTTAGGTCATTAATGAACATAGAGAATATGCATAAACCATATTTGATTGAATCGTGTGCCTGATGAAATCAAGTCAACGAATATATTTTTAAAAAGTGGTGAGGTTACCAGTTTTTGGATATATATTGTGTCGGCTGATTTAAAAGAGTAGATTCAAATGAGTGCGTTTTGAAAAACCTAAATTGGGGCTTAATTTCATATGCATCTGATGAAAATATAACTTTCCCTCTTATCTATAATATTAATAGGCTAGGCGATTTCTTGTTACCGATATTGTTCTACAATTTTATCCCGACTTTGACCAAACGTATATTATTTGAAAGGTACTTCTTTTTTGCTGTTCACCAGATTTACAGATTTTTTAATTTTTTTCTCTATTTTGAGTAAACTGCATTTAAAGTTGCTACTAACACATACATAAAATGATACATATACTATGTGTGTATTTATTAAATTTGTTAATGTGTTTGTTAATGAGTTTATCTTCATTCACAATAATAATAAACCAAAAAAGTGTTGGTTTGTGTATTGGCTAAGTTGAGAATAAAGGTTGTCCAGAAATTGCACTCGAATTTCGAGTGCTGGAATCTGCTAGTAAGTAATAAAATTACGTTACATTTTGGCATGGTTTCGTATACGTTTGCTGCTTAAGTTTTTTTTTCCAGAGACCATAGGTATAAATATTATCCATGATAAAAAAATATCATTCAACTAAAAAAAATTCTCATTTAAATTTTTGCAAATTTTTTTTACCTTAACATTTTTTTTTACATAAATATTTATACCCTACTAAGAATCACTTTCTGAGTCGAGTTAGCAATATCCGTTAATCCGTCTATTATACCGTCCGTCCTTCCGTCCGTCCTTTCTTCTGTCCTTCCGTCCATCCATCCATCAGTCTGTCTACCTTTTCGTGTTAAGTTTTACGTAAAGTACGTGTCGTAAATGCCAATATTTCTGTGGTCACAAGCAATAACCGCCTAACTCGAAAATCATGCTTTCGAGAAAAATAGCTTTTTATATAAATGTAATGGGACTTCATTCCGACTTAGGTCAAAATATTTGTATTGATATCTTTTTAAATAACAGTGTTAGAAAAATGACAATTTCACTCAAATATAAAGCATTGTTAGTAGAATATGATAGCATACATAACTCAAATCGTTCTTAAGTCGAGTTAGGCGGTTATCGCATGTGACCACAGATATTTTGACGGAATTTTGTATATAAGCTTCAAAGGACCATAAGACGCTATTGAAATTGTAGAAAATCGGTGCATGTTCAAACTTAATGTGGCATATGAGATCTTCGTAATTGTCCAACATCCAGATTTTTATATGTTTTGAATTTTTATATGCATAACTCATTACTTAAAAAAGAGACCGTAGGAAAAATTTCAGTCAAAGCAGCCTCCCGATATTAACTTAAATCAACTTTTGAAACTTACAAGTACAATATATTTTATTCAAATTTGATTTGTACATCTTTCTGGCAGACATAAGTGACCTCACCAAATATGGTCTGGACTGAACCGTTTTTGGATCTAGTCCCAAAACAAAAATCACAATCGATAAGATTTTCAAAATATTTGCCGTTAAAAATATTGGACAATCTGATTTAAATATTGTTTATGCTTATTTTTTTATATCCATTAATAACCGCACCCTGCGGGGTTGGAGTAGAAATCTTTTCTCGCAGCTCTTGGTATAGTCGACCTAAACAAAATAAATCTTTCTTATTTTTATTTTATACCATATACCTGGGTATAATATACCCTCTGATCAGGGTATAATGAGTTTAAGCTGATGTTTGTAACTACCACTTTCTATTATACCGATGACTCAGAATCACTTTCTGAGTCGTCTTAGCGATGTCTGCTTGTGGATCTGTATGTCCGTCAACGTAATTCTTGTAATCAAAGTACAGGTCGTAAATGTGAATATATTTAGATGAAATTTGATATATGTGCTTTTATCGGCCATAGGACGAACGATTTTGAAATTGGTAAAATTTTGTGCATGTTCAGACCTAGCCCCTCTACAAATAACCCCTATCAAATTTGCAACAAGATCCAGATTATCATATATTAGGGCGGGTCGATTTAAAAATCGCCCAAGTGACAAGGTAAATCGTATTCCAGGGATCAAAATAAGAAAAAGAAGAAACCATACCTCTAAAACGAATTCTGATGTCCCGACTTTTGACCTGTCTGTCTGTCTGTCTGTCTCACTTTGACCCATTTAGAGTGCCCCAATCGAGTCCAAATGTATGATCGACCCCCACTAACTTTGGAGGGCCGACCCACCCATGCCAGTGGCACACCCCCTGGAACCCACTTGTGGGGTTCCCCATACAAACGTTTAAAAAAATCACCATTTTTTGTTTAGAATTGGGCTGACTGTGTTTGATTTAATATTAAAATTAACACTCATACGTATACGTATCTTCTACTCTGCTAATAAATAATCATCATACGCCTTGACTATGTTAGGTTATTCAAAAGGATCGATGGGATGAGGGTAAATAGCTTTTAGATCACTCAATGATTATGCGTGACTCTTTTTGACTACCCCAAAATTAATCTGTAGTCACAACAAGACTATGGGCCAAGTTTCAGATCAATTGCATGAAGGGGAATGGGGTTGCCCCATGTCAGACAGACAGACAGACAGACATGTCAATAGTCGGGGAATCAGAATTCGTTTTAGAGGTATGGTTCCTTGGGCAAAGTTTCTTATTTTGATCCCTAGAATATGATTTTCTTGTAACTTGATTTTTTTGCCTCCCTACAAATCGACCCTAATATATATGTATATTAGGTGTTCGAATTTAAAGTCTGGCCCCCTACAAATGTGCGAATAGCAAAACAGCTGAGAAATACAAAGTTTTGGGTCAATAAAAAAAAAAATTTGAGGCGCCTCAACGCGACTGAAAATTTCAAGTGTGTTTATATGGGGAAAATATGACTTTTTTTACATTTTATGAAAATTTCGTTCTATAGTTTAATTTTTCCAACAAACTGTTATATAATTCGCCATCACTATTAAATTATCTGTTCTAAAAGCTATAAAACTTCAAAATCGAATAAAACTCGCCAAGAAGTAAAAAATGCCCCAGACCACTTTTGTGTCAAAAAAAACTCTAGGTCATGAAATGTGATGAACATTTTTTTCAACTTTAACAAATTGATTAAAGCCATATTTTTTTTTTTTTGGTCTCTATACCTATAAGTACTCAGATATGAAGTATAGTTTTATTACCATGTTGTTAAACTAAAATGAAAAATTTTTTGCTAAAATTTTGAAAACTCCTTTTTTAAGTTTTAAAAAATTTTCTTAAACAAAATTTCAAAAAAGGGATCTGGCACTTTAAGGTTTTGTTAAATATATATTAGACATTAACTGTGTGAATTTTTAAGTAAAGTCCTCTGCCAGAATTATTTTTACAAAGAATTTTTTTTTGCGGATTTCGAGAAAAATTAGTTTTTTGTGAAATATTCAGTAAATGTACTTTTTCTAAATACTTTGTATCAAAAATTTATCAGTTTTCTAATTTTAAATGTTATATTTTATCTTACTAGTCTAGGGTTTCTGAAAAAAATAATATGACCCCATTAACCCTTTCGGACTTGGGGTCGGATATGAAAAATATTGCAAAATATTTGAAAATTTTGACTTATTTGTTCTATACTAGCTTGGGGTCATTTGTGATGCCAAGTGCAAATGGGTTAATGACGTCAAAGTATAAAATCATCATAATCATCAAATCATAAAAATCGGTAAATATAGTACTTATATACTAAATTTCATCAAAATATATTCATATTTGCCACCTGTAATTTGATTAAAAGGTTTACATGGAAAACAGACGGACAGGCGGACAGTCGGACGGACGGACATCGCTAAGTCGACTCAAACTACATAGTGGTATAGGATATAAAAACGCATAATTACTTTGTGCTGCTGTTTATAACTACCAAAAATATTTGACCAAGACCCATCTTTTATTATACCGATCGACTCAGAATCACTTTCTGAGTCGATTTAGTGATGTCCGTCTGTCCGTCTGTGTGTTCATGTAAACCTTTTAACCAAACTACAGGTCGCAAATATGAATATATTTTGATAAAATTTGGTATATAAGCTTTTATCAGCCATAAGATAAACGCTATTGAAATTGCTGAAATTCGGTCCATGTTCAGACCTAGTCCCCATACAAATGACCCCTATGATATCGACATAAATTGCCATAAGATCCAAACTATCATATAGATCTCAGTCAAATTGGGTTTGTATGTGTTTATTATATCCATTAATCCGTAGTCCAAAAATGATGCCTGTGGGACAACTCTTAGTCTAGATCCCATATAGAGCTGCTTCCCGACCTTCACTTAAATCTATCAAAAAACAAAAATATTGCACTGATTCTTCTCAAATTTTGTTTATATATATTTTTGCAAAATACAAGAGGCTTTACCAAACATGGCCAGGATCGGTCCATTTTTGGGCCTAGTCCCCATATAGATATAGCATCCGATATGAACTTTTTCATATCTGCAGCCAAAAAAATAATAAAAATCCCACTCAAATTTGTTTCATGCTTATTTTCTATATCCAGTTAGTTGGGTCTAAGAGATAGGGTCTCTAAACGCATGGTATAGGGTATCGTACTTTTCTTACTTGTTTTAAATTTGATTTATATGTGCATTTAAGAAAAGTAAGTGACTTTGCTAAATATGGTCATAATCGATCATTTTTCTGACTTAAATAAATTTTTTTATATCTACATGCCACAAATTTATAATAATAGCGCTAAAAATTGCTTTATGTTTATTTTTGATATCCATTTGTTGCTTTTGTTGGATCCAATGCATTGTATAGTGTATCGTACGGTCGGTCTAGACCATCTAAAACTTTCATACCTAATTTATCATTATTAAAAGTTCGTATTCACTCATAATTTTTTTCGTCGAAAAAATAATGGTTAATTTTTTAAAATTAAATTTTTGTGTCTAGAAAATATCGCAAAATGAAAAATTGCCCAAAAAAAAAAAAAAAATGAAAAATGCCCAAAAAAAAAAAACTCATACAAAATTCCCTTAGATGAAAAAATGATCAAAAATTATGAAAAATATTTTTCGCTTTTTATTTCTGGGTAATTTTTCATAACTTGTAACGTTTTCATTAATTACTACAACTTCAATAAAAATACATGTCACACACTCGCTTATATGCTGAGCGAATACAACTTCACGCGTTGGTTTGACTGAACGAATAAAACGCATAATTATAATTGACTTTTGAGTGAATTTTCGTATGAAAATATTGATTAATTTTTGGGCGTTTTTTAACATTTTTTTTTATAAATTTGGGACATTTTTCATATTTTTGATTAACATTTTGTTAATTTTTTTTTTTTTTGGGATTTTTCCTTTTTGTGCCATTTTTCACATTTTTGGGGCAAAATTTCATATTAATTTTTTTTTTTTTTTTTTTTTTTTTTTGGCGATTTTCGATTTTTGGGTCATTATTCATTGACCATTTTTATACCCTATACCACTATGTGGTTTGGGTATAATGACTTTGTGCTGCTGTTTATAAAAAAATATTTGACCGAGACCCATCTTTTATTATACCGATTGGCTCAGAATAACTTTCTGAATCGTTTTAGCGATGTCCGTGCGTCCGTCCGTCCGTCTGTGTGTTCATGTAAAGTTTGTAATCAAACTGCAGGTCGCAAATATGAATATATTTTTATGAAATTTGGTATATAACCTTTTACAGGCCATAGGATAAACGTTATTGAAATTGGTGAAATTCGGTCGATGTTCAGACCAACTCCCCATACAAATGACCCCTATGAAATCGACATAAATTGCCATAAGATCCAAATTATCACATAGATCTCAGTCAAATTGGGTTTGTGTGTATTTATTATATCCGGTAATAAGTAGTCCAAAAATAATTCCTATAGGACAATTTTTAGTCATAGGCCCCAATAGACCTTCACTTAAATCTATCAAAAAGCAAAAAATATTGCACAGATTTTTCTCAAATTTGGTTTGTTTATATTCTTTCAAAATATAAATGAGATTACCAAATATGGTCAGGATCGGTACATTTTTCGACCTAGTCCCCATATAAATATAGCAACGGATATGAACTTTTTCATATCTACAGCCAAAAAAATTAATAACAATGCCACTCAAAATCGGTTTATGCTTATTTTCTATATCCAATTAGTTGGACTGAAGAGACAGGGTCTCTAAACCATGGTATAGGGTATCGTATAGTCGGTTTAGACCGACTATACTTTTTTCACTTATTTTAATTGACTTTTGAGTGAATTTTCATATGAAAATATTGATTAATTTTTGGGCGTTTTTTAAACATTTTTCATATCTTTGGATCTTTTTTGATTTTTTTTAGCAACATTTTATTATATTTTATTTTGAAATTTTTCACATTTTTGTGACAAAATTTCATATTTTTTTTTCTTTTTGGCGATGTTTGATTTTTGGGTCTTTTTTTTATTGGGCCATTTTTTATTTTTCATTGGGCGATATTTCCTAGAGCCAATTTTTACTCCTCAATTTTTTTTCCGAACATTTCACCTTAAAAATTTATTTTAATCCCAAAAAGTTTGTTTCTTATATCAAAAACTATTTTTCCCTTAACAATTTCATACCCTCAATGATGATTTCATTGATTTCACGGTACACATATTTTGTTTGGCATTAGAAAGCCGGGTATATGATATCAGGAAAAATCAAAATGCAAATTCTGCTATTTTAAATTATGTATTTGCAAATATTGTCTTATTATTAATATGAAATGTAAATGGTGTAGTTAATTATATACTTAGATTGCTATGGAATCACATAGAATAATTCTCATTTGATTTCAAGCTGCTGATAGATAGTACGTACGTTTCTCTTGCTCGTAATTATTGAATTTGAAATATACAAAAAAAAAAAAAAAAAAACAACAGAACCTGTCGCGCTTAATTGTATTCTAAAGTCACCACTTTATAAACATAATCAAACCTTTGTAGACTGTAGACGCGCAAAGACCACTCAAGCCGTAACGAATAATCATTAAATTAAAAAAAAAAATAAAATAAAAATAACAAATATTGACTATAAAACTAGAAACTTCCTAAGAACGACTTAAAAATAAATACGCATATAAATTTAAATTTTCAATTAATTTCAGAATAATTCCAAAACAATTAAAAAATCGAATAAATACAGAAATATCGAATATTTTGTTTAATCATTTTTAATATTCTGTGAGTGCTTAATTCGATAAAATATCAAAACTATTTATTAATATTAACAGAAAAAAAAATGAAATTATTTATGGTTTTGCTGTTCGCCACCTTGGCTTTGAATGGCGTTTTGTCATTACCAGGTAAGTGGGTCAGAAATTCATACAACACAAACTGTTAACAATATTTATGCATTGCCTTTTTTTTATTAAGCCACATTTCTCTGAATGTAGGCCAAATTATTTTTGGCCCTGTTGTTGTTGATTTATGGTTAAGGAAAGAATAAGTAATTTTGGTTTTTCAATTGATTAAGAAATTATATACGAAAAAATGAAAACGTTCATTATTTTTATAAGTAATAAGAATAAAAGAAAAAAAAATTGATTGACAGCTTTTTACTGCAATAAATGTATTCAGATTGATTCGCTGAACTCATTTTCATTGCAGTGAGTGCTGTGTAGATAGAGTACCTAAGGTGGCTTCTATTTAAAAAGTATTTTTTGCTTGTTTAAGGCTGCTGGCAAAAATTAAAGAAAAAGTTCTTGTATTTGACTGTAAGAAGAAAAAAATGCTAACGAAATAATTAGTTTGGAATACAGCTTACAATAAATACTATCCCACTCATCTATTAAAAATAATCCTGTAATATTTGGGTAATATTTTTGTGTATTTTATTGTTCGGCATGGGGTTATTAAAAAAATTATAAAAAAAACTATAAAATATTTATATATTTTTTAAATTTTATTGTTTAATATATCGACCGAAATTGTTGGTCATCTTCAGGGAAACATTCCAACTTGGAAAGTAAGCTAGACTAGGATCTTATCTATAATATTAATAGGCTAGGCGATTTCTTGTGACTGATGTTTTGTTCTGCCGTTTTATCCCGATTTTGACCAAACGTATATTATTTGAAAGGTATTTCTTTTTAGCTATTCACCAGATTTACAGATTTTTATATATTTTCCTTTACTTTGAGTAAATTGCGTTTAGAGTTGCTACTAACACATACATAAATTTGTACAATGCTGTGTTTATTAAATTTGTTAATGTATTTTAATACAACTGGTTTGTGAATTGTGATTAGCAAACTTTTAGGGTCTTTATCTAATGAAAAAATAAAATTTCCTAGAATTTGCGCTCAAATTTCGAGGGCTGGAATCTGCTAGTTAAGATTAATATCCTGAGGATGACCACTGAATTGAACAAATATTGGATAATAAAATATTAAACATATAAAATATTTTATAATTTTTTATTTATTAATATTTTTAATAATCTTTTAACGAACAGTAAAATATACAAAAGTAATATTTTTACATAACATGTTACACCAGCATTTAAAAAATTCTAGCTGGAGCCAGAATGAAGACATCTTCTCCTACTTCACCTGAAATACAGAAGAAGGATGAGACTAATTCAAAAAACTAGTATCTTTCTTATGGGGTTGAATTCGACATCATTTTGGTATTTAATAGCGTCAACTATACTCTACCCAAAATAAATAAATAAATTAATAAATAAATAAATAAATAAATAAATAAATAAAATAAATAAATAAAATAAAATAAATCTAAAAATATAGTGGATGATAACAGTGTTGCCATATTTTTTTTTTTAATAAAAAATAATTTTCGAATGAAAATTCTATTAACAAGATTTGAATTAAAAGTTGAAAAATCGGGATTTTAATTATAATAATTTTTATAAATAAATTCGAAATTGGGTTATTTTTTCGTTAACTAAAACAAGAACAAGTCTCTCCTTAACTGCTCTGAATGGTTTAGTGTGACTTTCACTTACATTAGAAATATTGGAATTATTTCTATTTTATTTTAAGGAGTGAGATCGAAAAAAACCTTAACGAACATTTTTAGTCTTAACTTTTTCGCAAACATTATTTGACTTTTTTTGTTTCTTGGTCAAATAACACAAAGGGACAAAATTAAATTTTTGTATTAATATGAGGTCGCTGATTTCAAATCTAGTCTCAATTTTTCTCCATCAACTCGCATTTTTAAGTTACAGGTACTAATAGTATTTTCGACTTTTTTTTAAAAATTCTTCCGTTTTTTTTTTTTTCAAAACTTCAATGATATATCTGAAATTACTGGGCAAATTTAAAACGAATGTAAGAACGGCTTAAAGATAATATTGTTGAGGAGTTTTGGTTTTTTTTAACTGAATATGGTGAACCGTTTTCAAGTTATTCCAATATATGTAGTGGAAGTGACTTATTTTTTTAACATAAGTTGAGCCGATATTTTGGATTCAGCATCCCAAATAACCATAAAAACAACATTCCGTTCTTAATCAACAAAAACGTTGTTTCATTGTGCAATCTTTGAAAAGTATGTTTATTCGTTTAGTGACAACACTGTTCATATCATGTTAAAATTATTAAATATTTTCAAAAAAATCAAAGTTGGTCTTACAAACTATTTCCAATGTTAGTAGAAACTATAAAAAGAATTTAGCCATTGATAGGAAATATGTTTCGGGAAGGAAGAAAGATCCATATGATGTTTTTTATGGCAATAAAATACAAAGCAAATTGAAAAGAGTTCCAACACATTCGGTAGGAAAGCAGCCCAGAATGTACTGGAAGATTTTACGCAACTTCCAGGTCAAAATTTGCGAATGCTCGACGAAATGACGAAGACAAGCTTTTAACCCAAAATCAAATGAAATTCCCAAAAATGTTCCTCGTATGACAAGCAATATGCAGTGCGGCAAAAGAAGCAATTAATTTATTACAACGGGCTTTATAAATATTGAAATCTATAATTTTAATAGGTAAGGCGATTTCTTGTGACCGATGACTAGTTGAACAATTTTATCCCGATGTTGACCAAATGTATCTTATTTGAAAGGTATTTCTTTTTATCTGTCCACCAGATTTACAGATTTTTAAATTTTTACATGTTTTTTGAGTAAAATGCATTTTAAGTTGCTACTAAAACATACATAAAATGATACAATGCTATGTGTGTGTATATTAAATGTGTTAATGTGTTTGTCAGTTTGTTTTCTTCATTCACAATAATAATTGTGTTGAATTGAAAAATAATTTTTGATATAAACCAATGACATTGAAATATATTTTTGAACATAAACCAATAATTGGACATAAACCAATAATGACAATAATCGATATTTAAAAAGTGTTGAATTGTGAATTTATTAAAATTGATTAGCATACCGTAAGGGTCTTTTTTAAATGAAAAAATAAAACTTCCTAGAATTTTCACTCGAATTTCGAGGGTTGGGGTCTGTTAGTTTATATAAAGAATACTTCTTCATTTCATAAGCCAACACAATGTGTACATTTATTTTTGGCCTGATTTTACATCCTCTCATTATCTTCCGCAGCTTAGGCCATTGAAGAGGTAATGGGTTCTTGTGAAAAGGGAATTGAAAAGCACTAAAAAGTTGTACCAATATGTTAAATTTTAAAAGGAGATGGACCAGTATAAAATCCCTAATAGAAATGTTTCCGAAAAAGGTCCATTAATTCATATGTAGTGATTAGAACTAAAAAAAATAAAAGAAATCAAGACTCTAGGTTCAATGATTTCCTTATTATTACATTCTATGTATGTTAAGATTTTTTCGCTGACGCTCTTGTTCATTCCTAGTTTTCCACATATATCTAATTTTGACCAGAGCTCTTTTCAAAAATAATTAAGTCTAATTTTTTCCCATTCCACAAGATTTTTGAAATCTAGAGTAAACTAGTTTGAATATTGTTTTCCTCGTACGACATATTCATAGATTTACTGGAAACATCAAACCTAGAAGCTTTTATCCAAATTTTGGCCAATATTTCGTATTGTATTTATTCCATAAATCCAATTAAAATAACTAGCAGATTCCAGCCCTCTAAATTCGAGTGCAAATTCTAGGAAATTTTATTTTTTCATTTAATAAATTATTGATCCTAAAGGTATGCTAATCAATTTTAGACAACTCACAATTCAATTCATGAAGAAACAAACTCATTTATTTCGCAAACACATTAACAAATTTAATAAACATATAGCATTGTATAATTTTATGTATGTGTTGGTAGGAACTTGAAATGAGCATAGCTCCAAAAAATAGTAAAAATTTTAAAATCTGTAAGTCTGGTGGACAGCTAAAAAGAAATACATTTCAAATAAGATATGTTTGGTAAAAATTGGGAGAAAACTGTTTAACAAATCATCAGTCACAAGAAATCACCTTACCTATTAATATTCAGTCCAATTCTAAACAAAAATTCCGCATGAAATTTCTCACTTCTCCCTTTTCCCCTATTATGAATAAAAATTCCTTCGAAAAAAAAAAATTCGATGGGAAAAAAGTAGTTATTCTCAATGCACTTGAATTTGTTTTTTTTCCTCAAAAAATTTCCCTTGCACAACAGACGGGAGTTTACATAAAAATGTAAGAAGTATTTTGATAAAACAAAATTTAAATTAGAAAAATAAATGCTTTATTGTTGTTGTAGGTCGAATATCACAAATAAAGCCCAACTTCAACTTTTGTTAACTTTCATGAGAGCCGATTCAGGCATTGATTACTGTTTCCATACATTCAGCCCGCAATTGCCTTCTAGCAATCCCTTGGCTATTTCGTTGTTGTTATTCTACAACACCAATTTCCTCCTCAAATGCTCGCGTCATAGCTGTGCTATTCACATTTTATTTAATTTTTCTTTGAAATAAATTTATTTGCGTTTGCACACAAAAAAATAGAAAATTTATTGTTTGCAAAACAACTGGCTTCGAAATTCGATGATGCCACTTATTCATTTTTTTTTTGTTCACGAGGAATTTATAGTCGAGAAAGTATTTTCCGTGAGAAAGATATGCCTTAAGAATATTCGTAATTGGGCTAATTATAGATATAGATATGAAACAGTTAGAGTACGTCAATAATGAATGTGTTTTACCGGAATTATTGCTAACCACCACCACTCTGTGATGTAGAGTATAAAAATGTTGAAAAAGTATCTAAGAAAAGCCCATAATAAGCCTGAAAATCACCTCAAAACCAGAAAACCAGCGAATTATGAAGCAAAGTGATGTGGTTGATCATTTTAAATAAAAATTATTTTTATGAAGCCCTAAAGAAATTTATTTAAATTAAAGGAGTACCTGAAAGAATATAGCATCCAAATTCTTGATTGATCGCCCCAATTACATACAAATTACTTTAACGAATTTTATAGTGCTTTATATTAACTCCAAGAATACTACAGCATTAATTTCAGACATAAAATCCAGAATATTATTTTTCAGATTTAACAAAATATTATTATTTTTTTTTAAATTCAAATTCCTCTGGAAATCTTACCTTAAAGAGGGCCAGCTTAGTGAGTTTAAATTTTTCCTTAATATACAAAATTGAAGACTTGCATCAGGTGGTGTAATATATTTAGCCGAAGAAATCTGAAAGGTGAAAACAAAATCAAATTTTTCTTGAAATCTTCTGAAATAAAAACGTTACCCAGGTCAGTTTAAGCTAGAGCTATCAAAAAGTTACAGGTGTGATTTGAAATATTTATTTTTTTTTAAATTTTTGTAACAAATTAAAAAATTAAAATTATAGATTTGAGAAAAGAGCCAAAAATATGAACCCTCTAGCCCTTATTCTCAACGGCTTAACAACGCTGTCGAACATTTTCGGGCTTATTGTCTGGGGGGTGAGAAATTTCAAGACAGAATAAAAGTACTAGGCCAGTATTGTAAAATCTCGAAAGGGTTTGGCGTTATCAGGCCTATTTTAATGTTTGTATGCTCAGTTTCTCATTGATTATTTTTTATAAAATTGTAGCTTAGGCTTAAATAAATATTTTTTAATAATATATCCATGTGAAAAATTAATTTGTACTAGTTTTATTGAATGAAAGTTTCAATCAATTTTCACCAATAACTCGTCAATAACTCAAAATTTCTGGCCAAAAACGACTGACATATCAAGCTAAAAACAATTCAAAATATTTTTGAGCATGTAGCAATGAGATACGTAATTGTTATTTCGAAAAAAAAACTCTTTTTAAGAATATCATCTTTATTCAAGTTCTACGAAGTGAAATTATAAAAAATGATTGATTTTATGGAATTTATTAAGAAAAGTTAAGGAAAAACAAAAGTTTAAAGAAGAACCAAGTTTATCTGTTCATTGCTCTAGACCTTTTTGATTTAGATTGTTCGGGGCTAATGTTATCGCTATCGCAATCATAGCCTTCAAGATTATCAACGAAGTCGTACAAGCCTGAGACCGTCAAAGCCTTTGAGGGTTTTGCTATGCTGGTCAAATGCTTTCACCCTTGCTTGAAATTTCTCACTCACCACACAGTATAATACAAAAGCTGAAAAATGCTTGTTATAAAAATATTTTGAAATTAAAAAAGTACAAAAACTGGAATTTCTTAATAAAGTAGTCTGCCCGGCATTAGTTACCGGCCAATTTATAATAATTTCATTGTTTTTCAATTGTATTTTATTTTTACTCTTTTACTGTGAAGATAATTTAGTGTAAATTAGCAATTCTGAATATGAAAAAAAATTTTTTTAATGAATAAAAACTTAATACTCCCCTTGTTATCCTTTGTCTAAGACATAGGTCCGATGAGATATATATCCATTAAGCTTATATCAAATTTCTTGTGAAACGTATTTCTTCACTTAAATGAATATTTCTAGGAGGAGTTGTGGGCAATAGCAAATTATTTGCCCATATACCCTAATATATATATACTAGCAAATTACAGCGCTCGAAATTCGAGTGCAATATTTAGGCAGCTTTATTTTTTAAATTAGTCAATTCACAAACCAACACTTTTATGGTTTATCATTATTGTGAATGAAGATAACAAACCCATTAACAAATACATTAACAAATTTGATAAAACACACATAGCATATGTATAATTTTATGTTTGTGTTAGTAGCAACTTTAAATACAATTTACTCAAAATAAAGGCAAAAACGGGATAAAACGGTGGAACAAAACATCGGTCATAAGAAATCGGCTAGCCTATTAATTTTATAGATATATATGTATGTTTATAGTAACTTTTCATAAGAAAATCTAGCAGAAAATTATAAAAAGAATCTTAAAAGAAATTGTGAACACTTTCCAACTGTCGTCTTGATTAATTGTTAATTTTTAAAACATTTTTTTTAACAATCGACTACATGACTGCAACATAAAGAAACTATTTAAATTACCAACTATTAAAAATATAAATTGAACGTGAGGTAATTTCCAGCACACATGACTACTTTGACCAAATTCGAGCACAAAGTGAATGTTGGTGGCTTAAAAAAAACAACTCAAATCGCAGAATAACTATAGGAAGCAATTGTTCGACCTAAAAAATCTTTTAAATGCATTTCTGTTTTCGTTGTTGTTGTCGTTGTTGTTGTTGGGACTATAAATTGCAAACAATTAAAAGTAAAACTGTCGCATGTACTCGAAACATATAAAATACAGCCAACATACAGTATCGAATTAATTGAGTCATAAAACATTCAACAAATATGACCAGATTTTCCACGAAATCCCCATCGTTGGCTGTCTGAGTGTATGTGCTTTGAAAAGAAAATAAGAATAAAAAAAAACCATAAACAGAAATTTTCAACAAAATATTATTTTTTAGTTTATAGTCATGAATCCACAAAACAAAAAGAAGAAAAAAAAAAAACAAAAATAAAATCCAAATTTCACATAAATTTTATAAACAACAAAATAAATAAGTATTTACATATAAAAGAGTGTATACATTTTGTATAATTAATTGGTTTTTTGTTCTTGTTGTTTAATAATATAAAAAAGTAAATTGCGATCATAAAAACCAAAATAAATTTATAGAATATACAAATTATTTTAATGTTCTCGTATGTGTTTTGATGTATGCAACTGGTTGAATTTATAGAGCGTTAATGATAATTTTATAGCATCAAATAAACATACAGTGACTAACAATGGAAATGGCCAACCTTAAAAAATAAAACATTTTGTAGTTTTTTTTTTACTAACTACTATCCAAAATTATTGTTAAATTTTCGTATTACTTAAATATGGTGTAAATATTGTGAATAAAAATCAAATTTGATCATATTTTGTACGATTTTTTTATTCCACAGTGTAATTGCGCCATTTCAAAAAAAAAAAAAACGATTGAAATCGGCGATGTTCAGACCTACTCTTTATACGTATGCTTCCTATGAGATTTGCTTAAATTTCCCTAAGTTCCTGAATATCATGGTTATATTTTATCTATGGGTATTAATTGCACCCATTAGCCATAGTTTTGATATCTGATTTTCATTTAAACCAGTCCAAAAAACAAATCTATCCCACAGATTTTTCTTAAATTTGGTATATTTCTTTCTTGGAGAATAAATTACGGTTACGATCGGTTCGTTTTCCGACCTAATCTCCATAACAAAATAGCTTCCGATATGAAGTTTTTTTTTATATCTGCAGGCCAAAAATTCTCAAAATTCATCGGATAGAATATCGTGTAGTTGGTCTAGACTGACCAAAACTTTCTTATTTATTTTATTTTCCTCATTCTCAAAAAAAAGCAAATAAAAAAAAAAAACAAATAACGAGAAAGTCATAATCGGTCTAGGCCGACTATACGATTACCTATACTATGCGGTTCGAGAGATGGTTTTGGATCCAACTGGGCTGAAGCAATAACTGGATATGGTAAAAAAGCATAAAGCAAATTTTAGTGTTATTGTTATTAATTTTTTGACTTGCAGATATAAAAAAAGTTATATCTAATATTATTTTTACTAGGCCAAAAAATGACCGATCATCTCAATATTTAGTAAACATATATAAAAAACGAAGTTTTATAAAAATTTCTGCAATGTTTTTGTTTTTTTTGATAGATTTAAGAGTTAAAATGGCCCTGCAGGATTTATTTTTGGACTACTGATTTGTGGGTGTGATACACATTGATATACTGATACATGATGTTATGACAATTTTAGTTGGTTCGATGGAGTTTATTTGCGTGGTGGTTAGGTCTAGACACCAAATTTTATCAAAATATATTCATTTTTGGATGGCCTGTCGCACCTCGCTATGACTTAACGAGATTTATTGACACTAGCAGATTCCAGCCCACGAAATTCGAGTGCAAATTCTAGGAAATTTTATTTTTTCATTAAATAAAGACCCTAAAGGTATGCTAATCAATTAGAGCCAATTCGCAAATCAACACAAAAAAAACAAACTCATTTTTATTACAAACACATTAAAGAATTTAATAAACACACACAAAGCATTGTGTAATTTTATGTATGTGTTAGTAGTAACTTTAAATGCAATTTACTCAAATTAAAGGAAAAAATTTAAAAATCTGTAAATCTGCAAAACGGCTAAAAAGAAATACCTTTCAAATAATATACGTTTGGTCAAAATCGGAACAAATGGGAAGAACAAAACATCGGTCACAAGAAATCGCCTAGCCTATTAATATTATGGATGTTTTATTTCATAATCAATTTTTCCTACGAAGCTTTTATTGTGCAATTAAAATATTTTATTTAATTTTATTATATATTGTTTTAATTCAATGACTGCTCATATACAATTTTGAACCTGGCAACACTTAAATATTGAACTTGAATTAAGAATATCATTTGGCAAATTTTTATTTTAGCGATTTTTGATTTTGGCGATTTTTGATTTAAGCGATTTTTGATTTTGCTTATTCGTGGTTTTGATGATTTTTGTTTTTGTCTATTTTTATTTTTCGTGATTTCCGTTTTTTTTTTTTGGCGATTTTTGATTTTCGTGATTTTTAATTTTGGCGATTTTTGAACTTGGCTATTCCGCCCATATTTTATATGTAGAACTTCATATAGTTTTGTATAGGAGTTGCCACGCCCACTAATACCATCCCGTCCAATTTTAATTGGACTACTCCCATTAATATCTGATGGACTCGTGCAAAGTGTCAAAGCTTTCCCTTTAACGGTACACAGTTATATGATTTTATATATTTATTTTGGTGCCACGCTCACTTCTCCGATCACGCCCATTTTTGTTAGACTAATAACATGAATAATTTATGGGTTCACGCAAAGTCCAAAGGCTCTCACTATTACAATTCTCCAGATATATGACATTTTAAAATTACTTTGTTTATTTAATTTATTTTATTTAATATATTTTATATTGATATACAATTTTGAATCTGGCAACCCTTAACTATTGACCTTGAATTTAGAATATCATTTGCCAATGTTTCATTTTAGCGATATTTGATTTTGACGATTTTTGATTTAAGCGATTTTTGATTTTGCTTATTTTTAATTTTGATGATTTTTGTTTTTGGCTATTTTTATTTTTGTGATTTTTTATCTTGGCGATTTTTGAATTTGGCTATTTCGCCCATATTTTCTATGTAGAACTTCATATAGTTTTGTATAGGAGTTGCCACGCCCACTAATACCATCCCCCCAATTTTTATCGGACTACTCACATTAATATCTGATTGACTCGGGCAAAGTGACAAGGCTTTCCCTTTTATAGTACACAGTTATATGATATTATGTATTTATTTTGTATGGGTGGTACCACGCCCACTTCTCCGATCATGCCCATTTTTTGTTAGACTAATCACATGAATAATTTATGGGCTCACGCAAAGTCCCAAGGCTCTCACTATTGCAATACTCCAGATATATGATATTTTATAATTACTTTGTTTATTTAATATATTTAATTTAATTTATTTAATATTTTTTTATTTCAATGCCTGCTGATATACAATTTTGAATCTGGCAACACACTATTGACCTTGAGTTTAGAATATCATTTGGCAATGTTTCATTTTAGCGATATTTGATTTTGACGATTTTTGATTTTAGCGATTTTTGACTTAGCCCATTTTTGATTTTGATTTTCGGTTTTTGGCGATTTTTGATTTTTGCGATTTTTAATTTTGGCGATTTTTGAATTTGGCTATTTCGCCCATATTTTCTATGTAGAACTTCATTTAGTTTTGTGTAGGAGTTGCCGCGCCCACTAATACCATCCCGCTCAATTTTTATCGGACTACTCTCATCAATATCTGATGGACTCTTGCAAATTGTCAAGGCTTTCCCTTTTATACTACCTATTGACCTTGAATTTAGAATATCATTTGGCAATGTTTCATTTTAGCGATATTTGAATTTGACGAAATTCCATTTCTGATTTTGAAGATTTCTGTTTTTGGCGATTTTTATTTTACCCGATTTTCGGTTTTGGCGGTTTTTGATTTTCGCGATTTTTATTGGGAGATTTTTGAATTTGACCATTCCGCCCACATTTTACACGTAGAACTTCATATATTTTTATATAGGAGGTGCCACGCCCACTAATCTCATCCCGTCAAGCCTTTCCCTTGATTAGTACACTGCTCCCATCACGCCGATTTTTTCTTCGACTAATCACAAGAATAACTTATGGGCAAAGTCCCACTGCTCTCACAGCTACGGTACTCCAGGTACATGACATTTTATATTGACTTTGTATGGGAGGTGCCACGCCCATTGATCCGATACCGCCCATTTTTTCCGATTACTCACATTGATAATAGTTAACCTCAGAAAAATTTGCAAAGCAAATTCGAGATATATAATATTGAATTATTACTGTGTATGGGAGGTGTCACGCCCACTTATCTGATCCCGCCCATTTTTGGCCGACGACTCACATTGATAATAGATGACCTCACTCAAATTTGCAAAGTTTTCTCTGTCATAGCACTCAATATATATGATATTAAAAGTTCACTTTCTATGGGAAGTGTCACGCCCACTAAAAATATCCAAACAATTTTTAGCTTATGTCCGTCCGAAGAACCGTTATAAATATTGAAAATAACATTTTTAAAATCAGATCAGTGTTTACGGAGTTTACCTCCTATAGTTTAAGTACAAGGTTTGCATGGACAGACAAGGACAGACAAACAGAGGGACAGATGGACGGACGGACATCGCTAAATCGACTCAGAAAGTGATTCTGAGTCGAGCGGTATAGTCGGTGAGTCTACGTCTATGTATATTGTTCCTCTATATAAAGCTGATAGCAAGATAGTTATCGTACATACTTAGTAAATAATAATCTATAAAGACGTTGATAGTCCAATTAGATGGCATATAATTTATACTAGCAGATTCCAGCCCCCGAAATTCGACCGCAAATTCTGGGAAATTTTATTTTTTCATTAAATAAAGACCCTAAAAGTATGCTGATCAATTATAGCCAATTCACAAATCAACACAAAAAACAAACTCATTTTTATTACAAACACATTAACAAATTTAATAAACACACACATAGCATTGAATAATTTTATGTATGTGTTAGTAGCAACTTTAAATGCAATTTATTCAAAATAAAGGAAAAAATTGAAAAATCTGTAAATCTGCAAATCGGCTAAAAAGAAATACATTTCAAATCATATACGTTTGGTCAAAATCGGGATAAAACGGTAGAACAAAACATCAGTCACAAGGAATCGCCTAGCCTATTAATATTATAGATGTACATCTTTGCCAATCAATACATTTGAATGAAATGGCAGCGATTTGTTAGTGAATTTTTTTGCATATTCCCCTTTAAAATCATAAATTTAGCCTATTTTGCTATAAATTCATATTTAAATGCATATGTTGTTAAGAAATTTGCAATCTGTTTGTGTTTAAGTCTTCCGTCACAACATATGGGAAACTAGATGCAAATAAACTTGGAGGCTGGAAGACATTTACCAATTTTTTAGTTGAGTTCGTAATGTTTTTTCGTCCATCTGCTTTCAATTTTATACATGAGCTTATTCTGAAATTCGATTTGGTTTGAGAAATCTCCAAGCCCATAATTCTTTAAACTTTCGTTTAAATTTTTACAAAACATTTATCCAACATTAAAGCTCCCTTTTAACAAGATCATAAAAACTATTTGTCCCATAAGCCAAATTTTTATGAAATCCCTTTTTATTGTTAAAAACCTCTTATATACTTTATACAATTTGTTGCAAGTTAAGAACATATTTTTTGTGTTCACAAATTGGATTTTGATTTATAAGTATTTTTGTTGTTGTTGTTGTTGTTGTTGTTGTTGTTATTTGTTGGTATGTATTTTGAAGCGATTTAACAGTTTCAAGTGGCTTCTCAAATTGTATTTTCTTTGTATGGCATTTTCTATCTACCGCAGATTTAGAGGGTGATTTACTTTATATTCTTAACAATTTTCAAGTATCGTTATTTTAAGCTTTTTACAAAATCACAAATAATGATGTACCCAAAGTTGTTGATGATGACGGCGGCTGCTGCACTAACGTAACAATAACAACAATAATAACAACAATTTATTCATGCTTTAATTTCAAAGAGTGGTTCATTGTTATCATTTCGGATTTATTATCATTATTTGTATACATTATAATGACTGTTGTATTTAAATATAATCTCCTCCAACTAGTTTATTCTTGTTTATTTAATGATTAAAATATTGAAAAAAAAAAATGTTTATAAATATTATTAAATGATAATGTTCTTGGAAATTACATTTAATCTGAATGCAAATATTTACATAAATACAATATATAAATAACCTCCACATAACAGGGCAGGAAAGTTAATATTATCATGTCATTTTGCTTGATATTGATAATGTAATCATGCAACCCATAAAGAATAGTCGTGGCTCTTAAGAACACGGTCATGATTGTTTATGAAAATGTTTAATATTTAGTATCGATTGATTGTATAAAAAGTAGTGAAAGAAATGTTTTCATATGTTAGAACTATTTAATATATTTTATCGTCTGGAGTATATAGTCATTTTAAAGGGACATTAAGTGATAGAATTTTGATGCACAATTTTTTTTTATTAAAAAATTTTTTATTCAAAATATATTTTTTTTAGTTAACAATTTTTTTCATGCCGTATTTTTTTTTTAAGATTACTAATTTTTTGACTTGAAAAATTTTTTTCACTTCAATTATTTTAAATCTAAAATTTTTATTTTTACTCCCTTTATTTTTACTTGTGGTGTCTCGTTGTCTTTCGAAAAGCTTTGGGTCGATTTCTAACACTTTTACGTGATCCCATCGAGCTGAAACGTTGCACGCAGACTTGTGGCAACGATGAAAAAATATTGCAAAAAAAATCTATGACTGTAGGATTTACAATTGTTGATTAAGACTGAAACGATCTTAGTTTTTTTTTTTTTTTGGAAAATAATTCTACAGAAAAGCAAAAATGAATTTCATCTAAAAACACCGTCTCTCCCTAAAAAATTTGAGGTATTGAAGATTCCCCAATTCGAATTTTACACTCTATTTTTGATAAGTGTAGACTTATTTGAACAGGTATAAAGATAATTGAATTTTATTTACTATTTATTTTATAAAAATATTTAAATTCCTTATCATTTCGTTCCAAGTTTATAACATTCATTACATTTCTGACTAAATAATTAATTTATGACCCAAAAATCAATACTTATATCAGTAACATTTATTTGTCGTTAATAAATTTAAATTTGACGGACAATTTCACCAGTTTTTTTTAACTATTTCTTTTAACTTGCCATGGGGCAACCCCATTCCCCCACATCCAATTGATCTGAAACTTGGTCTTTTTGACTATAGGTTAATTTTGGGGAAGTCACGCACAGTCACGCACAGTCACGCATAGTCACGCACAGTCATGGGGTGCTTTAAAGCCAATTTCCCCTTATCCGATCCATCTGAAAATTGGTCGATAGACTTGGATAATATTTTAATTTTTAGATGTACGCGTTGAAGAACATCTTCTGTTTTTTAGCAGTACACGTGTCAGAAAACGAACTTAAAATAAAGCTGCACTCGAATCTGTGTGGTTTATGTGTGTTCGAAACAAAAAATGCATGATAGAAAAATGTTCGTGTAAATAACGAAATAATAAACCGAAAGATAGTCATGATTGTGTTCGGCACCATACAAAATTTAGAAACGCACATAATTTATATGAAAATAAAAATATGTGTTGGCTGCTTTAGAACAGAACATTGTGTGTGTGATGTGTGTACATTAATATATTTTATAAAGATAAAGATTTGTTAGGGTATTTTCTACTGGCTTTGTTTCAGGTTATTCGAGGAATATTCATCTTAAAAATTTTTTTCATACATATGAATCCGGAAAATTATTTTAGAATCTGTCTGGTATCTACTAACTCATATGTCGATTGTGATGTTACCAGTGATCCCGAAAAAAACAGCTTTCTTTTAAATAATTCAAACTACAATTCATTACATATGATGAAGAAGTTCTTGTGACCTCAAGTGCATGGTTGGATCTGAAAGCACGTAACAATCGATTTAGTTGATCAATGATTTCCAGACCGAATTATCTCCAGAAACTCCGATATCGATTGGCCGCAAAGATCGTGCGATATCACACCGTGCAATTTATTTCTTCGTCGAAATCTCAGGTCTATGTGAATATAAAACAAACAATCTCTGGGCTCAAGGCCGACATCTAAAATTTCATGGAATTTTTCTTTTTTTTTTAATTAGTCAACACTCAGGGGATGCCCCCTAAAGATGCAGTGCATTGTGTTGATCTCAGGAAAATAGGTTAAGGAGGAAAGAGGGAGTAGTTCATTTTTTTTTCTTTTTTTGCAGCGACAGACCAAAGCCTCTGGTGGGAATCGAACCCACGACCCCCGCATTATAGGCGAGCACGCTACCTACTCACGCTACCTACTGATCATGTTCAGAGCCGGGAGGCATTATTATACATAATCGGAACATGTCGTCCACTCCTATTGGCTCACACTATATAAGGTTTATTTTGTTGTCTTTTTATTTTTGGCACAAAAGTGTTATGTAATCTTAAATCGCGAAGTTTGTCATTAATTTGCTAGAAAAAATTATTATTAAGAAAAAATCGTAATCGTTTAAATTTATTCGAATTATTCGTTTTTCGCAATATGCCATTATTAAATAGCTAGTTCTCAATTACTCGATTAATCGAACTATGATTATATTATTCGTATATTTCACCCAGACATAAAAGATTAAATTCGCAATATCGTTAAGAAATGTTTTCCTTTATAGAAGAATTTTAAACAAATAAAATTGTTTTTAACACTCTTTACAAAAATCTGCATAAAATTTAATCATTAGGGGGTTAAGGAAATTGTTCTTTTTTAAATTTACAGTTTTTCCGAGTTGTTTACCCAACAAAAACAACAACAATACCATTGTGTTTTTTTGTTTGTATTTGTTGTTGTTACTGTTCAAACAGCAACAAGTAAATGTTTCGCAAATTAATTAAATCCTCTTATGTTTTGAAGCAACTTTTGGCATAAAAAGCAAAACTATAAGAATATTAAGAAATAAAATAATGAAAACATTTAAATAATATTTTTTTTTTTTGTAACGAATAATGTTTTTGAAGAACTACAGGAACAAGAACAATAACAAAAGAAAAAAAAATGATAATGAAAACAAACAAAACTCTTTAGAACTTTAATTGAACAAGAATCAAAGAAAATTACACTGAACGATAAAATATGATTTTCTTTACACTCCACACCAGGGAGCAGAGCGCATATAAAAGGTTGCCATGCCATTTGTAACAATTTGAAGATAATAACCTGGGCCATATAAAATATATATATTCTTGGTCCTTATAAAAACCGAAGTTGATATAGCGATGTCCGTCTGTCCGTCTGTGGAAAAAAAGATCACACTCTCAAAAGGTCAGATGGGTTGCTCTCTTTTAGTGAGAATGCTTCATTGATTTTCTGAGCAGGTTGTTGTTTAAAATCATCAAAACCGATTGAACTAGTCCCGAGATTTTAATAAAAATGTAAAAAAAAACTGTATTGTTCTATTTATTGTTGTTATTCAAAGTTTGGTTTCATGTATGTGATCATTGTATTTGAAATTGTTCTTGTTGTTGTGCCAGCTTTGCCCAAGCGCACAATGGGTTGAATGACAGTCAAAATGAGTATTTATTCAGGGAAGCAGTATTTAAAGAAAATATTTTTTTTTCTACAAATCTATAATATTAATAGGCTAGGCGATTTCTTGTAACTGATGTTTTGTTCTACCGTTTTATCCCGATTTTGATCAACCGTATATAATTTGAAAGCTATTTCTTTTTAGCCACTTTGCAGATTTACAGATTTTTAAATTTTTTCCTTTATTTTGAGTAAATTGCATTTAAAGTTGTTACTATCACATACATAAAATTATACAATGTTATGTGTGTGTTTATTAAATTTGTTAATGTGTTTGTAATAAAAATGAGTTTGTTTTCTTGTCTTGATTTGTGAATTAGCTATAATTGATTAGCATACTTTTAGGGTCTTTATTTAATAAAAAAAAACTTCTAGAACTTGCACTCGAGGGCTGGAATCTGCTAGTTATTATTGATGGATTAAAAGGTACCATTTGTGAAAAGAAAATAAGTTTTTAACATTTTTTAAACCTGTCATGCGCAATTTTGTTTTTCGGAAAAAATTATCTTGGTTCACAATTTTTGGTGTAACTTTGGGTTCTAAAGAGATAAATTAAATAAGCAAATAAATATGTTTTTATATTATACTAAATTTAATATCAAGTATTTGAATTTTTATTTATTTATTATTTTTTTTTTTATTAATTATGCTCCATATCAATAACATTTTCATTCTTGTAATCACCATTATGTTATATTTCACACTCATCATAATCATCATCACTTTCATAGTCACTATCTTTATATTCATCATCATTAACCTCTTCTTCACTTGTTGTATTTAGCAAAATTCTTAAATCTAGTGCCATTAATTTTTTTTCTTATAACATTTACTTTTGGCGGTAAGTAATGGATCTGAACTAAGTAGAATCCTATTAAATATGTCTTCATTTAACTTCTCCCGACTGCATTTATGCGCATAGTGTTCTCTATAATTTTAAAAATCTTTGTTTCGAGCTTCTTGAGCTTATTCAGATAGTTGGCCAATTGGCAATAGTGAATGTGTACTATTTCTGACCCGTGAATAAAGAATTTAGGTAATGTGGGAGGCATATAAAACCACGGGTAGAGCTTAACGAAATGTCTGGCCGTGTTGTGAGTAGAGTTTCTAAACTTCTCTACTTAAATCTCATGTCCACAGGATACAACAATAAAATCAAAATATTAAAACGTACCAGGGTTAAGACATTTTAGTATGTTGAACTAAAAATATGTTATTCCACAATTTGTAATATTGAGACTTAGTGGTTTCTTCAATTTGTAAAATAAAGTATACATAATGCAAATAATATATAATAATTAAAATACTTCTTCCACTTTTACTGCCTTATATAAAATTTTTCTTCAACAGCATTATAACTTCAAGCAGTTTCCCTACCATATGGAAACATGCTAAAAGAATACCTATCCCAAAATCAAATTCTGAGCAACGACCAATAGCCATTCTATGTTATTTGTCAAAAGTTTTTGAAAAGATAATTTTTTTTCAAATGAATGAATATAAATTTAACTCAACACAACTTAATGTCCCACAAACAATCCGGCTTTCAAGCAAACCACAGTTGTGTGACAGCCTTAACTGACGTTTGCGAGAACATAAGACGTGACATAGACGACAGCAAAATAACCTCCGTAGTACTTCTAGATCATTCCAAGGCGTTTGACACAGTTGATCATCAAACTCTCTGTATGAAATTAAGACGTTTCTTTAATTTTTCCTCAACATCAACGCTTTTAATTTCGTCTTATCTCACAAATCGCACACAATCCGTATATGTAAATAGCAACTCATCTGAAACTTTACAACTTATAAAAGGTGTACCGCAAGGATCTGTATTAGGGCCACTGTTGTTCTCAATCTATATCAATGATTTACCAGATTATCTTTCTCATTGTAAGATACACATGTACGCTGACGATGTACAACTCTTTCTGAGCACCCCAATCGAGTCAATAGATGAAAATATAGACAAAATTAACTATGACCTTAGTAAATTGTACAGATGGGGGTCAGCAAATGGTTTATGCATTAATCCTAGCAAGTCAAAATGTCTGCTAATACGCAAACGAAATGCAAATCCAGAGTTTGGGAATGAAATAGTTATCAACGGTGATAGAATTGACTTTGTTACAAAAACAAAAAATCATGGAGTAACTTTTAATAACACTCTAACTTGGTCGAACCACATAAATAAGACTTTTGTTAAAATTTACATGAAGCTCAGAACTCTATGGCACACTCAATCTTTCACTCCCTTAATTATAAGAATACTTCTGGCCAAAACGTATTTAATTCCCGGTATTTTATACGGATGTGAACTTTTTGCAAGCTGTGATTCATTTAGTAAAGGCAAACTTAATGTTTTATATAATCATAATTAGATATATTTTTAGACTAGGTCTGCCGGAACTTCTTCCTTCACGAATAAGCTTTTCGGCGTATCATTTGAAATCTGATGAAAATTAGAGTTCTTTTGTTCCTTCATAAAGTAATTTTCACCACAAAACCACTTTACATGTATGAAAATCTCCGGTTTGCCAGATCAAACCGAGGAAAAAATTATTTCTACCTCGTCATCGTTATTTGGTATCTGAATGGCATTTCTACGTCAACGCTATACGTCTTTGGAATATGCTTCCACAATCTCAGCAACTTAACAGCAACGCTTCAAATTTTAAAAAATACCTTTTTGAATATTTTGCATAACAATTTTATTAATTAATTAAATTAACTTATTTTATTTTTTTCTTTTTTGTAATCTTGTATTATTTTCTTGGTTATTGTTTACCATTTTTTCTTAAATATTTTCTGTATTAAAAATGTATGTATTTTGTAAAGCCAAAATAACTAACAATTCTCATGCCTTAGTATTATTATTCCTGTACTGTAATTATAAGATTTGTTCTTGTTGTACAGGAAAGCAAATAAATAAATAAATAAATAAATAAAAACAAATCATAGCCCCAATATGAACCGATTCTCGATCTTCACTTAAATCTATCAAAAAACAAAAATATTGCAAAAACTATGTGACCTTACCAAATATTGTTAGGTTCGGTCAATTTTTCGACCTAGTTCCCATATAAATATATCATCCGATATGAAATTTTTCATATCCGAAGACAACAAAATTTTGTTTATGCTTGTTTTCTATATCAAATTAGTTGGACCTAACAGGTAGGGTCTCTACACGCATGGTAAGGGGTGTCGTATAGTCATATAGTCAGTCTATAGTGGAGTATTTTATATATTACTAAAAAAGTTTAAGTTTAAACGACAGTTACAGAAAGCAGCCTTTCTAGTAAATTAAACAGACACACGGGGAGTATTCTCGGAATATTGACAGAATTTGAAATTAACGAACGATGGCGTAAAATAGGTTTTGGCTTCAATTTCAGACAGACGAAGAGAGGTATTATGGAAATAGGCTTTCAAAAAACAGACAAACAAAAAGAGTCTCACTATAGATTCCTAAGAATTAATACACAATAAGTAAATTTTATTTATTTTGTTCTTAAATATTAATATAATTTAAATACAATTAATAAATAAAATTTATACTAAAACTTTTAAACAAATGTGTTTCACTCAAAATAAAATTGTTGCCCAAAAACCCTTCAGTATGATTAGGACTTTTTTTCGTTTACGCATGACCCCATGGATTAAACAGAAAAATATTAAATTTTTTCAGATAGAAGTGAAATCTTTCTATGAAAAACCGACATAGCCTTAAAAAAAACAATAAAAAATCTATAATATTAATAGGCTAGGTGATTTCTTGTGACCGATGTTTTGTTGTACCGTTTTATCCCGATTTTATTTATTTTGAGTAAATTGCATTTAAAGTTGCTACTAACACATACATAAATTTATACATATGCTATGTGTGTTTTATTGAATTTGTTAATGTGTTTCTTAATGAGTTTGTTATCTTCATTCACAATACTAATAAAAGATAAAAGTGTTGATTTGTGAATTGGCTAAGTGAATAATAAAGCTGCCTAGAAATTGCACTCGAATTTCGAGCGCTGGAATCTGCTAGTAAATAAATACTTATATAAGTAATTGTATACTATACAAATAATCTAACCCATAAAAACAAAGGGTTTATTAAAACTTTCTTTCCTTATGCATATGAGTTTTGAATATCTCCGTGACACAACAAGTATATGGACCAAGTTTCAGATTGATTGGATGAGGGGAAATGGGGTTTAAATCACTCCGTTGTTGGGCGTGACTATGCATGACTATCTTTAAGATAATATTTGGTGACAACAAGTCTGTGGACCAAGTCTCAGATTAATTGGATGAGGGGAAATGGGGTTTAAATCACTCCATGACTATGCGTGACTATGCTTGACTGTGTGTGACTATCTTAAAATTAATATTTGGCCACAACAAGTCTATGGACAAAGTTACTGATCGATCGGATGAGGGGAAATAGGGTTTTAATCTCTCCTTGACTGTGCGTGACTATGCGTGACTATGTCAAAGTTAATCTTTTTTCACAGATAGTCTATCGACCAATTTTCAGATCGATCGGGTAAGGGGAAATCCGATTTAAATCTCTTCGTGACTGTGCGTGATCATGCGTGACTGTTCGTGACAGTGCGTGCCTGTGCGTGATTGTGCGTGGCGAAGTCAAAGTTCATCTTTTTTTTCACAGCATGGGTATAGACCAAGTTTCAGATCGATCGGATGAGGGGAAATGACCTTCAGATCACTCTGTGACTATGCGTGACTACCCAAAATTAATCTGTAGTCACAATAAAACTATGGACAAACAGACAGAGAGTATGAGTTAAAATAAAGAATTTAAAAAGAAGAACAATTAACTATAAATTTTAATGGAATCTATAATATTAATAGGCTAGGAGATTTCTTGTGACCGATGTTTTGTTCTTCCCTTTTATTCCTATTTTGACCAAACGTATATTATTTGAAAGGTATTTCTTTTTAGCCATTTTGCAAATTTATAGATTTTTAAATTTTTTCCTTTATTTTGAGTAAATTGCATTTAAAGTTGTTACTAACACATACATAAAATAATACATATGCTATGTGTGTTTTATTAAGTTTGTTAATGTGTTTGTTAATGAGTTTTTTTTATCTTCATTCACAATAATAGTAAACTATAAGAGTGTTGGTTTGTGAATTGGCTAAGTTGAAAAATAAAGCTGCCTAGAAATTGCACTCGAATTTCGAGCGCTTGAATCTACAAGTTAGAACTTAATGCCTGGTTTTCACTATGTCATATAAACTGACAACAAACAATTGCCCCAACTGACATCTCGTAATTTTCTATTCATTACGTTTGCATTACATCTGATAAACGAACAAAATATTTGGCTGTCAAACACAACATGCTGGCAATTTCATTATAGATATCAAATGTTGACAGGGGTTGTAAATGACAAGACATTAAACCCCGTTTTCATACAACTGACAATAATTGACAACAATTGCCATTGAAAATGACATAATGAAAACGAGGCATAAGTTAAAGTACTCTATTGAAATGGTAACCTTAACCAACTTTGGTTATAATATTGACTTTAAGACACAGCTGAATGTTATCAATGATTCGGTACAGCCGAATTTAATACTCTGACTTGTGTAGGGGTAATGTAAATCCGCTCGTTAATTATATACGGTTTTAACCTGTAATAAAATTTTATAAGAACTAACATATTTTTTACGTTCAATTAATTTTAAGACGTATTGAAAGTTTGTTAAGTCTATATATTCATTAATAACTTTTGATGAAATGAACCAGTTTTGTGCAAAAAATTAGAAGTTAAACTTGTAAAAATTGACTTTAACTAAACTAATCTTTAATTGTCTACACAACAAGTTTATCAACTGAAACAAATACTTTTTGCGGTGTATTTATATACTTTTACATGTATCTATGAATATTTTGCTTTAGAGAAAACCAATTTATTTTTTTTTAATGTAACCACAATTACCAGTTAAAGGTAGTTGGTTAGTTTGTATGTTCATATACTCGTACATACAAGTATGTAAGTTTCTTTATATTTTTTTAATATCATACATGTTGTTTTCAAAACTTTTGTTCTTCCTTTGCCAACAAAACCAATGATGGATGGTATGGAATACAAGTAATGCTTTCTGTATCTGTTTCCTTTTCATCTGATGGCAATTGTACATTTTTTTTAAAATTAATTACGTAGTTATTGAATATAAAATGTATTTATAAAAAAAAAAAAAACAAAAAATAGACATGATACAGAAATTAAGCATTCCAAACTTTCAAGGGGAAGGCATGAAGTTGATACCATGATTTATTAAAGAAGTGCATTATATTACTATTCTCTATGGCAAAAGAGGGTAGGTAGTTATAATTGCAGCTTTCTGTTTTAAGGATGGTAACTGTACCGATGTCTGTCAGTCCGTCCGTCGGTCCATCCGTCCGATATTCGGCTAAAACTTTGGCTCATTTATAATATTAATAGGCTAGGCAATTCCTTGTGACCTTCGTTTTATCCTGATTTTGACCAAATGTATATTATTTGAAAGGTATTTCTTTTTAGCCGTTTTGCAGATTTACAGATAATTAAATTTTTTTCTTTCATTTTGAGTAAATTGCATTTAAAGTTGCTACTAACACATACATAAAATTATACAATGCTATGTGTGGGTTTATTAAATTTGTTAATGAGTTTGTAATAAAAATGAGTTTGTTTTTTGTGTTGATTTTCGAATTGGATATAATTGATTAGCATAACTTTAGGGTCTTTATTTACTGAAAAATTAAAATTTCCTAGAATTTGCAATCGAATTTCGAGGACTGTGATCTGCTAGTATAATATATTGCTTAAGTCGATGCCAAATCTCACAGAGGACCTAAAGCCCAAAGTATAACCTAAAACCTACTAACTTAAGCAATATTTAAGTAAATTTATTATTTATTTTTTGTATTAACATTTCAAATGTACGAATACTTTTCTTATCATTTTATCTCTTTTTACATTTTTTATATGCCTAAAATTTGCAAATAGTTATTTATATAAACACAACATAGGTATACGAATACTTTTTTTTAGCAAGTGTAGGTATACGAAGTACAGTCACGAATTTACAGAGAAATAAGTTTAGCTTAAAACAAAAAAAAAAAAAAATTATCCTAAAAAATTTTGATTTTGGTACTTAAACTATTTTGACAGTCATGGCTTTATGTGTCCTTTATAATTATTAATTTTGAAAAAATAAAAAAAAATTAAAATATATAAAATATAAACAAAATATGAAAAAAATTATAAAATAATTTCTCAAATACAAAGCACAATTTGCTAGCCATAAGATGGTATAATTTATGTTTCTTAATATAAATCGGTTCTTTGCTAGGACTTTTTCCTCCAGAACCAAATCAGGAATCCGCTTAAGACATCAGCTTTACTTTTCATTTCAGTAGGTGTATAACACAATCAGAAATATAGAGAATAGAGAAACAGTTTTTGAAATATTTAAAATTTCAAAAGAAAATATTTGAAAAAAGCACCCAGATGTTGTTAATTATCGGCAAAGCTAAATTCTATCATTAATTATAAGAAACAATTTTTTAAGAAATGACAAAAACTTTTTAAAATATACGAGTATGTTAAAAATAATTTTTCTTTAAAACATATAAAATTCTCTAATTATTGAAACATGTTCGGTTAGTCAGCAAGGGGCCTCAAATTTTAAACAAAATCATTTGCATTGGCACCCGATACCCAATATTCAATAATTTTACATCTCTTCTGCAACAGCTACAAGCCACAAATAATCATAGATTTTTATATATCATCAACTCAAAGCATTCCCAAACATTTATTAAAATTATATTATATTACAAACCAAAAATCAAATACTCGAATAGATTGGAATAGCAACGGGTCAGTCAAACAACCGCCATCATAAATCGAATTCATAGACGACTCAATGCCGGCAATGGTATATACAATGTCTATATACCTAAATATGTGTGTGTGCGCGTTATTTGTTGTCTGTGTTTGCACACACACCCACACACACACACACACACAACTACGTACATGTATGTTTTTGCAGTAGCTGTAAATTTAATGAGATTTCTGTCAAATTAATTTCCGGTTATGATTAGATTTTCGTTAATAGCAATTTGTGGTTTCAACAAAATCCAACTCAAACTTGAACTTTTCAGTTAGTATGAATATCAGTCAAATATTAAACTCACACACACTCACTTTCTCACACATAAACAACTTTAGCACGTGTACATGTTTTAAGCAATATGTAATATGTAATTCATATCACACTTAAAAGACTGTATTCACGGTGATTAACGTAAATATGGAAATTTCACTTATTCGAAAGGAAATTTGTTTGTTTCACATTGATGGATAATTTTTACATAAAATTTTTATTAAGTGACATATGTGGTCTTATCGTGTAGGTGAAATCGTGTCATACTACAGACATGTGAAACGAGAGACAATATATAGCAGGGGTGGGCACGTAAATGGCTTGTTGGGCCAAATTTTGAATTTCACCTACTAACGGTGGGCCGCACTAGTTTATTTCTGTACAAACAAAACAAAAAAGCAAAAAAACAATTTTTAAACAAACATAAAATTTATTAATTCATTTCATACACATTACAAATAAATTTTATACTGAAATATTATTAGTATTTATAAAAATAATGTTATATTTTAAAATTTTTTGAGATCAAAGAATTTCATTTTAAATAAAATAAAAAAAAGGAATTATATAAAAATAAAATAAAAATATAGGTAACAAAAAATAAAAAAGAAATTAGGAAGAATTTTTGATTATTTCTTTAAAATCAGAGGTGTAGTTTGTCAAAGTTGTCCGAATGAGTTCCGTAAGATGTTGATTTGTTAAACGTGAACGATTTTTGTTTTAACATTTTTCATGGTGGAGTATAGAGATTCAGAACAATACGTTGTTGATTTATGATGCATTTTCAATACAATATCAGCCTTCATTTCTAGCTACTCCAATTTTCCAACATCTGGTTTTGCAAGAATTATATCGGATAATAAAAGTTCATCATTTAGGACATCACACAAAAATGGGTTAACAACAACTGAGAATGTTGCTTGAAGTTGTTTGAGATCCTCAAATCTACATTTAAAATTTTCATGAAATTGTTTTAAATTATTTATGTATTCTTCTAGCTTATCGTCTTGTATATTATTTACGTTCAATTTTAAAAGAGGAAAAAATTAAAATTTTTTGCATTCGAGGTCTTTTATCTCGTGGCAATTCAAATTTGTTAATTTCTTCGAAAAGCGCATTTCTTACATCAATGCCTCGCATTGTTTCAGAAAGAGCTACAAGGTCTAACATTTTTTCAGTGATATTAAATTCAACTGATACAGACCTAATGAAGATCGCCAATTGAGGAACGTCACTAACATCTGTGGATTCATCAAGAGCTCAACTAAATGCTGCAGAATTTTTTAGTTTGTTTTTTAAACTTGTTTCAATAAAAGTGCTGATATCTCCAATCCCACTCCGGTTGTGCGCCGTGCTATCGCTTTATGCAGCTTTTTTGTTATCAGGGTGGAGAATGCTCATAACCTTCTTCATAGTGTGTTTTTTTAACTCTGCTTCCTCATAAGGACGTTTATCACGGGCAATATCCCAAGCTATTATGTAACTTGCTTCAAGTGATCTGTCATTTCCATGGCTAAAAGACGAAATAATGTTCTGTTCTTTTGCAATATTTGACTGCAATGCCTTCAGTTTAGTCTCTCTAAGATTTATATTAAGGGAATAATCTTTGTCAAATTGTGAGTGAAATTTTTTATTTATTTTATTGCTCGTTGATGCCATTTTAATTCCGTAAAAGTAAAAAGCGGGACAGATATATGTTGAGTATTACCAGTTAATTTCAATAAAATGAACATGAGATATAATTAAAAAATCGTCCAATTTGCCAATTTTTGTTTTTAAATTTTTTCAACAAAATTTTAAAGTTCAATTGAATTATTTTTCAAAAGATGCTTTTATGAAAAAATTTTTATGAAGTGGTTGGTACAATATGTATAAAAAATTTAATGCTTTCTGATCCTAAAGATAAAAATTTCTAGTTTTAATGAAACATTTAATTATCGGGACTGCTCTCATCCCCAAGCATTCATCACAACAGGGCTTTTACTGAAAAAAGCAAAAATAAAAAATGGAAAATATAGTGTTATTTTTTCAAATTATGCAATTTTTGTCGGTTTAGTGCTTTTCGATATTTTAAAGTTGATAACCCTGAAAATAATGAACTATAAAAAACCAGAGAGAAAAATTATTATGCTCTGTCATTTGCTTTTCAAATCATGGGTGTGTTTTGCAAACATACAATTTTTAAAATGCATTTTTTTTGTACTTGCTACATTGTTTCTAATAGAAAAAATGAAGCATGCTAACAGACGTTACATTCAAATAATTTGTGTTATTTTTGTGGCCATATTGAAAATGTATACTCGTATTAATGCTATTTTTGAACAATACTTTGAAATTTTGGTATTAATGTTTTGATTTTTTTTGAATTAAATCTAAATTAAATTTTTTAATTTTTTTTAAATTTATATGGGGCCGCCTAAAATTCGTTCGTGGGCCGCATGCGGCCCGTGGGGCCGCATTTGCCCATGCCTGATATATAGTAATCCTGTGTATTCAGGGTCAGATAAAAATTTGGTGACTGTGGGATGGTGATGTATGATTAATAGTTATATATTTATTTGATTTTCTGGTCAACAAGACTAAGAGTGCTATAATTAAAGTAAAGGATCAGTAAAATGTAATATTTAATAAATGACCCAAAAACTCTTCTTAAAATTTTAAGCTCTGTTGTACTTCTAACTATAGATTATGTATTGATATACATAAAGTTCCAAATACTGGACTTTCTGTTGGAGCTTTTAAAAGTATACAAATTTTATTCTCATGCCCACCTCTAGAAACAAGAAGCCTAAAATACCTACTTTACACCATTAAAATTTTCTCTCCAATATACATATAAATTTTTCGCTTGCATATTGTTATAAACGAGATGACTTCTAGAGAAATAAATCAGGAATACTATGACTTAATTAATACATCATACTAAAATCATTTTCACCCTTTCACTGATGGTTTTGCAAAGAGCGAGAAATCTGGAATCTTGTAATAAATAAACGCATTCATTTACAAGTGAACTACTGGCAATCAAAAGCTACATAGAACTCTCATTATATCCGTTACTAAAAATGCATTACAAAGATTACACGATCCATTTAACATAATTAGCAATCAGTAATCAAATCTTTATACAGCTATAACATAAGTTTTTTGTGAATTCTAAGCCATTTAACTATTTATGGAAATGAAGGAGCAGATGCTCCTGTCAAAAATTCTTTAGAAAAAATAATTTTTAAATATGGGGGATTTCATGTCAAGTGCACCAACTTTTGAAACCGATGTCTTCCGATCGGGATGAAATTTGCACCAAGGTTAGTCCTATTGGATAGTAGTTTAGACACAATTTTTCAACAAGATCGGTCCAGATCTCTCTGAGTTAGAGGGGATCAAATTTTGATATTTTGGCCAAACAGGTGTTTTTTCTCATCCATGTAACTTATTACCTATTGTTCTTAGAAAATTTTCTCCCAAAGAGTTTAGATAGCTATTTCCTCAATATTTTGGAAAAAAAATACTTAAGAAAAAAAAAAAAAAAATTTGTAGACTTTTTTTTTTTGCTAAATTAAAGCAGTTTTTGCATTTTTTTTCAAAAAGGGCACTTTTTTTTTTTTTCATAAGAAAGCTTAGGATTTTTCCTTTAAGAGCTTTTTGGTCGCTTAGTGGATGGGATTGGGATATCTATCAAAATAAATGTTTTGTAACTCAAGACAACGGTTTTTCAATTTTTCACAAATGCACTATTTTGAATTTTTTCCTATTTGTGTGTAAAACCTTACAACTAAAACTTATACTGAGAAACTAGACAAACTAAACTTTCCGAAGGTATATAACATACCTAACTAAAATTTTATACCCTCGATACTGTAATACTCAGAATATGTTAACCTCAGGAAAAAAATCGCTTTTTTCTATATGAATGTTGAAAAATTATTATTTTTTATTTATTTTTAATAATAATTAAATTAATGTATAATAATAATAATATTAAAAATAAAAAGATAAATAATTTATTAAAATTTAATCTTAATTGCATTAGATCCATTTATATCATAACTATTTTTATACTTAATTTATTGTAGCTGATGAAGTATTTAACTCTTGTAAATTTTTAAATACCCAGTCTTTCATCCAGCTTTTTTGTCGCCTTTATTTACTGCGTTTTTTTGTCAATCCTTTCTTGGCGTTACTAGGTTCAGCTGTTGATCTCGCTGCTGGTTTATTTGTTGTCTTTGGAAAGAAATCGCATTGAATAGAGGCAGAAAACTTTTTCAACTTGAGTCTTCCATCGACAAGCGGTATAAAAGCATCGTATTGAGCAGTGCCATCGATTGTTACCGCAGCATCAAATCTGCTCTTCAATGTTTTCAATGTTTCCTGATGACCCTCTTTGCTACTAAAAACTATTTTAGTTTCTTTACAATAACTCTTTGCCCAATGGAATAAAGCAGTCGCATATAAGGTGCGATCTTGATGAGAGCACTGGAGGCTATACTTCGCTGCATTTCTTTTAAGGTTTGCTCCAATACCATCACATGCTCTTTTAACATGAGCAGTTGGATGAAAATGCCACTCAGCTGGCATTCCAAAATCTTTTTCATGGGCATAAGACTTGCCAAGCTACTTTTGTTTTTATAATGTTGACGAGCTCCGTCCGAAACGTAGTATATCTTCTTTACTGTAAATTAAGATTTTAGATATTTTAGTATTATCCTCTGGTACTCATAAACTGCAACGGTATCATGTTTTAAATCGCCGGATATGATTGCCATACTTTTGTGTTCCAGTTTTTCATCTTTCATGTAGTAAATAACTACTGTGAATATAGTTGCTTGGTCGTTATTGAAGTGGAATTATTGTATGGCATCCTGAAGAACATATTTATAGTTTTCTGCGAAATCATATGAAATAACGAATTCACCAGACTTCAAATGTATCTTCAAATCCTTGAAGAATGACCATTGCTCTTTGGCTAAAAAGTCATGGTTTCTCAAGTTTAGCAATACTGTACACATTTCTTCCACAAAATCATCTACATTTAAAATGATTGTTTTCAATGTGCATCTGTCAGTCTGAATCCAAGAATCAAATTTGACCTCCTCTATATATTCTCGATCTAAAGAGTTGATTAAATTTTCTTTGATGAATATGGTTTTCGGGCAATTGGTACATTCACCTAAGTGGCAAGAAGGTGTTGCATTAGGACACATAGTCAATTTAAGGCAATCGCGGTAATCGTGTAAATCTTCTGCCGAATCATCTGTTAAATACTTTAAGTTGATTTCCTTCAACATCAGTTTAACATTTTCATGGTAAATTTGATTTAATTTCGTGAAGTCAATTCTAACATCCTCGTGTTCAGATTGAAATGTTGCAAATAACTCTTTCAGGTTACAGATAACCATTCTCTTCTGTTATGTTATGAAGGTATGTTACATACCTTCGGAAACGTTAATTTGTCTAGTTTCTCAGTGTAAGTTTTATTTGTAAGGTTTTACACACAAAAAAAATTCAAAATAGTGCATTTGTGAAAAATTGAAAAACCGTTGCCTTGAGTTACAAAACATTTATTTTGATAGATATCCCACTCCCATCCCACTAAGCGACCAAAAAGCTCTTAATGGAAAAATCCTAAGCTTTCTTATGAAAAAAAAAATTAATTTAGCAAAAAAAAAAGTTTCAAATTTTTTTTTTTTTTTAAAGTATTTTTTTCCCGAAATATTGAAGAAATAACTATCTAAACTATTTGGGAGAAAATTTTCTAAGAACAATAGGTAATAAGTTACATGGATGAGAAGAAACACCTGTTTGGCCAAAATGTCAAATTTTGATCCCCTCTAACTCAGAGAGATCTGGACCGATCTTATTGAAAAATTGTGTCTAAACTACTATCCAATAGGACTAACCTTGGTGCAAATTTCATCCCGATCGGAAAACATCGGTTTCAAAAGTTGGTGCACTTGACAGGAAACCCCCCATATACATATATCTGAACTATGGAATGATTCGTGGCAAAATTCTAATCAAACTATATTATATAAGATTCAGAAAAATATCATACACCAGTTTTAAAGTCTCAATTTTATTAAACAAAAGATTTTATTACATTAAACAGATTAAAAGTTGGTCACTGTTGATTTTCCCATCGACATATTATTGAGAAAATACAACCCGCCTTTGTGATTGTAGCCAAACAATGGTCGTTTATCACATTTTTAACGAATGCAGATTATATAATGAAATCATTTGAAATATAAAATAAATAATATTGAAATACTCACAACAGCTCCTGCCAAGAGCTCATTGAGTGCACGTCATACTAGCTAAGCAAAACCCAACTCAACACAGAGTAATCGTGTTTACGTGTCTCACGTGTAAATATCATCTTATGCATCAGTACCAATGATCGTATTTTCAAGAGATCGCAAAATCACAAATCGTAAAGTTTTTGCTCATATGTGGGGTGATCTTTTCAAATTATAAACATATCTTAGTATAGAATTGTACGTAGTTGGCAATAGAATCACAGCTAGTAAATAGTTGGATTTATATATAGGTTTTTTGCACGTTGATCCAAATCATGTACTGGTGTAAGCTTCTGAGTTTTCCACAGTGATCAAAGAATTGAATATGTTTTTCCTAAAGTAACATTTATATGATCAGATTAGGTAATAGTGTTATTGAAAATAATTCCAAAATGTGTACTTTCGATAATCTGGCGGTTAAGAAAATGTCTGGTATAGCTGGTGGAGGCACAGATCTTCGAGTAATAATGATGCATTTAGACTTTGATGGATTGAGACATAGCTTATAAATGAACTAGTTTAAAATCCACTTTAGGTTCACAACAGAGACATTTAATTCTTCAAAACGACTACAAACATAAAGTTGCACATAATACTGTGGAAAATATTAGGGGTCATTGTCTGGGCGGTAAGAAATTCCAATTTAGGGTGAAAGTACTTGGCGAATATAGTAAATACTGCAATGAGTTTGTCCTTATTTCGATGTTTGTTTGCTATCATATCATGTCATATCATATCATTGTTTAGAAAAGTTGTAGATTAGGCTTAAAAAAATAATTTTGATGAATATATCCATGTAAAAAATAGAATAATAAATACTGATGTATGTTTGATTTAGTATTGATAATATCACTCATACGGCTACACCTTTTCTACTCTACTAAAAAACAAGTAAGAGTGTTAAATTCGGCTGTGCCGAATCTTTGATACCCTCCACCTCGGTATGAGTATTGATAATATATGTAAACAAAATATTGGAAAAATATGCATGCGTTTCCGGTTATAAGACATAACTTCTCGTTTAATTTAGTTTTTGCTAATTAAATAGCTCGCCCTAACCTCCATTGCAAAGGTAATGGTTGTGTAGGGTGGCTATATGCATTAAATCGTGCTAATTGGAGATGGCTGTATAGTTTCTTTTAACTGGCGAAATATTTTTTCATTGCGCCCATATAGGTCGGATGGAGTAACAAAATAATAACCAAAAAAAAGCTCTCTCAACTTTTTTATTAAAATATTGCCATAATTGGAAAACATAGAGAATAAATTTATAATAATAAATAATCAAATTAGGGATGCCAAACGCAAAAAACCAAATGTCCCAAACATTTTAAATAAAAAATTTGTTATCTTTATTTCCTGAAAAACTTCAAATTTTCATCCACAAAAATGGTGAAAATTTATATATAAATAACATTCATCCAATTGCGTTTATTTATGTAACAATTTTTATGTTCGCAATTCTTAAATATCATTTGCGGTTTTATAAAATTCATTGAATTTAAATTAATGTTTTCTGTAGTCCGATTCTGTAAATTTCAACGATCCGACAATCGCAAAATATATCGACAGCTATTGTTGTTTGCACTAAGGATTGAGTGATTCACTAAGTACATACATCTTAACGACAGTCGACAAATCTATTTTTCTATTTATTTAAATTGCAAACGAGTGGCATCTCTGTCAAAATAAGCGAAAAACACAAAGAATAGAAAAAAAAACAAATTACTTCGTGTTTGACAGGATGATTTTATGTTTATGTTTAATATCTCTATTTTTTTTTACTAACATTTCTGTCTATTTATTTGAAAATGAAATAATGAATTGAATGTGCTATTTAATTTTTTTATTTATATAAAAAAGTTTTTTAATAGAAGCAAAATATTTTCACTATTTTATGATTTTTATTTATGTATGACGACATTTCAACATAAAAATCTAAGTTTTTATCGTTTGAATAAACAACACAAAAATGGTTGTCGTTTAGCTGATTTTTCTGATAATTTTGCTTTTCTTTTTTTAACGATTCGATTATCGTTAAAAGAAGTTATCGAAAAGCTATTAATTTCTCCTGAATACCAATATTTTTTTTTAAATGTAAACATTTTTTAATTGTAAACATATTTGATGTTATTTTTGGAATTTGAAGCAATTGATGTCTTCTAAATTTAAAATTATTATTTCCGACGTTTTGATATGATTTTCTGAAATTCAATTAATATTTTCTAATTTATAATTGGAAATTTTAATTCCAGTTTATAGAATTGATATTTTCTTAAATTTAAATGGAAAATTTAAAAAGTGAAATTTTATATTTATGTGAATAATAATGCTTTAGTAATTATAAACAATTTTTAAAAATTAGATGTAATCGCAATCAGATATTTTGTAGGTTAAGCAGAATAATAGTTCTATATAACTATGTAGAACTGTTTTAAAGAAAAAAAACTCATTGATGAACTCGGTAACTCTATTTTATAAAGACAACAAAAAGTTAACATGCCAAACTTATGTTCATATTTGTAAAAGAATAATGAAAAAACGTATGAAATAATAAAAGACCAGCCCGTGTATACTCTTAACATTGTTCTGTATGATATCTAGTTGAAAATATTGACATTCATATTAAAATAGAAATAACTATTGCAAAGCTAATTAGAACAAAAATTGTGGCGCCATCTACTGTGGCATAGTCACGCTGAGCAAAGAGCAAAATGAAGTTACACTCTGTTAATGCAAAAGAGATGTGTTTTCCCCACAACAAAATATTGCAGAATTTTATGTAAATAAAATAATATACCGATTTATTTCTAACATGCAGTTATTATGGATATACATATATATTATTTGTATTATTTAATATGTGTATGTATTTATATGTAAATATTACACACAAAAAATACAACATCAAACGTTATTTTTGTGTTTTTCTCTTTAAATAAAATAATTCATAAAAATTTTTTTTTTTATTAACAACTAGGTATTTTAGCATTATTTGCTTTAGATGCTGGTAAATTTTTACTCCCTTTATATTAGCTCGTAGTGTCTGCTTGTCGAAAAAATTTTGGATCGATTTTAACCCCTTGATCTGAAACTTTGCAGGCAGGCTCGTGGCAATGACAGAAATGATCTAGTAAATTTTTTTAGTGATGCCAAAACAATGGAAACTTTTAAAATTTTCAACCAGAGTTGATAAAAAAAACGTACAAAGGGTTAGTTTTTATTATATTATTACCACAACGACCACAAAGATACAACATTTAGCATAACAACAAGAACAATATAGAAACATCATATTTTTCATTTTTTTTTAATTTTTCAGAGATTTCCCTGGACCTGTTCCACCGATTTTAATGATTTTTGAAACAGAAATATTCCCATGAATTTGTTGAATCATTCTCACTAAAAATGATCGCCTTAGCTGTCCTATTGAGGACGTGATCGTGACAAGAACAACATAGAAAATTATATTTTTTCAAAACTTTTTTTAGTTCTTCATTCAAATCTCGGGCCCTAATCGATCGATTTGGACTATTTTAAACAGCAAACTTCTCAGGATATTAGTGAATCATTTTTTATATCAACGAGCAACCTGCCTGCCCGATTGATGCCGTCATCGTGATTTCCACAGACGGACAGACGGACATCGCTATATCAACTCCGGTTGTTATAAGGATCACAAATATATATATTTTATGGGGTCCAATTTTTTTTTTCTAATTATTACAAACGGAATGACAAATTTATATATACCCTCTGCACACTGGAGTGGAGTGTATAATAATAATCATAAAAAGGAGAAAAAATTATTTATTTTTCTTTGAAGATTTTATTCGATGAAATCAGTCCAACTTGATTTGCTGAAGGTATTTGTTGAAGAATGAAATGAGAAATCATCAACTGTTCTTCGCGTAAAATGCCAAATACTTTGGAGGTTTTACTATACTATATGTAGTACAGCATACATATGAAGTTTACAATATGAAAGTTGTCGAAGCAAATCTTTATAAATGTAGTGAAAAGAAGCGGTCGTAGAATCGAACCTTGTAGTACGCCCTATTGCACTGAAAGCACATTTGACATTTCACTATTAGTGTAAACGTCTTGTTGGCGATTTGCTAAATACGACAATATAGGGAGAAAAATTAAAAAAGTTCTTAGCATCATGCTTCACAATATCGAATGCTTTTGAGTGATCTAAAACCATAAAAAATTTAATGCTTGGAATGCTTTGAATATTTTTAAAAGATACGTTAATTAAGTTAATATATATGTCAGAATTAACAATTTCCTTTGATTTACCGACACCAATTTTCGTATAATTTTTCATTTTTTTTTTTTTGAAAAAATAGGCTAGAGTAGTCTGCAGATTTAGCAGTTTTTGTAATTTACCATTAATTTGCATTTAAATACCTTATTCCTTTCTAAGATTTTATCTTTAATAAGTTGACTGAACAACGGTATTTTTTTTTGCTTTATAAGGTACACATTTGTGGAGTATACACATATTCCACTTTTTATACCCTATACCACTATGTGGTTTGGGTATAATGACTTTGTGCTGCTGTTTGTAACATCCAAAAATATTTGACCTAGACCCATCTTTAATTATACCGATCGAATCAGAATCACTTTCTGAGTTGATTTAACAATGTCCGTCCGTCCGTCCGTCCGTCCGTCCGTCCGTCCGTCCGTCCGTCTGTGTGTCCATGTAAAGCTTGTAATCAAACTGCAGGTCGCAAATATGAATATATTGTGATGAAATTTGGTATATAAGCTTTTATCGGCCATGGGATGAACGCTGTTGAAATTGGTGAGAATCGGTCCATGTTCAGACTTAGCCCCCATACAAAATACCCATATGAAATCGACATAAATTGCCATAAGATCCAAATTGTCATATAGATCTTACTCAAATTGGGTTTGTATGCGTTCATTACATGCACTAGTGAGTAGTCCAAAAATGGTCCCTTTGACCCCATATAGAGCTGCTTCCCGATCTTCACTTAAATCTATTAAAAAACAAAAATATTGCACTGATTCTTCTCAAATTTTGTTTGTATATATTTTTGCAAAATACAAGAGACTTTACCAAACATGATCAGGATCGGTCCATTTTTGGACCTAGTCCCTTTATAGATATAGCATCCGATAACTTTTTCATATCTGCAGCCAAAAAAATTAAAAAAAATCCCACTCAAATTTGGTTGTTGCTTATTTTCAATGTCCAGTTAGTTGGGCCTAACAGATAGGGTTTCTAAATGCATGGTATAGGGTATCGTATAGTCGGTCTAGACCGACTATAATTTTCTTACTTGTTTTTTTTTAAACTGGCATGGTTACACCGTGGGACAACTTTACATTTTTTTATTTGGTATCAAATGAAGGAGGACAATCTCTAGAAATTAAATATTTTATATGCTTTCATGTCCTTGAGAATGTCCAATATGTTTTTTTCAAAAAATGTATGTTGAAACCTAATGTATACTTTACCACATATTCCAATATTGTTCATATAGCTTTATTAATTAAGGCTTAACCTAATAATAGTATTAGTACAATAATGTTGAATGATAAAACTTTCAAGGTTAGAAAAATGCTGGACAGTACTGGTTGAACTTGAATAAGACCATATACATGTGAAACTAAAGATCATATATAGAACAACTGTTAACAAAGTTTTCCATTTTTTGATCTTTCCTCATTTTTAGGGATATAAAAATTTATTATTTGACCTCTGGAAATTAAAGTTATATATCGAGATGAAAAGTTTTAAAGAAAGTACTTTGAAATGTAAGTGCTTTAATATTCTGTGAACTTAAAATAAGTTTCAGATCATGTTAGGAACAATCGACTGAACAATGAAAAAATATTTTATATTTACTATAATTAAAAACAGAAAAGAACAATTCGTGTAACAACAAGAAATTAAAACATATATAAAAAATAAATTGAGATCATATTTTCAGAATAAAGAAAATTATATTTCTAAAAAAATAACTTTGCATCTTGTCAGATTTTAGAAAAATTTAGTATAAATTCTCCACATTTTCTCAAAAACTGTACTGTATTACTCTACTTCCAGTGCAAAAATTGTTTTTAAACTTACTTATGTATGTTAAACGAATTGTTTATTTTTTTATGAAAATATTTCTTAATACAAATTGAGTTTTTAATTTGGGTTACGTTTGATATTTAAAAAAAAAAAATTATTTATAAATAATATCTACACAAGATGTTCTCTAGAATAAAGTTAGAAAAATAAAGAAAAACTGCACAGTTTTATCTACCAAAAGCATATGGAATTACAGTTGCTTTTAGATAATTCGAACGATTTTGCGTTTCGATCCATTTGTTTAAAATCATAATAAGTAATAATGATATTCAGTATTTGCATTTAAAAGTCAGATGCAAAAAAGATTGAATTGTGATTTTAATAAACAAGGTGCTCAATGCTCATTAGAGTAGGATTTTCTTTTTTCTACTGATAAAGAAAGGATCAAGTAATGTATTCCTTGTAGCACTAAAATGTATTAGAACTATAGTGTTAGTTGGAGAAAGGCCAATTGATTCCATTATGTGGTAGAATAGACTCATTGAAAACATTTGAATTACAATTCCCAGATCTTTTATATTATTTGGTCTATAAACACATCCAGTAAGCAAATGTATTCCATGCGATGAAACTTCAACAAACAAACTTTTTCAGCATTTTAATCTTATATAAATTTGATAAAAAATTTGGCGTAATGCCTAAATTAGCGCTTTCTGTTTATCTTTTTAATTGCTTTTACCATATTTTAAGAGGAAGACTTCATACTGAACAAACTTTTTTTAGATGTTAATTATTTTATAAAACAATTTATGAAAGATAAAAAATCGAAGAGTACGAAAATTGTCTTAAATGGAGAAATCGAGCTGCAACTGACTTATTTCAGAATGAAATTCTAAACTCTGAAAAGTCAGTCAATGAATATCCATTTTTTTTTTTTTGATTATTAAGGGCAATGAATTGTTTTAAATTCTTCAATCCGTAATTCCTAAATACACATTAAATATAATACATATTAAATATAGACTAAAATTTTCAAATTTTTGTTGTGCTAATTATAAAAAATTCCTTCAAATATTTCTTCTAAAATTAATCCACTTCAAACATATAAAAAAATCAAAATTTTCTTTAAAAACAATTATATGGCTGCCACATGAGGAAGAGAATGGATATTTGAAAATGAACAGTTTTAATAAAAATTTTTGGCGTATTTATACCCTATACCACTATGTGGTTTGGGTATAATGACTTTGTGCTGCTGTTTGTAACAACCAAAAATATTTGACCTAGACCCATCTTTAATTATACCGATCGAATCAGAATCATTTTTTGAGTTGATTTAACAATGTCCGTCCGTCCGTCCGTCCGTCTGTGTGTCCATGTAAAGCTTGTAATCAAACTGCAGGTCGCAAATATGAATATATTTTAATGAAATTTGGTATATAAGCTTTTATCGGCCATGGGATGAACGCTATTGAAATTGGTGAGAATCGGTCCATGTTCAGACCTAGCCCCCATACAAATTACCCCTATGAAATCGACATAAATTGCCATAAGGTCCAAATTGTCATATAGATCTTACTCAAATTGGGTTTATATGCGTTCATTACATCCATTAATGAGTAGTCCAAAAATGATCCCTTTGGCCCCATATAGGGCTGCTTCCCGATCTTCACTTAAATCTATTAAAAAACAAAAATATTGCACTGATTCTTCTCAGATTTGGTTTGTATATATTTTTGCAAAATACAAGAGACTTTTCCAAACATGATCAGGATCGGTCCATTTTTGGACCTAGTCGCCATATAGATATAGCATCCGATATGAACTTTTTCATATCTGCAGCCAAAAAAATTAATAAAAATCCCACTTTTGGTTTTTGCTTATTTTCTATGTCCAGTTAGTTGGGCCTAAGAGATAGGGTTTCTAAACGCATGGTATAGGGTATCGTATAGTCGGTCTAGACCGACTATAATTTTCTTACTTGTTTTTTCTATTTTTGTATTGATATACGCTTAGAAAATAACATGAAATACCAGCGCTTTTTAGAGCTTTTTGTTGCATCTTAATTTAGTGCCTTTTAGCGATTTTTGAGGTACTTTTTGCTTGAAAAAAGTTATAATGGTTGTATGGCATATATATTTATACCAGATCTCTGCACAAAATACGAATAAGATTAGAAGTTATGTTTTTGGAACTAAAAAAACTCTGAAAGACAAACTAAAAGAGAAACTAAAAAACAAAACAAATAAATAAATATATTAAAAGAAACAAGAGGCAGATATACAAGACTGAGTACGACTGTAACCTACTGTAGAGAAAAACAGTTATTTGGTTTTATATATAATTTTATAAAGGAGATCCTTTATTTGCTTTTTGTTCAATAAGTTCAGTCAGAAATCATATTTCTTAAATTTTTTTAAATTTAAATGTATAAATCCTTCCAAGAAATAAATTATTTTAAGGCTCTGCCAGATATAAATATGATAAATGTTCTTTGTGATATATATGAATATCATATAGCTGTTGTCTACACACACATATTTACTTACAAGTGTATATCTGTCAGTCTGTAAAATATACATTTATTTGTCTATCTATTCGTCTACGAATTTGTATGTAAAATACACACACATGCATGTTAGAACTGAACAAGTATGTACTCATATGTATGTGCAACTGAGATTTCCATTGGTTAGGACGATTGTATGTGTCAAAATGAATATTCATTTTGTAAAAGGCAATAATTCTATACACAAACTACAGTATGTTTGACCATTATATATATATATATATATATATATATATATATATATATATATATTTATGTGTGTGTATCCCATACGGAGCATGTTTGTATGTATTGAATGTAGTTGTTAAATACATCCAATATTAATATGCATATGACCCCATAGGCGTTTATGCAATAATACCACTGTTTGCCACTGGTTTTCTATTAAATTAAAGTCAAAATTGTATTTAATAAAAAAAAAAAACTATTTTAAATAAATATAATGGCTTTAAAGTTCAACCAGATAAAATATAGCCAGGTTCAAAATGATATTTTGTTGTATTAAGCACAGTATGTGAATTATGGTCTTAACTGTTTTAATACTGTTTGACAGTTTTAATGCTGTTTATGTCAGTTGAGAAATGGACATGTGAATTCCTTAAGTTTGTCTAATTTCTGTATTTCTGTATAGTCTTGGATGGTTAAATAAGATAATGTCCGTGTGGTAGTGGGTTGGTTAATGGATGTATTTGTTATTTTCTCAGAAAATATGATATCGATATTTTACAAATATGCTAAAAGATCGAATTAAACAATGCGATGAAACTTAAATAATATTACAGCCATGAGCCGAATGTTCAAAAGTTAATAAAAAAAAATTAAAAACAAAACTTGTGAAATAATTTTAAAGAAACTGAATGCAGCAACCTGGTTTTATGTCCTATTTCGAATCAGATTTTTATTTTATAACAAGTAAGAAAATTATAGTCGGTCTAGACCGACTATACGATACCTTATACCATGCGTTTAGAAATCCTATCTCTTATGCCCAACTAACTGGACATTGAAAATAAGCAAAAACCAAATTTGAGTGGGATTTTTATTAATTTTTTTGGCTGCAGATATGAAAAAGTTCATATCGGATGCTATATCTATAAAGGGACTAGGTCCAAAAATGGACCGATCCTGATCATGTTTGGTAAAGTCTCTTGTATTTTGCAAAAATATATACAAACAAAATTTGAGAAGAATCAGAGCAATATTTTTGTTTTTTAATAGATTTAAGTGAAGATCGGGAAGCAGCTCTATATGGGGTCAAAGGGATCATTTTTGGACTACTCATTAGTGGATGTAATGAACGCATACAAACCCAATTTGAGTAAGATCTATATGACAATTTGGATCTTATGGCAATTTATGTCGATTTCATATGGGTAATTTGTATGGGGGCTAGGTCTAAACATGGACCGATTCTCACCAATTTCAATAGCGTTCATCCCATGGTCGATGAAAGCTTATATACCAAATTTCATCAAAATATATTCATATTTACGACCTGCAGTTTGATTACAAGCTTTACATGGACACACAGACGGACGGACGGACGGACATTGTTAAATCAACTCAGAAAGTGATTCTGATTCGATCGGTATAATTAAAGATGGGTCTAGGTCAAAGATTTTTGGTTGTTACAAACAGCAGCACAAAGTCATTATACCCAAACCACATAGTGGTATAGGGTATAAAAATACACCGAATCGATAAATATAAAGTACTGTTCAATTTTTATGCAGTGGCTACTTATGGTCGCTACAGTTTTTTTTTGGTAGTGGATAATTCTTAAGATGAAAAATTGAATTAGGTTAGTATTATTAAATAATAAAAGGGTTTTTGCCTGCATGAGTACAGCTTCATTTAAATGCTTTTGCCCAACACTGTGTCAAATCAGTCGAAATTAGAGTATGCTAGTTACTCTCAGCGATTTTTTATTGTTGAATGTCTGCAACAAATTTTTGGGGATATTTTTTCATAAAATATTTTGTCACAGCCATTTTTGGTTGCTCAATTTACAGTTTTTTTTTAAATAAATAGAAAACAAATCTATTAAAACTATTGTTTAAAGGCTTAAAATATTTCGTGTAAATGTTCAGCTTTTCTTTTTACTTGACAGCCCCAAGTGAAATTTAATGCTTGGTATTTTTGGTATTATTTCTAAAAAGTACCACAATGACCCTTGGAAATAGCATATAGAGGGTTAAAATGTTGTAAGAAAAGGAATGGGGATAATTGCCAGGTATGACGAATAATGTTTTTGGTATTTATAAAAATTTAAGTATCAACATTACGAGGGCAGCTTGACAATTCCGTGAAATTGAGAACAAAATCTTATGTATTTTAAAAATAGTTATAATGAAAAACCTATTTTTGTATATCTAAAAGCCGTAAAAGTTTTGATATTTAACGCGTTCATCATCAGAAAATTTTGAAAGAAAATTGTTCGAACTCTACGCAGAAAATACCACTAGAAAAACGCTTCTTATTTGGCTTATTTCATACAGTGTTGGTGTCTTCTTAAAAGAACTTTTCTCAAAAAGTTAATTTGCTTAAAAAAAATTAATATCGTCAAAAGGTATTTTTTTTTAGTAGATTTGCCTAAAGAAGTACACATTCTTAAAAAACTATTTCTTTTCCAAAGGATATCACAAAAAGTGCCTCTTCTTTGTCAAAAAAAGTGCATTTGTTAAAACAAAATTTAAAAAAATTTTTAAAAACAAATCTTTTTTTTTTAAATAACGTTTATTAAGAGCACATTTTCTTATAAATGTTTTTTTTAAGGTGGCTTTTTTAAAAGTGCCTTTTTCACAAAAAAGTAAATATCTTCAAAAATTATTTTTTTTAAAGATTACATTTTCTTTGGCATGTCTCCTTTATTGAGTAAGTAGTCTTTCTACAAAAGTTCATAAAAGCGGGCTTTTTCGTAAATAAGTGAATTTTTTTTAAAAATTTCTTTTCATAAAAAAATTTTTTCTTAAAATAGTATACTTCCTAAAAAAATACCTCTGCTTAAAAAAGTAACTTCGTTAAAAAAGTACGTTTAAAAGTACAAGATCTTAAAAAGGTATCTTTTCCTAGAAAGTACATTTAAACCCCTTTCATAAAAATATAATTTTTCGTTAAAAAAGCACCTGTACTAAAAAAACATGTTTTCTTAAAAAGGTAAATTTTCTTAAAAAACTACTTTGCCCAAAAAAGTAAATTTTTTTGAAAACTTTATGTCTTCCTAAAAAGCACATTTTTTAAATAAAGTGTGAGAAGAGCCTTGGCAGCTAGTGCTCACAAATTCTTCATTAGTCCTAACATTTATTCTTATGATTAATAAACTAATAAATAAAATAAATAAAGTATATTTTCCTGAAAAGTACCTTTTCTGAAAAAAACTACTTTTTCAAAACAAAGTGTGTTTTTTAAAAAAGAACTTTTTTAAAAATATACCTTTTTTTAAAAAACTAGCTTTTCTTTTTAAAAAAACAATTTAAAAAAACTAGGTTTTCTTAAAAAAGCACAATTTTCCAAAAATTACGTTTTTACGAAATTGGTCTTTTTAAAAAAATTAACTTTTTTTTAGAGTACCTTTTCTTAAAAAAGTAAATTTTCTTAAAAAAGTATATTTTCTTATAATGGTAAATTTTCTTAAAAGTTACTTTTCTGAAAATAGTACCTTTGATTAAAAAAGTAACTTTGCTTGTGAAGGTTACCTTTTTTAAAAAATATATTTCATTAATAATTAGCTACTAGCAGATTCCAGCACTCGAAATTCGAGCGCAAATTCTAGGAAACTTAATTTTTTCATTTAATAAAGACCCTAAAGATATGCTTCACAATGCAACGCATTTAAAATGAAGAAAACAAACTCAACACATTAACAAATTTAATAAACACACACACAGCATTGTATAATTTTATGTATGTGTTAGTAGCAACTTTAAACGGTCATAACTCCAAAAGAAAGATTCCAGGCGATGAAAATCTGTAAATCTGGGTAACAGCTAAAAAGAAATATATTTAAAATTATAAATTTTTTGTCAAATTCGGGGTAAAACTGGGAAACTTACATCGGTAACAAAAAATCGCCTAGCCTATTAATATTATAGATTTGTGAAAAAGTACCGTTTCATATAGAAGATTTTTTTCTTAAAAAATCATTTTAAACTAATTTTTCTAAAAAAAAGTAAATTTTCTTAAAAAGTAAATTTTCTTAAAAAGTAAATTTTTAAGAAAATATACCGTTTTTTCTTTAAAAAATACCTGTTCCGAAAACAATTTCTATTCTTAAAAATTCCTAGTCCTTTTCTTAAAAAAGTACCTTTTATTAAAAAATACCTCTTCGTAAAATAGTACATTTGCTGAAAGAAGTATCTTTCTTAAAAATATCTTTGCTTAAAAGAGTACCTTTTTCTAAAAAGCCTTTCTTAAAACCGTATATTTGCTTCCGGAATACCTTTGCTGAAAAAATTATTTTCTTAAAAAAGTACATTTTCTTAAAAAGTAAATTTTCTTAAAAAGTTGCATTTTTAAAAAGATGCCGTTTCTTAAAAAATAGCTTTTCCTTAAAAAATTATATATATTATTAAAAAAAGTACCTTTTCTTGAAAATGTATACTTCTTAAAAATCAACTTTTCTTCAAAAATGAAATTTTCTTAAAAAAGTATATGTTCATAAAAATTTAAAGTTCCTTAAAAAGTACGTTTTCTTATAAGAGTACCGTTTCTTCAAAAAGTTAAATTTCTTAAAAAAAGTACATTTTCTTAAGAAAGTACCTTTTCTTAAAAAAAATATTTTCTTTCAAAATACCTTTTCTTAAAGAGTACTTTTTTCTTGAAAAGTAAATTTTCTTTAAAAGTACCATTTCTTAAAAAATACTTTTTCTTTAAAAAAATATATTTTCTTAAAAAAGTACATCTTCTTAATAAATTATCTTTCTTTTACAAAAGTAAATTTTCTTTAAAAAAGTAAATTTTCTTAAAAAAGTGCCTTCTCTTTAAAAAACGCCCTTGTTTAAAAAACTACCTTTACTTAAAATATATCATACAATTTCTTAAAAATTTACCTTTTCTTAAACTAAGGTTAGTTTGTTCATATAATGATTCATGTAAAAATATTTGTATAGGTACATGATTGGATCGGTTAAAATTCAGTTGTAGTAAGACTAAAGACAAGTTTTGAGGGCCCAAGGATATATACTTATCTACCTAATAAAACATTTGGACTTCATGTGAGATTCTTAATAAATTATCTTTCTTTTACATAAGTAAATTTTCTTTAAAAAATGACATTTTCTTAAAAAAGTGCCTTCTCTTTAAAAAACGCCCTTTTATCTACCTAATAAAATATTTGGACTTTATATGAGATTCGCCTACTTCTTTCAAGTTTGCTCTATATTCCGCGTTTCCTGTATGAAGTCAGCAATTTATATAATTTACAATTTTCTTTGAGAACTATAAATATTCCATATACATATATAGTTTTTTTGATATATGTACTGAAAAAGTAAAAAAAAAGAATTAATTATACGGTTCTTGTATACTTGAACAGTATCATTCGAACCTCTGTTTACTCTATTCCCTCTTTGAGATTCATGTCAAATACAACAAAATATTATGTAGACACTTTATTTTATTTTTTTAATCGGCTTAAAAAAAATTGCAGCAGTTCAGTTAAATTACGACGCACTCAAAAAAGAAAATGCCCTTCTTATGGTGCTCGTCAACGTTATTATGTTGTTGCTGTTAAAGACATTTTCCTCTTAAGGGTGTCACGTTCGCATTATGCATCACGTACATACAAAGTTGCGTTATACTTTTCCAAACATAAGGTCCCCAACATCTCTGTCAAACCTTCAACTTACGGCTCGGGCATGTTACCATCGTTATATGAATATGTTCACTTTCATATTATACATACTGTATGCTGTATTTTTTTTTTTAAAGATATTAACAGAAGGGAGACATTTTCTCATATGAAGAATAAGAACGATATTTTTAGAAGACAATATTTGACCGATCTATGAAGTATATTTCTGGTTAATAACTTAGTGATTTGATTAGATACAATTCAAGTGCCGCTTAGTATGTGCCACTTACTGTGTAATAAAATGTGTTTTAAACATTACTAGTTATCATAAGTGGCACACTTATATAAATACCTTCATAAATATTACGAGGTATTTTTTTTTTTAAATATTTAGTTTATTAAGTTTCAGTTGGTTGGAGTCTTTTTTAACTTACGCAAGTCCATGATATGAACACCTATATGTTTTGGTATGTGAACGTTACCTAGAGTCGGTGTCAGTGTTGTTGATTTTTTGTTTGCAAATGAGAATATAAGTAACAACAAAATTGACACAGATTTATATATTATGAATATAAACCATTCACAATTGATATTGTGATATTTGCAATACGACCAATAATTTTATTTAAAGGATATTTTAAATATAATCTTGGCCACTATACTTCAGTTTTTTTGTTTGGCGTTTAAGTTAACGATTGCAGAAATTTACTTTATTATTTAATTAATTAACATTTGTTTTATGAATATTTTTTTCTTGTTTCTTTACAGGTAATTGGATGCTTTTATAAACGTATTTTAATTGTACACGTGAGTTATTTTTATTAAGTTTATTTACTGTTTTTGCTCCATTTATTTATTGGAGGATTGAACAATACATATATTAACACAAGCTTCTCAATATTAATTGATAATCGTGATAATGTTTTTTAAATCGATTGAAGTTTCAAAAAATGTTTTTGGCTGCTTATCACGTAAAATACCTAACGAGATTTAATTTGAATTTACACTTGGCTTTAGAAATTAACTTTCTTAAAGAGTCATGGAGTTGTTAAATCGAAGTTTTTTTATGATTTGTTTGTTTCTATTCGGAAGTTTTGGCACTAAAGTTTTTTTTTTTATAGAAAACATTTTTATATAATAGTTAAGCCCTTCAATATAAATTCATAAATTTAACAACTTGAAAATTCCAGTGAAGTTTTCAGTATATTTTCCTAAATGAAAGCAATTTTTACAAATTGCACTTTTTTAAAGAAGTTTCTTTTTACATTTTTTTAGAATTTCTTTAGAATTTGCTTTTTGAAAAAAGTGTCGTTCCTTCACAAAGTACTTTTTCTTTAAAATGTAGCTTTTGTTAAAAAAGTACCTTTTTGAAAAAGTAAATTCTCTTAAAAAATTACCTTTTTGCAAAAAAGTACGTTTTTGTAAAAAAGTACCTTTTTGTAAAAAGTACCTTTTTGTAAAAAGTACCTTTTGGTAAAAAGTACCTTTTTGTAAAAAGTACCTTTTCTTTTCTTATTATTATCTCTTCCTAAAAATTACGTTTTCTGACAAAGTACAGTTTCTTATAAAAGTACATGTTCTTAAAAAAGTATCTTTTCTTAAAAATTAACTTTTCTTAAAAAGTAAGTTTTCTTAAAAAGTAAGTTTTCTTAAAAAGTACCTCTTCTTAAAGAAAATATTTTTTTAATTTTAATTAAGTAATTTTTCTTTGAAAGTAGATTTCCTTAAAAAGTGCTATCTCTTAAAAAGTAAATTTTCTAGAAAGTAATATTTGTTATAAACTCCCATTTCTTAAAAGTACTTGCTTAAAAAATTACCTTTTCTTAAAAATTACATTTTCTGAAAGAACTAAATTTTCTGAAAGAATTAAATTTTCTTAAAAAGAGTCTTTTCTAAAAAGTATCTTTTCTTAAGAAGTACATTTTCTTAAAAAGTACCTTTTCTTTAAATTAAGCTTTTCTTGAAAAAATACATTTTCTTAAAAAAACCCTTCTCTTGAAAAAGCACATTTTCTAAGAAGACACGGTAGTTTTCTGATATTTTTTATTATATAAAATAAATTTTTTTAACAAGTGCCTTTCTTAAAAAGTATTTTTTTCTTAAAAATTAATTGTAAAAAAGTAGCTTTTTGTAAAAAAGTACCTTTTTGTAAAAATGTAACTTTTCTTAAAAAAATACGTTTTCTTAAAAATTGCGTTTTCTCAAAAAGAGCAGTTTCTAAAAAAGGTACGGTTTTTAAAAGTACCTTTTCTTAAAAAAATACATTCTCTTAAAAATTACCATCTCTTAAAAACTTACTATTTCTAAAAACGGTACATGTTTTTAAAAAAGTACCTTTTCTTAAAAAGTAAATTTTCTTAAAAAAGTAAATTTTCTTAAAAAAAATGTTTTTTTAATTACCTTTTCTTCAAAAAGTAAATTTTTTATAAAGGCAGTTTTCCTTAAAAAGTAGATTTCCTTAAAAAGTACTACTTCATGAAAAGTACACTTTCTAAAAAGTACAATTTATTATAAAGTACCATTTCTTAAAATATATCTTCTTAAATAGTAACTTTCATTAAAAATTTCTTGATTAAAAAATCACGTTCTCTTAAAAATAACATTTTCTGATAGAATTAAATTTTCTTAAAATAGGACCTTTTAAAAAATTCCCTTTCGCAAAAAATAAATTTTACTTCAAAAATTTCATTTTGTATAAAAGTAGCTTATTTTAAAAATGGTTTTTTAGAAGGGGTAACTTTCTTAAGAAATTGCCTGTCCTTAAAAAGCATCTTTTCTTAAAAACACATTTTCTTCTATAGTATCTTCTTTTAAAAAGTACTTTTTCTTTAAAAATAAATATTCTTAAAAAGCACCTTTTCTAAAAAGCATCTTTTCTTAAAAAGTATATTTTCTTAAATAGTACCTTTTCTTTAAAAATTTGATTTTTCCTAAAAATTAACCTTTTCGTAATAAAGTATCCTTTTTGAAAAATTTTTTTTTAGAATGGATATCTTCCTCCCAAAAATACCATTTTTTTAAAAATGTACTCTTGCTTAAAAGGTACTTTTCTCAAAAATAACTTTCTTAAAAAGTAATTTAAAAAAAGTACATTTACCTTAAATGTGTTTCTTCTTAAAAAGTACAATTTCTTGAAAAATTTCCCTTTATTGAAAAAGTACCTCTTCTTAAAAAGTAGATTTTCTTAAAAAAGTAATTTTTTTTAAAAAAAAGTACCTTTCTTTAAAAAATATATTTTGATATCGTCAAAAAGTATATTCTCTTAATAAATATTTTTCTCAAAGAGTACGTTCCCTTAAAAGTATATTTGTTTAAAAAGTACCTTTTCATAGAAAGCACATTTCCTTGAAAAAATTTTTTTAAAAGAGAATTTTAAATAACTGAATTTCCTTAAAAAGAATCCTTTCTAAAATATTATTTTCTCTTAAATACGTTCCTTTTCTTGCAAAAGTACCTTATTAGAAAAGTATGTTTTTTAACTGTACGTTTTCGTAAAAAAATATCTTTTTAAAAAGAACTATTTGTTAAAATGTACCTATTTGCAAAAATTACTTTTGCCCAAAAAATAAATTTTTTCGCAAGAGGCTTTTCTTAAAATACCTTCTTTTGAAATGTTAATTTTCTAACAAGTACATTTACTTAAAAGTACATTTTCTTAGAAAGTACCTTTTCCTAAAAAAGTACTTTTATCAACTGATGTCGGATTTAAATGGATGTTGACAATCAGATTGCTCTGTAAATTCTAAGTTTCTAACCGCGATATTGTATTCGTTTTTTAATCGTTGTTTCACTCCGTTAAGGTAAAGATCTCTGTATTTCGATGTTTCCTAAAAATTTAATTTTATATAAATATGTAAATTCACCGCCATCTTGGGAGAAAAAATTAATCTCGAAATTACTTTGAATTTTGTTTAAAAACCCAAATTTTTTGTGTTTTATTTTTAAATTTTTTCATAGCCATAGCTTGATTTTTGGTTCCACAATTCTTGGAAAACCAACCTCCATTTCTGTTTGTGAAATATTTACTTTTCTTAAAATATACCTTTCCTTTAACGAGTGAATTGTCTTAAAAAGTACCATTTCTTAATAAGTAAATTTTCGTAAAAAGTGCCTTTTCTTAAAAAGTGCATTTTATTACGTTTTCTTAAAAAATACCTTTTCTTAAAAGCACATTTTCTAAAAATATACCATTTATTAAAAAGTACCTTAAAAAAAAACGACATCTTAAAAAGTACTTTCTTTTAAAAGGTACCTTTTTTAAAAAGTACCTTTTCTTAAAAAGTACCTTTTCTTAAAAAGTACCCTTTCTTAAAAAATACCTTTTCCTAAAATGTACCTTTTCTTAAAAAGTACATTTTCTTAAAAAGTCCCTTTTCTTAAAAAGTACCTTTTCTTAAAAAGTACATTTTCTTAAAGAGTACCTTTTCTAAAAATTACCTATTCTTAAAAGTTAATTTTCTTAAAAAATACCTTTTCTTAAAAAAATATCTTTTCTTAAGAAGTGTCTTTTCAGTAAGAAGTGCGTTTTCTTAAAAAGAAGATTTTCTTGACAGTCCCTCATTCTCCAAAAAGTACTTTTTCTTAAATAAAGTAAATTTTCTTAAAAAAGTATTTCCTCCATTTATCTACGGGAGACTTATGCTAACTGTATTTTTGTATACATCATAAAAATATAATCTTACAACTTTCATATTTAGGGTTATTGTTCGTACTTCTCCTCTATAATAATGCTTCCTGATTCACGTCTGCAATTTTATGCATTTTTAAGAAACCATTTTTTGTTTGTTATAATAATTAGCTGATAATTATTAAGCAATGAGTAAAAAAATCTATTTTTACAAAATTTAATTAATTAAATAACGTAAATAAAGCGAAACTGGGAAAAAAAAACTACATATATAATGAACAACAACAAAAAGTTCTGTTTTCATATGTAAGCAGCACATCATGTTGACTGCTAACAGTATTGTAGTGACTTTTGAAAAAAGGAAAGAGAAAACAAAACCGGAACCTAAAGCAACAGATGACTGTTAAAAAATATAGAAAAAAAAGTTTAATTAGTTTTTCAAAATTAAATTGAAAAAGTAGCTGAACAACATCAATTTTTTTAAATGTATATTTGCAGGGGCGTAGTCGGTCTATGGATACTTATAAAATATAAGGACATTCGCTTCTTGGGTTCATGTGCAGTGAATATTTCAAATAATATATTTACATATTCAACTATTTTGGAGCTTTGATTGGTCTAAAGAGAAAATCACTTCTTTAATAGAGCACAATCCGACCAGTTGTGAATTTTTGACTACTTCCCTGTTCACAGTTTAATAGCAAAATACAAAATAAATGTAACAGAAAATGTACGTGCTACATGAATGTAATAAAATTCGATTATACGAAAATCAATTTTTAAAACACGCATAAACCAATAGAAATAAAATTAATTTTTGTGTTCTAAAATTTGCACAATTATCAAAATTGTCTAAGTGGAATTATAACAGGGATTGGGGTAAGCAGAATTTATATTTACGTCAGTGTGTATGCACGAGTATCCATGCAAATATTAATTTGGAAAATGTTATTAGATTCTGGTTGTATCAAAATTAAACGTTTATCAATAGATACACGATGTTTTTGTTGTATTTGTGGGAATTTCAAATAATATGAACAACATTTTAGGAAAGTTGTGTAAATGCAATGAAGTGTAAAAAACAAAAACTGAAAAATGTGTGTGTGTACGTGTATATGTGTGTGTGTATGTGTGTGTGGTAAACAATATGCGTAAATTTCAATCAATTTGGTAAATATGTAAACTTTAGTGTATTCTTTTTTTGTGTGCTTTTCATAAAAGAGTGAATTAGTTCGTAAAAAATATTTGAATTGGAAAATAATATTTTTCACTGAACAAAGAAGGCACTGAGGGGAATTTTTTTTAAGAGAAAATACGTTTAAAGGTTTTTGTGAAATATTAAATGTAAAATTCATGTTTGAGCTGCTAAAAAAACATTTAGTAAAATTGAATGTTTGAGTTAAAATGAAGAATCTTGCAGTGAAAAATATTTTGAGATTATCAAACGCAAAACGCATTTTCTATGGACTGGGAGTAAATAATTCCAAATTTTGTTAATATTGAAATTAGGGACCGTAGGAGTTACCCCTTTTATAGCAAAGGTCACAAAATAAAAATTTGACTTTGATTCATATGTTCGCAAGCACAAATAAAAGTTAGTTCTTTATTTTTTCGAGCAAATATAAAAATAAAAAATGGGCAAAAAAAAATATAAGTCACTGCAATATACCCTCAAAAGTGAGCTTTGATAGATCTTTTAATTTGCATTAATATTAAACTAGCAGATTCCAGCCCTCGAAATTCGAGCGCATATTCTAGGAAATTTTATTTTTTTCATTAAATATAGACCCTATAAGTATGCTAATCAATTATAGCCATTTCACAAATCAACATAAAAAACAAACTCCTTTTTATTACAAAAACAGTAACAAATTTAATAAACACACACATAGCATTGTATAATTTTATGTATGTGTTAGTAGCAACTTTAAATACAATTTACTCAAAATAAAGGAAAAAATTTAAAAATCTGTAGATCTCCAAATCAGCTAAAAAGAAATACCTTTCAAATAATATACGTTTGGTCAAAATCGGGATAAAACGGTAGAACAAAACATCGGTCACAAGAAATCGAATAGCCTATTAATATTATAGAATATATGCCAACAAATATTTCACAAGATTTTTTTCTCACATGTCTTATTTTTATATTTGCTAGAAACAGTAAAAATCAAGAACTTAAATTTATTTCTAAACGATAAAATAATAATAACTGTTAATTTTTGAAAAAAAAAATCAAATGATAATAAAAAATGATAATAAAAAAAATTTTAATTCTGCTCGAAAATATCAAAATTAGAAAATAAATTTTATTTCTGCACAAAGAAATAATAATCAGTCAATAATTGAAATTTTTTGATAAAAAAAAATAAAATCAAAAAAGCCTTTTTTTCTGCTCGAAATAATAAAATTCGAAAAATATCTTCTGCTTGAAAAAATTATAAATCATAATTATAAAAATCAAAGCATTTTCTAAAGGACAAGTTCACCAGAATCAAAATTGAATACTTGAATCAGTTCGGTGACATTTATTTCTATTATTTTTTCTTTTTTGTAAAAATTAATACCCTGTTTCCATAACACAATTCGTCACAGACCAACGAAAATTTGTATGAAGAACAAAAACAAAATATACACAAATTTTCGGGTATTAATTAAGAAAAAAACAACTGTTGTTTTCGATCCCCGCTTTAAATATGAAATTCATTTAACACATGAAATGGTACTAGTAAAATGTTTCGGAAAAGAAAAATTGCTCGTTACACCATTTTATTATGTATTTACTTAGAAACATAGAAAAACATATAAAACCCAGTTCATCAAAATTGTGTCATCTATGCGCTAGGGGGATAAAAATCTATTAACAATACAATCACAAAAACACCGTAAGGTAAAATCGGTGGGAGGTATGTATATGTAAATGTATTTTTGCAAAGATTATGATTTAAATTTTTTTTAGCTGATTCAACAACCAACAGAAAGCGCCATGAATGTATAGCAAACAACTGCATCCATCAAGTATAACAACCATAGCAGTTGCTTTCTATACATAGATGGCGCTTACTGTTTGATTTTAATTGATGTGTAAATAGATGTTTGTACATCACCCCTGTGATCGGACTCACATAGTTTTTTTATTTAATAAATCCTCATTTTGTGCAAATAAGAATAATTAAAAAAAAGACCATTATGTCTATTAACTTTTTTGTGGCTAAAATAAATAATTTAAAGCGAAAAATATTTAAAAACAAAAAGAAATTTTGTATAAAATAAAATTCACCATTTTGTATGACATTGTCAAACGTTTCTAAATGTCATAGTGAAACAGAGGTGGGAGTAAATGTTAATAACTGACACAGAATATACATCATTTTGGGACAGCCTGTGATTTGAACCGATATACATAAGAATAAGTGTAAACATGATCAAGCTTTGATCTGTCTTCTTTTGTCTGGGAGATGGGTAATATTATATTATTTATGAGAAGACTTTTCTTACATCGTCTTATAAACAAAAATGTTATCTAGAAAAATTGTGTTTTAAAACTTTTTAGAATTTTTTTACAATTTTTGTCGTACATCGGTACAACTTTCCGAGATTTATCCTTCGAAGACTGTATTGTACAATTAAAACATTTGATTTTATTCATTTCATTATATTTTTTTATTTCAATGCTTGCTGATGTACAATATTTTTTTGTGTTTTCATTCGGTGTAAAAATTATTCCTACCTTGGAACAAGTTGCATATAGCTGCCCATGAGAAAACATGGATTTTCCTAAATTAAATCCGGCAACACTTAACGATTGGCCTTGAATTTAGAGTATAATTTATCAATTTATTATTTTAGTGATTTTTGATCGGCGATTTTTGTTTTTGGATTTTCCTAAATTAAATCGGGCAACACTTAACGATTGGCCTTGAATTTAGAGTATAATTTATCAATTTATTATTTTAGTGATTTTTGATCGGCGATTTTTGTTTTTGGCGATTTTTCTTCTTCGCGACGATTACACTCATTGGATATTAATGTAATTGTCAAAAATCTCAAGACTGTCGCTTTCATTGAACTTCATTTTTTGTACAGGAGGTGCCACGCCCACTAATCCTATCCCATTCATTTTCTTATCTGACTACTCACATTAATATCTGATGGACTCGAACTTAGTTTCAAGGCTTCTTATTATATAGTACTCTAGTTATATGATATTAAATATTTAATTTATATCGGGGATGCCACGTTCATTAGTTCGATCCTGACCATTTTCTGTCTGACTACTCACAATAATAACAGATGACCTCAGACAAATTTTCAAAGCTCTGTCTTAGTACTTGATATAATGGTATATAATTTAAAATGATACAAATAGGATTTAATCCATATATTGTGAAACTCTTTCAAAGTTTTTTTTCTGAAAGGTCTTTTTTTGTTCAATTTAACGGAAAATCTTCAGATTTTGGGAACATTAATTGTGGAGTACCACAAGGTTCTATTTTAGCACCTCATCTTTACAACATTTTTATGTATGATTTTCCACATATTGTTCAAAATTCTATTGGTTTGTTATACGCTGATGACTCCCTTCTCTATTCACATAACGAATCGCCAATTATTGCCCTAAGGAATGTTTCTTATCATCTCAGAATTGTTAAACGTTATTACGATAGTTGGGGTGTTAAAACAAATACTTCTAAATGTGAAGCTATTTGTATTCGCAACGCGTCTGGTAAATGTAGAAGGTTTGTTGTAAAACTCTTTGCTTAGATGGCATTGAGATTCCTTTCAAAGATAAAATCAAATATCTTGGTATTAATATTAATAATCCTCTGAAGTTCAACAACCATGCTAGAACTGTTTTGAACAAATCATACATGATACTTGGAGCATTTTCAAGGATTTTGTATAACAAAAATTTACCTGAAAATACAAAGCTTTTGCTATATAAAACTCTTTGTATGGTCCTTTTGTATGGTTTTCCAATCTGGTTTAATGTAACACCTAATGTAATTAAAGAAATAGAGATGGAGGAAAAAACTTCGAATCTGAGTGCAAACGTTTTTCTAACCGTTTTCTTTACAATCAATATAAGATTACTCCTGTTGGCTTCTATATCTGTGAAATTTTAAGAAAGTTTATAGAAAGACTTACGCTTCATGAAAATCATTTCATTAAAGATATTTTAATGCACAAAGGCACTTTAGTTTGTCAAATACAAATTATTTGTTACCTATTGGATTTTTAAATGAAGAACAACCAAATTTTGATTTGAATATTTCATTGGGTTATGAGTTTTTTATTAAAAGCCATCCGGGTACTCACAGAGGATAGTACTTTTTGTGTGTTTTTTTAAATATATTTTTTTAATAACTATTTATTTATTTTTTTTTTTATTATTTAATAGTTTTGTGTTCTCTTAATATGATTTTAGTTTTAAGTTAGTTTTAAGTCTAGCTTCAGAGATATTCTCTCCAGATAAGAAAGCTTCAGGAGCAAAAGCGGATTAGACTTATATATAAATGAATGATAGTGAATCAAATTAAAGTTAAGCATGGTGCTGAATTTGTTTTTGTTAATTAAGATATTACATTATATTTTTAAGTTTTCTTTTATTACAATGTTATAAATTCATATGTTTTGAAAAGAGGCTCAATAAACTTTAACTTAACTTAACTTACTTGATATACATATGATATTGAACAAATACTTTGTATGGAAGGTGCCACGCCTACTTATCTAATTCAGCCCATTTTCGGTATGGCCACTAACATTCATAAAAGGTGACCTCACACAAATTTGCAAAGCTCAACATATTTGATATTAAAATTCACTTTTTATGGGTGGTGCCACGCCCACAACATATCAAAAAAATGTGTATCCACAGTAAGACTCTTATTGTTTAGCCTCCTACAAGCTACAAGCAAACAAACATACATACTTTTGCTTTTATAAACATATATAGATTTGACTAGGCAGTAGAATTAATAAAATAGAAACAGTTTGCGTTACTTTATTCCAAACATCATAATATTTCCTGGGTGAAAATTCGTTAACTCTTGTTTATTCTGCTAAATAAAAGTCAGAATAATTTTTTTTTTAAACTTGAATTCATATTAATGTTGGATCAATCAACCTGTTAAGTAATTTTGTCTGTCTGCTTAAATTACCAATAACACTGTATACAGTACCGAAATATGGATGACTTAAATATATTTCTATAATATTAATAGGCTAGGCGATTTCTTGTTACCGATGTTTTGTTCTACCGTTTTATCCCGATTTTGACCAAACGTATATTATTTGAAAGGTATTTATTTTCAGCTGTTCATCAGATTTAAAAATTTACAATTTTTTTTCTTTATTTTGAGTAAATTGCATTTAAATTTTCTACTAACACATACATAAAATTATACAATGCTATGTGTGTGTTAATTAAATTTGTTAATGTGTCTGTTCATGAGTTTGTTTTCTTCATTCACAATAATAATAAACAAAAAAAAGTGTTGGTTTGCGAATTGGCTAAGTTGAAAAATAAAGTTGCCTAGAAATTGGACTCAAATTTCGAGTGCTGGAATCTGCTAGTTAATTATCATTGTAACAAGCAAATTTAATCTGACAATATCCGTCTGTCCGTAGAAATCTTTGGTTAAATTGTTTTGTATGTGCGAGTTCGAAAAAAACGTTTTTGCGAAGTTATTTTGCTTGAAAAAATTCGTTAATATGTCAACAGCATTATGGAAATTAACTTAAAAATTTTATTAATTCTTGGAATTTTGTTTTGACATTATTTAGTATCAAACTATATGTTTTTTTTTATATAAGTATTGGTATTGAGTTGCCAATATTAAATAAAAATAAGTACGATAACCTATGGCATGCGTTTAGATACCCTAACTCTTAGGTCCGACTAATTGGATATAGAAAATAAGTAGGAACCAAATTTGAGTGGCATTGTTATTATTGTTTGTTGGCTTCGAATACGAAAAACTTCATATCAGATGCTATATTTATATGGGGACAAGGTCGAAGAGTGAACCGTTCCTGACCATATTTGTTAAGGTCACTTATTTCTTTTTTTTTTGCAAAATCGTGTAAACCAAATTTGAGAAAAGTCTGTGCAATATTTTTGTTTTGATGGATTTAAGTAAAGATGGAGACTATGATTACCAATTGTCATACAAGTTTTATTATTGGATTACTGATTTATTGATGTAATAAACGCACACAAACCAAAATCGACCGAAATCCCTAAGATCGTTTGGATCGTATGGAATTTGAGTCGATCTCATAGGTGTCATTTGTAAGGAGACTAGGTCGAACATGCATAGATTTTCACCAATTTTAATAGCGTTTGGTCTATGGCCGATAAAAGCTGACCAAATTTCGTCAAAATATATTCATATTTGCGACCTGTAGTTTGATTACAAGGTTTACATGGACACACAGAAGGACGGACAGACTAACAGACAGATGGACAGACTGACGGACGGACAGACATTGTTAAATCGACTCAAAAAATAATTCTGAGCCGATCGGTATAATAAATGATCGTGAAGGTCAAATATTTTTGGTAGTTATAAACATCAGCCCAAACTCATTATACCATGACCACATAGTAGAGTCTATAATATTAATATGTTAGGCGGTTTCTTGTGACCGATGTAAGTTTATCACTTTTAATCCTATTTTGACCAGATATGCCTCATTTGGAACGTATTTCTTTTTACCGGATTTACAGATTTTTACATTTTTAAATTTTTTTGGGAGTAAAATCCATTTAAATTTGCTACTAACACATACATACATAAAATTATAAAATGTTCTGTGTGTGTTTATTGAATTTGTTAATGTGTATGCAAAAAGCCCTGTATTGAATTGAAATATAAACCAATAATCTCCGAAATATAAACCAATAACGACAATAGCGACCAAAATAATTTTGGACATAAACCACTAACGAAAATAAAGACAATAAAAAGTGTTGAATTGTGCATTGGCTAGAATTGATTAGCATACCTTTAGGGTCTTATAAAATATTTTATTAAATAAAAAAAAAAAAAAAAAAAAACCTAGAACTTGCACTCGAATTTCGAGGGCTGCGATCTGCTAGTAGAGTATGATATTTGGATAGAAAAAAATATTTTCTAAATTTTGATATTTAGAGCATCAATACTCGCCTTAATGACTAAATTTGGATATTAGAAACTAAATTCAAACGATGGTGAGGGGTTATGAGTCGAACTAACAATGACCGCCTGGCTTTTTTACTTGTAAACCCATATGAAACTCATCATACATTTTTTTTTTTTCGAAGCAGGAATTTGAGCATTTTCAACTCCAATTCTATCCTGCTGTAGGAATATGAGATTTAAATTTCATTCAAGGTTTTTCCCAAAACAACACCAAACCAACGATGATGGTTAAAAACTAACTAATGACCGATCTCCGATCGGCCGCATTTTATGAAAGACCTTTGAGTGAAACCCCCAGGGCAGCTGACGTAGGGAACAACCTCTTTAGAAAATTCGCATTGAGAACAAATCTTCTACACTGCACTTAGGTTGTAATGAGCTAAAACATCGATCATCAAATCTAGCTACTTGGAATACTATTGGGTAATTCCATGCAAGGGTCGACCTTAGTTCGATATTGATACCATTTATTTATTTATTGATACCATTTCAAAGAAAAGGGTTCAAATGGCTTGAAAATATGACAGTAGTTTGTTATATGTATTTTCGAATATTTTTATAGCCCCTATTTTTCCAGTAAGAAAGGAAAAGTGTAATTAAGTAATTTTGATACCAAAAGCCGTGTCATGTCTGTCACATTAAAATATACTTCTTTTTACTATAATTTATTTTAGAATTCATGTTTTTTATATGCGTCATAGAAATAACTTCAGATATTTTCTGTGTTTTACAAACATCCAGTAAAATGATATTTGTTTGTTGTTATGTCTGTCACGACATTACAATTACAATAATTTCTCACTTTTTTAAAGGTAAATAAATATATTTGTAAAGGTAATATATTTGTGTATTTTTATGAACAATGAAAACTTTTTACATGTCTGTCACTATGAAATTAGCCTATTGTTGAGGCTCTATATTTCTTGTAAGAGTAAAAGGCACAAGTATCATTATATATAAAATCGTTCGTGTGTTTGTTTGTAACGAATAACCTGTGGAACCAGAAGAGCTATCGAGCTAGTTTGACACAATATGTTTGAGTTGTTAGAGAGTCCTAGAACTTTGTCTAAGTTCATTAGATATAAATTTACAACGTGGAACTTAAAAGCATCGGCTTCAGATTAATGGGCGTGGCATTTCCCATACAAAGTGAAGATATATAATATAATTTCTAGAGTACTATCAAAGCGGGAGTCGTGAAACTTTGCCCATTAGTTATAAATTTGCATAGTCGATCCAAAAATGGGCGGTAATGGGACAGAGTAAAATATTTAGCAAATATTTATCATACAGATTACTATCTTAGCAAGGGTCTTGAGACTGAGTTTTAAATATGCAAAGTGGAGCCAAAAATGGGTGACATCGTACTAGTGGGCGTGGCAATGAATCTATAATATTAATAGGTAAGGCGATTTCTTGTAACCGATATAAAAATGTTAGCTACCAACCGATTTGGACCAAACATACCCCATCTGAAAGGTATTTCTTTTTAGCTGTCCACCATATTTACAGATTTGCACCATCTGGAACATCGTTTTTAAGTAAAATGCATTTAGAATTGCTACTAACACATTCATAAAATATATATTTAAGCTTCAAAGAAAAACTATACAATGTTGTGTGTGTATTTATTAAATTTGTTTTGAATTGTGAATTGGCTGAAAATGATTAGCATGCCTTTAGGCTCTTATAAAATTATTTATTCAACAAATATTTATAATTGAATGAAAAGAAGTTTCCTTGGAATTCGCACTCGCATTTTGAGGGCTGGGCTCTGCTAATATAAATAAATATTTAATGTCATCTATCTGCGTACCATATATTACATATGTCATAGCAGAAATATTGTTGTTTACCAAAGCGGAATATTTTAATTCCATACACAAAATTATTTATTTACTAATGTAGATTAGGGCGGAGCAATGTATGAGAGGGTCCGCTAGTGTACGTGTATATATAAATGCATTTTTTAGTTGGTATTTCTAAGGAAATAGATTGGAAATTTTCGAAAATTGTTCGTTTTGTCTTTAAATCAAAGCATTTCAGTATATCAGATTGACAGTAAGGCTTTGAAGTGAAAGATGGTCGGATTCCACCCAACCTATTTTATTTCAATATACAAAATATCAAATAAATAGAAACCCAATTTGGTTAAGTCTTATATAGGGTTTTTTGACAGGAAATATATCTAATTTCTCATCGCCGAGTGGCAGTCCCCCCTGTACATGATCTTTATAGATTTTGAGAAAGCATTCGACACCCTGAGCCACGATGCGATATGGAGTGCTCTCGCGTGTAAAGGTGTTCCACCATAGATTGTCATGCTTACTCAAGCTCTGTATAAGGATGTTAGATGTCGTGTTGTCCATGACAACGCACTAAGCAACAGTTTTAACGTTGTAACCGGAGTGCGCCAGGGATGTATACTATCCCCTCTTCTCTTTAACATCGTCCTAGACGTCATAGTGCGAAATGCTACTCAGGACAGCAGAGGTATACGATGGGAACCCACGCAACTACTAGAGAGTCTGGAGTACGCAGATGATATTTGTCTTCTGTCTCACAGCTATCGGCATATGTCAGCTAAACTTAAGTCTCTTGAAACCGAATCTGCAAAAGCTGGTCTAAAAATAAATATTAAAAAGAATAAGATAATGCGCTGCAACACCGTTAATAATAGCAGATTTAAAATACAGGATGTTGAACTAGAGGAAGTAAGGTCGTTTTGCTATCTTGGTAGCATTTTAACTCATACTGGCGGCTGCAGCAATGACGTCGTCTATAGAATGTCAAAGGCCAACCAGGCATACGGTATGCTCCGCCCTGTATGGAAATCTACTGCTATCTCGAAGCACACTATGATCAGCATTTACAATTCGTGCTTCAAATCGGTGCTCCTTTACGGTTGTGAGTCATGGAACACAACATCTCGTGAAATAAACGCCATACAGGTGTTTGTTAACCGCTGTCTACGAAGGATCCTCAAGATATTCTGGCCAAACACCATATCAAATACACAACTATGGTCACAAACAAATCAAAGTCCAATCAACATCGAGATCCTTAAGCGAAAATGGCGCTGGATTGGTCACGCACTCCGTAGACCACAAGGCGACCCTACTAAAACTGCTATTGACTGGAATCCCCTTGGAAATACACGTAGAGTTGGACGCCCGTCGTACTCCTGGAGGCGTCAACTCGAAGCTGAAGTAATCCAAAGTGGGCTAAGCTGGAGGGAAATTAAACACCTAGCATCAGAGCTGTAAACGATTGCAATCGACTTAATTGCAATCACATGATTTCTCGTTAATGATTGCTAATTTTTTGATTGCATTCCTAATCCTAAATTGATTTCATGATTTCAACTTGAAATTGAAATCATGAAATCAATAGGACAAAAATGATTGAATCAATTTTTTGAAATTAATTCATATATTAATTGATTGCAATCGATTTGATTGCAATTACTTTAATTGCAATCAAATCCAGTAATTGGAATCAAAATTAAATCAGAATCAAAATCAAAATCTTCGTTCTCTTCAAATAAAACTCCTTCTTCTAGAAACAAAGATGACTCTGATAATTTGGAATTACCAACAATGTAAATTTTTGTTTGAAGTTTAAAGTTTTGTAAAATTGGTAAACATAATTTTTAATTGCAATCAGTTTTGTGTCAAATTGCTAATAAATTAATTGTTCATATCAAGGTTTATGTATACAAGGTTACGCCATCCCAGCCCCCATGCCTTTTCTGTTTATACCCTATACCACTATGTGGTTTGGGTATAATGACTTTGTGCTGCTGTTTGTAACAACCAAAAATATTTGACCTACACCCATCTTTAATTATACCGATCGAATCAGAATCACTATCTGATTCGATTTAACAATGTCCGTTCGTCCGTCCGTCCGTCTGTGTGTCCATGTAGTTTAGTTTATTTTTATTTTTATTTGTTCTTCCCATACAACAAGATTTACATCTTTTATATTATAGTATGGGAATTTTTAAAGAAAAACAAGTTACGGTATACAAAAATATTTAAATAAATTGTATAATTATATAAAGTAAATAAAAAAATAAATAAAATAAAGAACTAAATAAATGAATGAGTTTGACATAATTTAACATAAAAGAATCAAATGGTAAAAATTTTGATTAAGAAAAAAAAAAGAGAAAAATGGTTGAAATAACGTAGGTATATTAAAAACAATAAGTGACAAACAATTTAAATTTGCATTGAAAAACTAGCAGTTATTTTGTTTTTGAACTGTATTGCGTTGTTGATTTTCTGTGTTTGATTTGGTAGTAAGTTCCAGAGATAAACGGCAATAAAATAGAACTGCCATTCAGAAATTTTACTACGATATCTTATCGGTACAAGCTTTCTCCCTCTATTGGATCTTGCAAAGGTTAAGCGGTTGAAAAGGTATGATGGTTCCTTCTGATATATAATTTTGTGTAATAAGACTAGCACCTTTATTTTTAAAATATTATCAAACGACATACCATATAGTCTTGTTGAAAACGAGGAAATACGATCAAGTCTGTTTAATCCATAAACATACCTTATAATACTATTGAAGGCCACATTTAGTTTTCTCTTACTAGTTGAGTCACATAAAGCAAAAATTTCACACCCGTATAATAAAACCGGCATTAGGTAAGATTTTGCAAGTATTACTCTTATATTTAATGGAGTGCAAGGTTGAGTCGCCCAAAGCGTCCGAAGCATACCATACGTTCTCCCTACCACAACGTTTACATGATTGTTCCAACTAAGTGTGTCATTAAAAACAATACCCAGATTTTTTGATGAGGACACAATTTCAATTCTCTGATTGTTGAGAACAATATCAAAATCTAGATTATGACGTAGAGTTTTCTTGTGCATGATGAGACATTTGGACTTGAGGGGATTCAGACAAAGTCCATTAGCAGTTTCCCAGTTATAAATATTATTTAAATCATCATTAAGTTTTGCTACGTTTTCTCTGGAAGATATTAGTGGACTGCAAAGATATAGTTGGACGTCATCGGCGTACATGTGTACTTTACAATACTTTACATGATCTGGCAAGTCATTGGCGTACATTGAAAATAAAAGAGGGCCTAGAATTGAGCCTTGCGGAACACCTTTAGAAAAGAATGGTAGTATTGATATAGGCCTAAACTCAGAGTTTGTCTTAGGCACAGGAATAACCTTTGCATGCTTCCATTGTGTTGGAAACACGCTGGTGGTAAGGATCGTATTATACATGTAAGTTATGTATGGTAAGAGGATAGGAAGGATAATTTTGATAAATTTAGGGTGCATGTTATCATATCCAATTGCATTTGATTTTATGGCTAAAAGACAGGTAAGGGCCTCATCATTGCTAACACATTGAAAATCAAATGGACTATCATTGTCAGAAATCACTAGGTTATTGATTGTATTGTGTGCAGGAGGTTGACATTGAACAGTGGGTAAATTAGTAAAAGCTGAATTAAGTTCATCAGGAGTGAGTTCGCAAGTTTTCCTATTACTAGTTCGGCCAATTCCAATTTCCCGAATAGTTTTCCATTTCCGTTTGGTGTTAATTGCATTTTCAAAACGGTGGCCATAATATTCAGACTTTGATCTACGAATTTCACGAGTAACTTCTCTTCTAAGATTTCGATATTCTTCTTTAAGTTGAGGTAACTTAAATTTTTTCCAACGTGAAAACGCATTATCTCTTTGACCAATCAGTTGTTTAATATGTGCTGTAAACCACGATCTTGTATAGGTCCTAATGTTCTTCGTTATCTTAGGTACAGTAAGATCAAATAAGTATGAGATATTATTCTCCAAGAAGGACAACTGATGGTCAACAGAAGTCATATGATAAATGGACGCCCAATTTACTAAAGAAATATGTTCTGCCAAAACATTGTAATTGATATTATTAAAGTCACGATATGTAACTGATAGTGTTTCATTATTTAAAATAAAGTCATATGTCGTGAAAATTAAGTCGTGTTTCGAGAAACATGAGGCCGATAGTTGGTCGTACAACAATACTTTGGTTAAATCGTTAACAAAAAAAAGGTCAAGTAAAGTACTTGCTGTTGATGTATAGTGTGTAGGCATCGTGTAGTTTAATGAAGTGAGACCAATGGTTTCCATGTTTTCTGAGACATAAGTGTCACACAGAAGATTACAATTAAAATCACCTGCAATTAACAAATCCATGTAGGTGATCGTCAACCTCTCTAATACTTCCATAAAAGAAGTGATCACAGTATCACGGTGTGGCCTGTATATACATCCTATAAGCATTTTGTTGTTTTCAGAAATAACCTCTACAAACAAATATTCGATTTCATCAATTACCTCACCTTCATTAGATCTGCATTTAAAATTACATTTAATACCTTCCCTAATATATATTGCAACACCACCAGCATGTGTTTTACGATCAGCTCTGAATACAACATAACCATTTAAATTACACAGACTGTCAGGCGTATCTTTTACGAACCAAGTCTCTGACACACAAATAACATCCACAGATGAGTTTTCAAATGTCAATCTGAATTCATCAATTTTGTTATTTAGGCTCTGAGCATTTATATGACACACATTAATACCTTTCCTCTGCTTAGCCAGTATCCGTACCATGTTTAAAGTGCTTTCACTGGAACTACCACGAGATCTACGTAAATTGTTCATGTTGATAAAATATAAAGAAAATTCTAACAACGCAATGACAGCTATAATTGAAAAAGTGTATAGAAAAATTTAAATAGGTAACAACAATAACGATAATTCGATAAGTAGTATTAATTATTATAAAAATTATAAGAAACATTTTTCTAAAGAGTATAGTAAATTTTAAATTTAATTTAATTGCAAGAAACATTTTAAAGGGTTGTTCTTTATGTGAAAATTTATTACATCCGTGAATAATTATGAAAGGAGTGACCAGCAATGGAATTTGTAGAAGCTCCGCTATCTTGAAGTTCCGTCTCACAATGTGTAGGGAGAAAAAACTCATCTAATTGCTGCAAACTGTCTATTCGAATTGGTTTATCTGTGATTGATTGTTTAACATACACTATACCACGCATTGTAAAAACTGATTTTAAATGCCCATCTTTTCGTAGGTCGAGTGCATTTTGAAAAATTTTGTAGTTATGAGATGTTAGGTGTTCATTTATGAAAACACGGCTATTGGGTACCACCTTAGGATCATTAGAAGTAAACCCTATATTTTTCAACATAAGGTGTCTTTCTTTAGATTTTCTATAACCAGCAAGCGATTTTAACATAAAATTTTTATCATATGGTGACAGAAGTTTAACCATTATGACTGCATCTGGCGAGTTGTTTTTGTCTTTATTATTTTTATTTTGCAAGCGATAAATATTTTTAACTGAGGGTGTTGATATATTTAGTTCATTGCAAATACCATCAAAAATGTTCCATAAGTTTTCATTAGCTAAGCGAGGAATCCCATTAATACGAATATCACACGCGACTAACGAATTTTCTTGCCTTAGATTTTGCATTTTTAATTCATTCACTTCATTTTTAAGTGCTATTAAATCATCCGCCACTGTTTCGAGTTTAGACACTCTTTCTGTTACATCTATCATATCTTTTTTCATCTCACACATACTGCGTTCAAGATTATTAATTTTTTCAAGTACACGGCTCTCACTCTCACAAATTTGTAACTTAAGTTTCTCACTAAGTTTTTCTAAACGACTATCAAGTATTTGTACGAAATGCAGTGGCGTTTCAAACTGCAGGTCGCAAATATGAATATATTTCGACGAAATTTGGTATTTGATCTTCTATCGGCCATGGGATGAACGCTATTGAAATCGGTGAGAATCGGTCCATGTTCAGAGCTAGGCCCCATACAAATGACCCTTATGAAATCAACATATATTGCCATAAGATCCAAATTATCATAGAAATCTTAGTCAAATTGGGTTTGTATGTATATATTACATCCATTAATCAGTAATCCAAAAATGATCCCTATTGGACAACTCTTAGTCATAGGCCCCATATAGAGCTGCTTCCCGATCTTCACTTAAATTTATCAAAAAACAAAAATATTGCACTGATTCTTCTCAAATTTTGTTTGTATATATTTTTGCGAAATACAAGAGACTTTACCAAACATAGTCAGGATCGGTCCATTTTTGGGCCTAGTCCCCATATAGGTATAGCATCCGATATGAACTTTTTCATATCTGCAGCCAAAAAAATTAATAAAAATCCCACTCAAATTTGGTTTATCTTACTTTCTATGTCCAGTTAGTTTGGCCTAAGAGATAGGGTCTCTAAACGCATGGTATAGGGTATCGTATAGTCGGTCCAGACCGACTATAATTTTCTTACTTGTTTTTTTTGACGTCCTAATCGTATGACGTCACGCAAAGTTTGATCCTATCTAGCAGATACGGACACATCGTTTGAAATGCTTGATCGTTATCCGATTCTGAAATCCACATTTATGAAATTCAACGCACCTTTACCGTCATCAGCTGCAGTAGAAAGGTTATTTTCTTTTGCAACTTTGCTAAATAATCCGCGTCGTGGATAGCTTTCAGATGGTAACTTTGAAAAGTTATTCTATTAAAAGCCAATAGATAGTTAACTAATGTAAAAAATGCTCAAAGTAATGAGTTAAATATAAGTTGAGGTTTTTACTAGAATCAGTTGTTTTATACTAAAACTTAGTGGTTTTCACTAAAATCTGGTGGTTTCCACCAAAAATTTTAGGTTTCCACCATATTCTAGTGGAAACCGCTAGATTCTAGATTCCAAGTGTACATTATTTCGTAGAACTTTCACTTTAGTTGTGATTTCAGGGCAATTCATTGAAATCGCATGATTCCAACAAAAATTTGATTGCAATCGAATTGATTGATTTAATTGCAATTAATTTAATTGCAATCAATGATTTCCAAAAAATGATTTCAAAATGATTGCAATCACAAAATATTGCAATTTTGACAAGATTTCATTTTGAAATCTGAAATCATTTTGAAATCAAAGAATGAAATCAGTTTGGTTGAAATCACTTTGATTTCAATGCCAATTGATTGCAGTTTTTCACAGCTCTGCCTAGCATCAAATAGGACCGAATGGAAGGAGTTCGTTGTGGCCCTTTGTTCCTTATATGAACCACAGGACATAATATATATATAAAACGTACGAATAACTAAGAACTGATTTTTTGCTTAGAGATCAATTCATTGTTTAATGATTGATATTATTAATTTTATATAAGTCACTTTTAAGTTTTGTGGTCCGTCCATAAACGATAAAGCATAAATAAAGTGGCTGCTCTAAATAAATCCAAAGAATTCAATTATGTTTGGCTCGCCAAAAGCTTACTCGTCCTAAAAGTTTATTGATTTTAATGTTAGTAATCAATTCTTTTACTTTATGTCAAGTGTTTTTCAACTAAAATATTATAATTTATAATAATATGGCAACTACTAACTCAAATACATATGTTGCTATAAAACATGACTTGTTAACTTTATTGTATGATTTAGATAATAAATTGTTATGAATTTTCGCATTGTAAATATTTAACATAGCAAAATTATACAAATCCATTATATTACAATCTAAAGTCAATAAAATGTAATGGTTTTTTTCTTTTTCATTATTTTGGTTCATTGTTGCTAAAATACTCATATATTTTCACATACAATATTAACATTATCAAAATTTATTGATTAAAAATTAAGGTTGTTGGGTCAGAAACGTGTGGGTTGATTGGAATTTTTATATTTTAACAACTTTCTACATAGTCCTTGTAATAAATTTTATAATCACACATTTTTTGTGAAAACTTTTTTAGTATTTTTAGTATTTTGGGAACGAGAATTCTTTGTATTGCTTACCTTTAACCAAAAAAGCAAAGAAAACCAATATAATTTTAACTTTTACTTTATATTGTTAATCATGGCGGTGGTGAGAGCAATGGTTTGAAGTACATGGTTTTTGCTAAAGGTAAAGTGCTAGCCTATACGAAATGGTATGTATTTATATTTTAGCCATTCGTAACAACCAACCTGGGAATTTTGTGCTTTTTACAGAATCATATCACGTATTCACCGTTCTGGAAGATTAAATGTTACGTTTGTCGCGTTTTAATGAGCTTTTGTTGTTCTATATTGGTTTCTTATTTTTGGTTTGCCCAAAAAATGCGTATTTGTTTATATGTTTTTTTGTTTTTTTATTTGTCAACTTATATATATATTATATATATATATATGCATACATATGTATATCAATATATATATCTATACATATATTTGTTTTGGATTGCCCTAACAATAAGAGTGAAAACAAATTTAACAATTAAATTGTTGTTTGTTCTTTAAAGAACTTTGTTTTGCTTTCAAGAAATCTTAGAAAACAAATTAGTATGGTTTTGTCTATCTCTGTTCAGATCTGTTAAGTTAACATTTTATTTTGAAGCCATATTATACTTTTAGGGTTTATTCAGGAAATTCTTTTGTTTATGAAGTAAGTTATTTTTTATATTTAGAACTAACTTAAACATTTTTTATCTCTACAGACCTTAAAGAAAGTGGCAATTGATAGGGAATTAACACTCTTTGAAATAGTTTATCTGTATCATGTATGGAAATTTTTCATTGGTATTGAAATTTCATTAGCATTATATCCAATAATAGTAATGCAAAAGAAAAATCATTAGTATTCAATGGTAATTATTTTGTCTTTATTATTACATAGTAACGAAAAGGGACAAATAATTACAACTATAATTATATTAATTAAATTAATTAAATTAATTTAAATTAAATTAAATTAATTATATTAAATTAATTATTTTATGTAATTAAAATAATTAAATTAATTAAATTAATTAAATTAATTAAATTAATTAAATTAATTAAATTAATTAAATTAATTAAATTAATTAAATTAATTAAATTAATTAAATTAATTAAATTAATTAAATTAATTAAATTAATTAAATTAATTAAATTAATTGAATCAATTAAATTAATCAAATTAATTAAATTAGTTGAATTAATTAATTAAATTATACTTGAAGAACTCACTACAATTGAAGAGAAGATATCGAGTTTGGAAAACTAATTAAATTCTTAAATTCTAGCATTATTAATATTAATTAATTTTAATTTATTTAAAATCATTGACATTGATACAAGTAATGGTAAGGCCCAAAAATATAATATGCATTGACATGAAATTAATTTCAATTAAATCTACACCTAATGAATTAGTGCCATGTATGATCTGAATTTTTATTCGAGAAAAAACTCTTTTTTAAGAAAATGCACTTTTTCAGAAAAGATATATTTTTGAAAATGGAAAAATTTACTTTTTCGAGATAAAGTACTTTTTTAAAATAATGTAATTTTTTAAGAAAATGTAGGTACTTATTTAATAAAGTGTCCGCCATATAACGTTTTTTTTTTCAACTAGTGCTTATTTCGTGAATGGTAACACTTGGCTCATGTTTGATTTGACAGATAATTAGTTTTATCCTTCCGCTGAACGAATATGGTTGTGCATATGCTTGAACAACGCTGGGAAATATTGCGACATTACTTTGAAAATCATGGTAATGTTGCAGAATGTGTGCGAAAATTGCGTACGGATTTTGGAAGAAGAGAAGCACCGTCAGCTCCGTATGTTCGTTATCTTGTGAAAAAAGTGAAAGAAACTGGCATCTTCATCGATAAACCAAAGCGTGAAAAGCCAAAAACAGTGCGTACACCCGAGAATATTGCTGCTGTGGCAGAAAGTGTGCGTGAAGCGCCATCAACATCAATTCACCGTCGTTCTCAAGAACTGAACATTTCGGAGGCATCATTGAGACGAATTTTGCATAAAGACCTTGGTATGACGCCATACGAAGTCCAATTGGTTCAGGAGTTGCAGCCAACTGACCATCCAATGCGTTTTCGCTTCGCTAAGTGGGCCTGCGATCGACTTACAGAAGATGCCGATTTTGCCAAAAAAAATCATCTTTTCAGATGAAGCTAATTTTGATCTTGGCGGGTATGTAAACAAGCAAAATTGTCGCATTTGGGGCACAGAAAACCCGCACGCATACATTTAAAAGCCGATACACCCAAAACGAGTCACTGTTTGGTTCGGATTTTGGTCCAGAGGCATAATTGGGCCATTTTTCTTCGAAAATGAGCAAGGAGTGGACGTTACAGTCAATGGCGATCGTTATCGGGCCATGTTGAATGAATTTTTGTTCACAAAAATTGAAGAGGAAATATTGGCAACATTTGGTTTCAACAGGACGGCGCTACGTGCCACACAGCCGAAGCTACACTGGATGTTTTGCGCCCTGTTTTTGAAGATCGCATTATCAGCCGCAGAGCTGATGTCGTTTGGCCACCTCGGAGCTGCGATTTGACACCGTTGGACTATTATTTGTGGGTGCCCTCGAAGATAAGTGTTACGCCAACAAGCCAGAGACAATTGACGCTTTAAAGGACAATATTCGTGAAGCCATTGGTGAAATACAGCTGCACACAATCGATAATGTGCTTAAAAATTGGACCGATCGTGTAGGCTACTGCATGGCCAGCCGACGCAGCCATTTGAATGAAGGTATTTTCCATTATTAACCGGAAGGATTGTACTTTCAAATAAAAAAAGAAATTTGAGATAATTTTCAGTCGTTTTTTTATAGCATTTTCAAAAAAAAAAAGTTATTTGGCGGACCCTTTCTTAAGAACCAGGTACTTTTTTAAAGAAAGGTTAACCTTTACGAAAAGGTTCATATTTATTAAAAGGCACTTGATTTTAGGTAAAGGTACTTTCTTTTTGAAAGATACTTTTTTTGAAACACATGTCTGTAAGAGGGTTTTTTTTTAAGAAGAGATAAGAAACGGTGAAAAGTTTAAAATAAATTTTTTTTAAAGAGAAGGTACTTTTCTTAAAAAGGTAATTTTTTAAAAAAGGTGCTTTTTTAAGAAAAGGTACTTCTGAAAGTAAGGGTACATTTTGATTAAAAGAGTACTTTTTTAAAAATGTATGTTTCTAAGAAAAGGTATTTTTTTAAATAATCTAACCCATAAAAACAAAATTTTTATTAAAACTCTTTCTTTCCTACTGCATATGAATTTATTTTATTATATTATTTTAAATTAATCTTTGATCACAACAAATCTATGGACCAAGATTTTGATTGATGGGCTAAGGGAAAATGGGGTTTATATCACTCCGTGACTGGGCGTGACTATGCGTGACTATCTTTAAACTAATATTTGGTGGCAGCAAGTCTGTGAAGTTTCAAGTTGACGAAGTTACAGATTAATAGGATGAGGGGAAATGGGGTTTAAATCGATCCGTGACTGTGCGTGACCATTTTAAAATTAATCGTTGGTCACAACAAGTCTATTGACTGTGCGTGACTATGTCAAAGTTAATCTTTTTTCACAGCAAGTCTATCGACCAAGTTTTAGATCGATTGGATAGGGGGAAATGGTTTTTAAATCACTTCGTGACTGTGCGTGACTATGCGTGACTATGCGTGACTGTGCGTGACTACCCCAGAAATAATCTATAGTCAGAACAAGACAATGGAATGGTGTTGCCCCATGGCAGACCAACAGACTGACAGAGAGTATGAGTTAAAAAAATGCTTTCTTAAGAAAATTAATTTTTTAAAGAAAATTTTCGTTTTTAAGAAAAGATATTTTATATAAAATGTAATTTTTTAAAAAAGATACTTTTTAACAAAATGTACTTTTTTAAGAAAATACTCTTTTTTAAGAAGAGGACTTTTTTAAGAGAATGTACTTTTTTATAAAATGTATTTATTTGAGTAAATGTACATTTTTTAAAAAAGGTATTTTTTAAGAAAATTTACTAATACTAGCAGATTGCAGCGCTCGCAATTCGAGTGCAATTTCTAGGCAGCTTCATTTTTTAACTTAGCCAATTCACAAACCAACACTTTTGTGGTTTATTGTTATTGTGAGTGAAGATTATAAACTCATTAACAAATACATTAACAAATTTAATAAAACACACATATCATATGTTTAATTTTACGCATGTATTAGTAGCAGCTTTAAATGCAATTTACTCAAAATAAAGGAAAAATTTAAAAATCTGTAAATCTTCAACACGATTAAAAAGAGATACCTTTCAAATAATATACGTTTGGTCAAAATCGGGATAGAACGGTAGAACAAAACATCGGTCACAAGAAATCGCCTAGCCTATTAATATTATAGATAAGAAAAGTAAGCTTTTTAACAACATGTATTTCTATTTGACAACGTTAATTTGTTAAGGAATGGTACTTTTTAAGAAGGGGTATTTTTAAGAAAGGTACTCTTTTAAAAAAGGTTATTTTTTAAGAAAATGTACTTTATTAAGAAAATGTCTTTTTTTTGGGAAAATAAATTTTTTAAAAAGTTGTAGTAATTTAAGAGAAGGTGCTTTTTAAGTAAAGCTATTTTTTAAAAGGTACTTTTTTCAGAAATGGTACTAGTTTAAGAAAATCTACTATTTTCAGAAAAGATACTCTTTAAAGTTAAGAGCCTTACGTTCTTTTAGGACAAATATAAATACCTTTAAAATTAAGATATTTATCTAAGAAAAATTTGTATTCACTATTATTTTTTTCTTGATCAACTCTTAAAAGCGTGTTAGATTTTTAAAGCTCCAAAGGCCAAATGTTAATAGCAATTAAATTAAAGAATATTAACGTAACAAAAGCAAATATAAGTTAACAAAAATTATAGCATAACCCTATAAAATTAATTTATTCTTCTTCATATCAGATCTCAAATTTCAAACCGATTTGAAGTTTCGTTATTATTTAGAGATTTTTAACTATTTTTAAAGTATTGTTTTAGCAAAAGTGTGCTATGGTTATTTATTTAAAACCGTTCATGGGTTGTTATTTCATCTAGTTGATCGTCCAACCAATCTCTAATATTGGTCTTTGTTTCGGGGTTGTAGGCATAGATACGTTGATGCATAAATCATGATGAGTTTCCTTTCGTTATGCTATTCAGAAACCATTGTTTCAGTGATATAAATGTAACGATGTTAAAAAAAATTGTGTTTTTGGAACTAAACGAGATTTGATGCGTTTGAAATATTAACAGCATCACCAAAATCTTGTATTTTCAACTGATGATTTTTCAGCTTCAAAGCTTCTTTCCTTGACGTGTATCGTCAGTTGATGTTATACCCCATGCGGGGCGCTCTTTGTCTTCAATACTTTCTCTGCTTTACAGAAACTCTACCGTTTCTAAATTTTTTTTGAGAAAGCTTTCCTAACGTTTCTGCACCCAAAATTTCATTTCAAAAATAAAACTTAATGGAAATTCTTTGTTCAACAACATCAAACGTCGCTAAAGTTAGCAAATTCATTTTTATTTTTTTACAAAAACGATCGGCACTATTGAACGAATGAAGATATTGACATGAAATTTGCCATATTCTCACAAGCAAAATCGATTAGCCCGTCAAGTTTAAATTGAAAATCATTCTTTTAATTTGAACACAGCAGTCGTATAAAACGTGTATTAATGTTGTTGTTTACGATATCAGTAGAAGTTTTTATACAGCTTTTCAAAGTGTTGAGTTTTTTCTATGCATTATTGTTCGGTGCTGATTGTACACGCTTTTATTGAGATTATTCTGATAATCGGCTAATTCTGCTGCATCTAAGGTTGTTCGTGTTAAATCAATGATAGCTACGAGGGCGGAACAATAAGCCCGTGACGTTTGGAATGAAACACAGTTTAAAAAAAATGTGTTTTTCAACATAATCTTCTTTTAGCTCAATACGCTTAGTCCAATGTTTCTCCAATTTTCGTATCCCTTCCAAAAAATAGGATTTTTCGAGGCATTTATTTGATCAATAATTTCATCGTTGGAGCTAAATCTCTTTCCACCGAGCCATTTCTTTAGGTTTTTAAATTGAAAGTAGTCACTGGGGGCTAAATACGGAGAATATGGCGGATGAGGTACCAACTCGAAGCCCAATTCATGGACTTTTGAAGTAGTCACACGATTACGTTTATGGTCAATTAAGAGCAAACGCGGCACCCATCTTGCTGACAGCTTTCTCAAACCCAACTGATCATTTAAAATCGAAACCACACTGCCATATGAAATGCCTATGACATCTTAAGTACTTTTACTCTTCTATCGCCCAACACCATATCGTGGATTTTTCGACATTTTCGGGTGTATTGACCTCAATTGGCTGCCCAGAACGTTCAGCGTCATTTGTATTTGTGCGACCACAACGACAGTCAGTAAACCACTTTTTATACCCTATACCGCTATGTGGTTTGGGTATAATGACTTTGTGCTGCTGTTTGTAACTACCAAAAATCTTTTATTATACCGATTGGCTCAGAATCACTTGTTGTTTTGTGGATGTCCGTCCGTCCGCCTGTCTGTGTGTCCATGTAAACCTTGTAATCAAACTGCAGGTCGCAAATATGAATGTATTTTGACGAAATTTCGTATAAAAGCTTTTAACGGCCATAGGATGAACGCTATTGAAATTGGTGAAATTAGGTCCATGTTCAGACCTAGTCCCCATACAAATGACCCCTATGAAATCGACATAAATTGCCATAGGATCCTAATTATCATATAGATCTCAGTCAAATTGGGATTGTATGTGTTTGTTATATTCATTAATCAATAGCCCAAAAATAATCCCTATTCTTAGTCATAGGCCCCATATAGAGCTGCTTCCCGATCTTCACTTAAATCTATTAAAAAACAAAAATATTGCACAGATTTTTCTCAAATTTGGTTTGTATATATTTTTTCAAAATATAAGTGAGATTACCAAATATGGTCATGATCGGGTTATTTTTCGACCTAGTCCCCATATAAATATAGCACCCGATATGAATTTTTTCATATCTGCAGCCAAAAAAATTAATATCAATGCCACTCAAATTTGGTTTTTGCTTATTTTCTATATCCAGTTAGTTGGACCGAAGAGATAGGGTTTCTAAACCATGATATAGGGTATCGTATGGTCGGTCTGGACCGACTATAATTTTCTTACTTGTTTACCATTGCAATCGATGGTGCAGAGACCCCATAGTATTTATCAGGCTTTTCCTTGGTTTGATTGAAGGTTTTTTTTCTCGCAAAAAAAATGTTTAATGAACACTCGAAATTCACTTTTTTTCATTAAAAAAAAAAACACGAGGTTGTATGTTTTGAACAGCTGTTAAACGCAAAGTAAATGATAGAACTTGATCAAAATTTTACAGTATTCTACTAACAGGTGGTACTTGATGGGAGCAGTGTTGCATTTCATATAGCAACAAGGGAAGTTCGAAAAATCACGGACCGCCCTCGTATTCTGTTTAAAAAAATTGCTATGTATGATTAAATTGTATTCTTTTTAAACGATTAATTTTTGTATGTAAAATAATATCCAACTTTCAGTTGCGACAATCAATTATTTCTGTTGCTTTAATAAAATGTTTCGAATGTCAACTAATAACATATATATTCTCTGCATACGAAAAAAATAATTTCTCCCACCTAATTGTTTCAAAGTTCAACAATTGCATGTTCAATTGTAGCAATGGAAATTTGATAATAGCGAACAATTTTCTATTACAATAAAATTCAAAATTCGGTTGCTAAGTTCAACGCTATTCGGTTGGCAATAAATTGTGTGTCCCTAATTAATTTATATTCTGTGTGTGTACAGAAGAACAATACGCCAACCGCATTATTATAAAATTAAAAAAAAAAAAAATTAGATTGTATTAATAGAAATTTAAAAACAACTAACCATTTTCTATTGTGATAAAATATTTCCTTACATTAAGATAACATAACTATAATTGTAATCAGCTCATAAATTCGGTTATTAACATCATTGCAATTCCGTGGGTAATAAATTCGGTAGTCACAACCAATCCCTTATCTGTATGAGTGTCTAAATTTGAATTACTATAGATACTAGCAGATTCCAGCCCTCGAAATTCGAGTACTAATTCTAGGAAATTTTATTTTTTCATTTAATAAATTGTTGACCCTTATGGTATGCTAATAAATTTTACACAATTCACAATTCAACACTTTTTATTTTTGTGAATTATTGTGAATGAAGAAAACAAACTAATTTTTTTTTGACAAACACATTAGCAAATCTAAAATTGTATAATTTTATATATTTGCAAGTAGCAACTTTAAATGAGCATAACTGCACAAAAATTTTAAAATCTGTAAGTCTGGTGAACAGCTAAAAAGAAATACCTTTCAAATAAGATACGTTTGGTCAAAATCGGGGGAAAACTGTTTAACAAATCATCGGTCACAAGAAATCGCTTTATCTATTAATATTACAGATTCTTGTGAGGGAAGTTCAGCTATCATAGCATCTAAGTTGGAAGCTTTGTGGACGTAGAATGATTTTGATATCTCCACAATATGTTTGGCTAATAACTGAATAAATTTACTGTGACTATCCTCTCCGATATTGTTCTATACATTTCAAAGCCATTTTTGGGTCTTCCTGAGCTACATTATCGAATTTAACCCAGATTCAGGTACGCTACCGAAATTATTACTCACAGTGCTATCTGTCACGCAATTATTGCAAATTATAAGTTTGATTTTTTTTTTTAATTTCATAGTTAATCACATAGTGGTTCTGAGTGAATCGATATAACAAAAAATCAATATCAGTTAAAGATTTTTTTTAGTTTCAAGCATCAGAACAAAACTCTGTTTAAATTTTTGTTTATCACAAACTTTTTTTTGATACAATAATTCTGTACAGTATAACATCTTGTAGCAACTAAAATTAACTCAACAACTAAGAATTCTCCATCAACAATTAACCTACAAGCCTGTCAATCACACAGAGTCCAAAAGGGAATTGACAGAAAAGAAAAAAAATGCCAAATAAACCTTTTAAAAGTTGAAATAGCAACCAAAAGAAAAACACTTGATGCATATTGGAAAAATTGCCACAAATCAATAAACAATGAAGGAATTAATGAATGACCTGACCAAAAAGTACAACTGGTAACCGGAGGGGGATTAAAGGTAACTTTGCTTATGTACTTCAATCAGCAGAAGTCTAACTTTGATAGGTCACAATATGTGTTAGATGCGGCACTACCATTAGGCCAAAATTTGTGAACAAAAAGGGGGCAAAGTAAAGGTCACAATAAAAAAAAAAAACTGCAAGAGAAAAGTATTTTCACATTCAATAGTTATTCACCACACCACATAAGTGTAGGATTTATCTCCTCACTATTCAGAAATCTATCAATAGAAATTAAAGTCAAAAGAAAAATAGAATTGATGTTTTTGTTTAGTTTGTAAATTCGAAACATACAAATGACCACCTGTCGTCTGGTGTCTAGATTTTTCATATACGGACATACGGACATACGGACACAAATATCAAGTCTTTACTACCTCTACATAGTTTTGTATGTTTGTAACAACTCCCCAAAAAAAGTGAAAGCTGAGGAGATTTAAAGGCAAACACAAGGCACTCGTGTATGGCAATGAATTTTGAATCAAACCTTTTGCCAGAACAGACTAGACCAGACCATACATGCTTGCCTTTCACTGAAGGGAATTGCAAATAGGCTCATACCTATTTTAAAATGTTTGCACAGTTCTAACGATTGAAGTCATTATTAGTAGCATAGCATAATCAATGCAGATGATGTTTATGCTGAAGATGATGATGATGACGATGTCGATGTGAGCCTGATATAATGTTGAGTATCATCAATGCTACTCTTGGAGTCCTAAATACAGCAAGATATATCTGCATACAAGAGCAGCAGCAGCTGTTGCCATTTTTATAAATACAGATGTGACCAATGAAATAGAATTAGACCGTAAAATCTTTTGAATTTAGCATTTGTTATACTTAAAACCGATTTTTGTCTTAGAACTAGACTTTTCACTTCAATAGCGTTGTGTTTCCACAAATTAATAAGTAAATTGGGACAATTGACTTAAATTTAGCTTACTTTATAAAACTATGCTTTCTCTCAGGATCTGGAGTTTTATTACTTCCATCCCGCCCAATTCTTATCGGACTACTGACGGGCTCGTGCAAAGTGTCAAGGATTTCCCTTTTTATATTTACTTTTTATGGGCGGTGACACGCCCACTGCTCCTATCACGCCCATTTTTGTTCGACTAATCACATGAAAAATTTATGCAGTCACCCAAAGTCCCAAGGCTCTCACTATTACAGTACTCTAGATACAAGACATATTATTTCGTATGGGAGGTGCCATGCCCATTGGTCCGATTTTTTCCGGCTACTCATATTAATAATAGATATGCACAGAAAAATTTGCTAAGCTGCCCCTGTCATAGTTCTCGAGATATTTAATATTGAATTATTTCTTTGTATGGCAGGTGCCACACCAACTAAGAGGTGACATCACAAAAAATTTGCGAAGCTTCCCTATCATAGTGTTCAATATGTATGATAATAAAAATTTACTTTGTATGGGAGTTACCACGCCCACTAAAAATATTAAAAAAATTAAAGCCTATAGCACTTCCAATATGCAAGGCCTGTGTTGAATTTTGAATTGACTAAAATTGGTTAGCATACCTTTAGGCTGCTTTAGAATTATATTTTTTTTTCTTATATTAATGTTTGTTTGCTTAGTTTTTTTAGCAATAACTCAAGAATCATTCATTATTCTCATTTCATTCTTATTTTAGATAAGGCTTAAATAAATACTTTTATTAATATATCAATGTAAAAAAAAATAGAATAAACAAGAAAGAATGTTAAATTCGGCTGTACCGAATCTCTGGTATCCTCCATCCATATTTAGGTTCATACTTCATTCCTCACCTATTTGGTATAGAGGCTCCAAATTCAATACCAAACTGCTGCAGATTATGGCGAACATTTAAAGCCTAAATAGTGCGACCCATTGAACCTGTTGCAGGCAGGAGAATGTTTTCAATAGACAGACGAACAGCGCCAGATCGACTTCTCCTTTGATAAGGATCAAGAATATTCATATATATAGTTGATGTGGTCTCCAGAATTTATTTCGATGAGTTACAAACGGCTTAATAAACTGATATATTCCCTCTGAATAGTGGTGCGGGTGGTACAAACTTGCTGAGGTATGTTTCATTTAATATTAAAAATACGACTCAAACGTGTTCATGTCTTCCACCCACTAATAAATACGTTCTGTAGGTTAAATAATGTAAAAAAATTTATATATTTTTTTTTTTTTGAAAATTTTTTAAGATTTCATTTGATAAAGTTAGTCCAATTTGATTTTCCTACCTATCTGTTGAAGATTTTACTATACTCAGCTAGAACTTTCAGCCTGACCTGGAATTTCTCAACCTCCACAATGGCTGTACAGTGTAATTTGCTCTTTCAATGCCCACAATTGCATGTTTTATATTCATCTCAAATGTTTATTTTACAACCGCCTATGGAATTCTTTTTTAAAGTTTTGCCTGGCAATTTATTAAAGTTTACTCCGACTAAAAAATCAAATACTACCAAATATGTACGGTTGTAAATGTTTACATATTATCATTTACATACTCATACAAATGCATACTCACACAAACACTCAATCATACATATGAAACACTTTTATGTTTCGAATATGCAGATTATGTTATGGGTGGGGGCCCGTACGTGTGCAGACGATATGTGACGTTACTTGACTGTCAATGATTGACATTTCATAGCAAATGGCAGCTTAATCCCCAAATGGGCTAATAAAAATTTGTTTGTCTGTTTCTACATCTGTCCATCTAACGCTCTAACATTTGCAAGTGTTGACCGTCACTGGAACGTGACTTATTTGCTATGCATTGCAAAAACCAAAAAAAAAAAAAAAAACTTTAAGCGAAAAATAACAAAATCATCAACAACAAACCAAATCAAACCAAAAAATGTAGAAAACGACAACAACACCAGAAAGAAAAAAAAAAAACAACAAGTTGTCAACGTTAATTTTCATAAAAGCCAATCACCAAATGTTGGTGGTATATTGGTGTATGCGATCTGAAGGTATTACCTCTTTATTAATTATTTATCTATATCATTAAGAGGCCTATATTGATTGGTCTTTATAAATTAAATATTCTTGTTATCTACCACAAATTTTATTATTAAGTTATTTTGACACATAGCCTTGTAAGCACAAAATAAATCGCTTGCACTTTTAATGATTTCATTCCTTAAATTACCTGTTAAGGAGCCTACTATCGTCCTGTATATGCTGCAGGAGCTATATTTGCTCATTTTTATTGCTATTTGTTTGTGTATGTAATATGCACATACTCGTACATATAAAATTTTCAATACATTTCCGTACATATATATTGGCAATTGTTGCCTGGAGAATATTGGAGTCATGTCGTTAATACTTGAAGTGCTATTAGATACGCTACATTAAAGTTGATGTATCTTCAGGGAGGCCAATTAAAAAACATGAGTTTATATCACCAAAGCTTGATGGAAGGCTGCATTCATTTGCTCGTTCGATAGGTAGCGGTAGCCTAGTCGAATGACCAAATATATTCTGACAAGGATATTGTTGTTATAAATTGAATTTTAAATTTCGCCTGTGAAGTTTGTATTGCATGCTAATGTAATTTTGAGCAGAAAAAATTGAGGTCATTATTCATCACTATTACCTTTTCCATGTGTGATATACAACATGCCTCTTTTTCGTTAATTATATTTTCAATAAATTACACAAGTGATCTTTTAAACCTTTTCTATTATTTATGTGATTTTTAACTTTTAAAAACTATAAATCTGTAAAGCTAATAAATATTTAAGAAAAATCTTCAAAGTTCTAGATTAAAGGCCAGTAGACCTTAGAGTGCAAAATAAATTTAGTTTTTAATTAATAAGTGACAAAAAAAACTTATAAAAGCTTAGGTTAGATTAGATTAGATTAGATTAGATTAGATTAGATTAGATTAGATTAGATTAGATTAGATTAGATTAGATTAGATTAGATTAGATTAGATTAGATTAGATTAGATTAGATTAGATTAGATTAGATTAGATTAGATTAGATTAGATTAGATTAGATTAGATTAGATTAGATTAGATTAGATTAGATTAGATTAGATTAGATTAGATTAGATTAGATTAGATTAGATTAGATTAGATTAGATTAGATTAGATTAGATTAGATTAGATTAGATTAGATTAGATTAGATTAGATTAGATTAGATTAGATTAGATTAGATTAGATTAGATTAGATTAGATTAGATTAGATTAGATTAGATTAGATTAGATTAGATTAGATTAGATTAGATTAGATTAGATTAGATTAGATTAGATTAGATTAGATTAGATTAGATTAGATTAGATTAGATTAGATTAGATTAGATTAGATTAGATTAGATTAGATTAGATTAGATTAGATTAGATTAGATTAGATTAGATTAGATTAGATTAGATTAGATTAGATTAGATTAGATTAGATTAGATTAGATTAGATTAGATTAGATTAGATTAGATTAGATTAGATTAGATTAGATTAGATTAGATTAGATTAGATTAGATTAGATTAGATTAGATTAGATTAGATTAGATTAGATTAGATTAGATTAGATTAGATTAGATTAGATTAGATTAGATTAGATTAGATTAGATTAGATTAGATTAGATTAGATTAGATTAGATTAGATTAGATTAGATTAGATTAGATTAGATTAGATTAGATTAGATTAGATTAGATTAGATTAGATTAGATTAGATTAGATTAGATTAGATTAGATTAGATTAGATTAGATTAGATTAGATTAGATTAGATTAGATTAGATTAGATTAGATTAGATTAGATTAGATTAGATTAGATTAGATTAGATTAGATTAGATTAGATTAGATTAGATTAGATTAGATTAGATTAGATTAGATTAGATTAGATTAGATTAGATTAGATTAGATTAGATTAGATTAGATTAGATTAGATTAGATTAGATTAGATTAGATTAGATTAGATTAGATTAGATTAGATTAGATTAGATTAGATTAGATTAGATTAGATTAGATTAGATTAGATTAGATTAGATTAGATTAGATTAGATTAGATTAGATTAGATTAGATTAGATTAGATTAGATTAGATTAGATTAGATTAGATTAGATTAGATTAGATTAGATTAGATTAGATTAGATTAGATTAGATTAGATTAGATTAGATTAGATTAGATTAGATTAGATTAGATTAGATTAGATTAGATTAGATTAGATTAGATTAGATTAGATTAGATTAGATTAGATTAGATTAGATTAGATTAGATTAGATTAGATTAGATTAGATTAGATTAGATTAGATTAGATTAGATTAGATTAGATTAGATTAGATTAGATTAGATTAGATTAGATTAGATTAGATTAGATTAGATTAGATTAGATTAGATTAGATTAGATTAGATTAGATTAGATTAGATTAGATTAGATTAGATTAGATTAGATTAGATTAGATTAGATTAGATTAGATTAGATTAGATTAGATTAGATTAGATTAGATTAGATTAGATTAGATTAGATTAGATTAGATTAGATTAGATTAGATTAGATTAGATTAGATTAGATTAGATTAGATTAGATTAGATTAGATTAGATTAGATTAGATTAGATTAGATTAGATTAGATTAGATTAGATTAGATTAGATTAGATTAGATTAGATTAGATTAGATTAGATTAGATTAGATTAGATTAGATTAGATTAGATTAGATTAGATTAGATTAGATTAGATTAGATTAGATTAGATTAGATTAGATTAGATTAGATTAGATTAGATTAGATTAGATTAGATTAGATTAGATTAGATTAGATTAGATTAGATTAGATTAGATTAGATTAGATTAGATTAGATTAGATTAGATTAGATTAGATTAGATTAGATTAGATTAGATTAGATTAGATTAGATTAGATTAGATTAGATTAGATTAGATTAGATTAGATTAGATTAGATTAGATTAGATTAGATTAGATTAGATTAGATTAGATTAGATTAGATTAGATTAGATTAGATTAGATTAGATTAGATTAGATTAGATTAGATTAGATTAGATTAGATTAGATTAGATTAGATTAGATTAGATTAGATTAGATTAGATTAGATTAGATTAGATTAGATTAGATTAGATTAGATTAGATTAGATTAGATTAGATTAGATTAGATTAGATTAGATTAGATTAGATTAGATTAGATTAGATTAGATTAGATTAGATTAGATTAGATTAGATTAGATTAGATTAGATTAGATTAGATTAGATTAGATTAGATTAGATTAGATTAGATTAGATTAGATTAGATTAGATTAGATTAGATTAGATTAGATTAGATTAGATTAGATTAGATTAGATTAGATTAGATTAGATTAGATTAGATTAGATTAGATTAGATTAGATTAGATTAGATTAGATTAGATTAGATTAGATTAGATTAGATTAGATTAGATTAGATTAGATTAGATTAGATTAGATTAGATTAGATTAGATTAGATTAGATTAGATTAGATTAGATTAGATTAGATTAGATTAGATTAGATTAGATTAGATTAGATTAGATTAGATTAGATTAGATTAGATTAGATTAGATTAGATTAGATTAGATTAGATTAGATTAGATTAAATTAGATTAGATTAGATTAGATTATATTAGATTAGATTAGATTAGATTAGATTAGATTAGATTAGATTAGATTAAATTAGATTAGATTAGATTAGATTAGACAGATAGAGAGTATGAGTTAAAAGAAAGAGTTTAAAAAGTTAAACAGGTTTAAAAAATATTAATGCTCTTATTGAAGTTTTTGTGTATTAATCTATATGTCAACAAAAGCGCGAGCAGAGCACAACTGGAAGTGCGTTTACAGTTAATGTTTTTGTTATAATTTTCTTATGTTTTCGACACATAAAATTTTAATAAAAAAGAGAAAAAGAGAGAATTACAGAATATCTTTTCTTTTTGTATTGAGACCGAACCACCCTACAGGACACTCAATATCCGACATATTGCATTTTTGCTTAATTCCAAATATATGATAAAATTTTGCTGCCGGAAGTTGATCCCTTTAGGATAACTAAGATGACCAGTTTACTTATTGTTGCAGTATTCTTGTGGAAGTAACACCAAGAGTGTTAAATAATCTTCGAATTTTGTGAAATTAATCAACCCGTTTCTATTTCAATTTAGAAGATTCTTATCCACAGTTGTTGATCTCTCTCCGTTTTCTCATCAAGTTCTAGTAAAGCTACAACATTAATATTATGACAACATGTTGTCAATAATTACATACGCAACTAATAGTTTGGAGGTTTATTAGTTTTCAAAAACGCATAAGTCCTCTTATAACATTAAGAGGATTTTTAGTTGCACAACATCATTAACAAAAACAGCAGCTTCATCAGCCTTATACTCGTAGAAGCTACAAACTACACACACAAGTGGTATGGTTAAATACAGATACTGGCAGTATTATGGTTTCCATCCAAAATGATCTATATAAGTACAAATAAAATACACTATGACTTGAGAGTATGTGGAATTTAATTAGATAATCACTCTCGGTTCACAGACAACAATTGAGAAAGTTTTTGTGGGTATACGACTATAATAAAAACCATATAATCAAAACCATGACCATGAAATTTGAGTAAATGTGGTAGATCTGTGTTCTCAAGGCATAATAGCATAACTCAAGATATGCTTAAATGTAGTTCATATCCGACTACCTACAGTATACATTATCGGTATATATTTGCCTAATACTGCCATTGCAAATGGAATAATGAAACATTCCACAGCTTTAAAATAGTCTGCTGAAAAGTAGCAAAAATGGATATATGCTATTATGCCTTAAAACCATAGAAATATATTAAGATCTCAACCACAATAAATATTTGAGTAAGATTGCTTGTATTTGTTTTTATTGTTTAATCGCCATTGTACAAAAAAATTATTTATATTAAATTTCATTCCTTTTTTTTTTGGTGTAATCACAAGTTAATTTTTAGTTTTATTTCTACACTTGCCTTACTTGCTGAGCACAGTATATGCTGCATATACTTAGTTACTGCCGTTTTAATTTTATACTTTTCTAATGCATAAAATATCATGTCTGTAAATACAAAAGTGTACTTTTATGCATGCACACTTGTAATTATTTTGTATCTACATACATATTTAACATTGTAAATGGGAGAATTTAACAGATGATGCCACTTCTAACACAAAAAAACATTCGAACATACCCTGATACATACCCTGATACATAACAAATGACTAATGCGGCTTCAAGTGGCACCAATTTTAACCACAATTTTATACAGTTATATTACAACTGTATAGGTGGAAATTATCCATGTTTCCATGGCGACATATATTTAGGACGAGGAGAATGTATAATGGCAAATATCCTAATATCACAATGAATTTACGGTATTGCATCCCAGTAGAGAATGTGTGTAATAACAATAAGTTGATAAAATATATTTATGTTAAATGGTTAAATAACTTTTACAATAAATTTAGAGATTTTTTATGAGTTACCTGTTACCGTTAGATATAACAGCCATTTTTTTTAACGATAGTTGGATACACTTTTGAATTATACGTATTAATAGAATAGCTTTCATGCTTTAGACTTACAACATTTTATGTGTATCGCCAAAGTGACTCTTCACCTGACTATTGCAGTAAATATGTAAACTACGATATCTTTAAAGAGCACTTTGATACTTCTACAGAATTTGTTTTGTTTCCTGGAAATCTTATTTGATCAAACTCATTCAGCTGGGTTGCTAACACATTAAGTGCGTATTAGCCAGCGATGCCAACTTAGTGCATTTTGCCTAGATTTAGAGTCTTTTTTAAAAAGCGCTAAATTGGCGCTTTTCTTTTTATGTGGACAGGATATAATGACTCTCTGCTGATATTTGTAAATACCAAAAATTTTTGACCTAGACCCATCTTTTGTTATACCGACCAACTCAGAATCACTTTCTCAATTACTTTCGATTTAGCGATGTCCGTCCGTCTGTCAGTAAAACTTTTAATCAAACTCCAGGTCGCAAATATGAATATATTTTGATGAAATTTAGTACATACGTTTCTATCCACCGTAGAATTATCGCTATTGAAATTTGTGAAAATCGGTTCATGTTCAGACCCCATGCAAATGACTCGTAGAGGTTAATTGCCACAATATCCAAATTATCATAAAGCCCTCGGTAAAATTGGATTTGCTTAATGTTATTACATCCATTTGTTAGTAATCAAAAAAACAAACCCTATAGGGCAATTCTTTGTTATAGTCCCCATATGGAACCGATTTCCGATCTTCACTTAAATTTATCAAAAAAGAAAAATATTACACAGACTGTTCTCAAATTTGGTTTGTATATGTTTTTTTAAAAATAAGTGGCCTTAAGTGCTTTTTTAGAGCCTTTTAAATACAATAGTTCACTTTAAACAAAAGTGTTGTATTTCCCCTCTAAATTTAAAGTTTTTTGTCAGAGATACTCACAATTTGTACTTCAACAAAATAAATTAGCTGATTAACAGAGATGCCGATATGCCAATATAAATAGTGATAGTAGCACCAATCAGATGGCTTATAGAATGAGCAATTAAACCAATTCTGAAAACACATTTTTATCAGATGTACAAAAAGTTAATCTGATCCAGCATTTAAAAAAATTTGCTAATAAAGTTATAGTTTTGAAAAAAATATAGATGAATTGGACATTAATTAAAAAGTGTTAAATCTTTTATTTACGAGCTAAGAGCTACAATAAAAAAGAGATCGAAACGTACGAAAATTTTCTCAAAAACATAAATCTAATGGGCGGAATCGGACCTGTGGGCGTGCCACCTCCTATACAAAGTAAGTGTTTAATATCACATAACTGGAGTACTATAATAGTGACAGCCTTGGGACTTTGCGTGAGTTCACTAGTTATCAACGTTAGTACTAGGAAAAAATGGGCGGGATAAGATCAGTGGGGCGTATCACCCCCATTCAAAGTAAATATTTAATGTCATATATCTGGAGTATTGTAGTTTCAAAAGCCTTGGAACTTTGTCTGAGTTCGTGAGTTATTAATGTGAATAGTCGGACAAAAAATGGGCGGGATCAAACCAATGTGCAAGCCATCCCCATACAGAGTAAATATTTAATATCATATAATTGGAGTACTGTAGTGGAAGAAGCCTTGGGACTTTCTCTGAGTTCATAAGTTATTAATGTGAGTAGTTGCCCAAAAATGACACCTCCTATACAAAAAAATATGAAGTACTATGAAAATGGCAGTCTTGAAAATTTGACAAGTACATTAATTACCAAAGTGAGTAGTTGTGGAAAATAATGACGAAATCGCCAAAATCAAAAATCACCAAAATCAAAAATTTACAAAACCGAAAATCGCGAATAACAAAAATCGCAAAAACAAAAATCGACAATCAAATATCACAAAATCGACAATCAAATATCACAAAATAAACAAAAATCGTTAAAGTCAAAAATCGCTATAAACGAAAATCGTAAATAACAATAACCGATAAAAACAAAAGTTGCCAAAACAAAAATTGCTAGAACCAAAAATGGCAAAAAACAAAAATCGCCAAAACCGAAACTCTCGAATATCAGAAATCGCTAAAACAAAAAACGCAAAAAATAAAAATCGCTAAAACAGAAATCGTTAATATAAAAAATCGCCACAATTAAAAATCGCAAAAAACAAAAATCGCTAAAATCTAAAATAAAAAAAATTGACAAAGTCAAGAATTACCAAAACCGAAAATCGCGAATAAAATGTCGAACTCAAAAATCGGAAAAAGCAAAAATTCCCAAAATCAAAAATCCCGAAAAAAAATCGTCGAAGTCAAAAATGGCCAAAATCTTAAATTGCAAAAACAAAAATCGACATATCAAAAATCGCCAATAATAAAATAAAATCTAATAAATACAACAGTTCTCTGTATTCCCAGCTCTGCAGCGAAGCGCATCGGGTTACAGCTAGTATATATATAAATTATTTTTATTAAAACCAACAACCGTTACAATATTAATTAAAATATATGTACTTACAGTTATTTAGAAACTAAAAACCGAATAAAATGCAGTCCAATGTAAATTACCATGTATTAAATCTATTTATTAATTTATATTTTATGTACAAGTTTTTATTAAATTTTTATTTGTATAATTAAATAATCTCCTTAATCTTAATATTTCGTTAAAGTAATCGCGGACAAGCTAATTCGATGAATGGTAACGCAGACGTATACTTAACTATCACTCATACGTCTTCGTATAATTTTTTGGGTTTTAATGAAAACAAAAACTAAACATTATATATATTTAGACCTCGTTTTGCAACACCATGTACGAATTGTGGACTAACTATTTTTAGGGGTGACCAGATCCAAATACCTAAAATTTTAACGAGTGATGAGATAAAAACAATATAAAAATTAAAAACAAGTCAAATCTAACAATCTATTAAAATTTCACTTCAGAGCAACATCTCTAATATATGTAAAAAGTACAATATATAGAATGTACAAACGTCATATATGGCAACCCTTACGAAACTGAGAATAGTGCAAATTAGAAGTACGAATGCATAAATATTAAAAAATTCAAAAATAATAATCAAGACAACAATAATTGTCGAAATGTCGGGTGAAATATGTAATAAAGAGCTTTTTATTTACACTAATACGTTAGGCCTGATTAGCCAAATTGACAGAGTTGTATCATAGGAGATTATAACGAAGTAATAATCTATGGTATGAACACTGATTCTTACCCACACTGCTCGTAGGCCTGACTTTAGGTAAGTGTATTAGAGGGCTTGACCAAAAAGTGCAAGTATGAGTGTATGTGAGATAGACGAAGGTTCAAACCACACGGCCGCCCTAAGGATAAAAATTTCATATAGAAAAATTCTATTCAATTATAACATTACAATTATCACAATGTTCAATAAAATCCCGGATGAAGACTGAAATAACAGAAACCAGTCCGATTAATGATACATTGTAGTGGTGAATTTTATAAATTAGACTTATTAAACTATTATAATTTGAAATCTATCTCATCGAATTTGTAGGTGGCTCTGATGTTAATTGTTACCAGGAATATCTAAGTTAGTTTTCATTAATATGCCGTCGAAGAAACGTAATAAAAAGAAAATGTGGAAGTGGAAGGATTCCCATCAATAATAACAAAAAAAGCTCTGTATATGCTTAAACGTAAATTTAAAATGCGACGTGATGCAGCTACTGAGATGAAATGCGATCAAAGTTATATCTGCAAAATATTGAAAAAACTTAAAATAAAGTGTCGAAATAGAAAATCAGGTAGCCAGAGTACATAGTTGAACAATTGTTCACAATAAATTCTTAACGCCGAAATTATGACAAAAAATCATACTTTTTGGATGACGAAAGTTATTTCCCGCTCATCTACTCTCAAGTGGCTGGAAATGATCGATTTAACTCAAATGACTTTTCTAAATGTAATTCCAATTTGAGGTTAAAATTCAAGCCTTAATTTGAGCAAAAGGTTATACTCTGCCATATATTGCAATATTCGAAGAAGAAATTTCGAAGCATTGGTTCAAACAAATAGGTATACCATAAGTACTGTTTACCCAAAATGTTGATTTCTTTACTGAAAGAGCATCACCCTGACGACAGTTACATATTATGATATCTTCACATTACGCGACAAAGACTCAGGATTACCTTAATAAGAGAAAAGCCCAAAATCCTGCAAACTAGCCTCAATGTTGCCCAATCGAAGATCTTTTGCCTGAAATATAAGTGCGTTTGTATACAAGAACAATTGGAAAGCTAAAAAGTGTCTAGATATCGAAATAAGAATTCTAAAAATAGAAAGGATCTTCAGAGGTATCCCAAAAATCTGCGCCATACGGCTGATCTAAGACCTATTTTAATTATAAATAAATTTTTAATTCATGGTTTCTACAAGTATCTTATATTTTTGTAATAAATGTTTTTTTTTAACAAAAGAAACTTTCTTATGCCGTTTTAAAAAGTTACTTCTTTTAAATAAATGACGTAAAACAAAATAGTTAGAATTTTGTCTCCTAGCTACAACACCCCATAGAGACTCTTCGGTAATAATTTTTAAGGTTACCAGATGGAAAAATGCGCCTATATCTAAAAAAATTAAAGTGTTTGTCATTTAGATTCCTCAAATCTTATATCAGTAGGGCGCAAACTACTTTGCCGGCTGTTTTTCACAAGAAAAGCATGATTTGTTATAATAAATTATTATGGGATTTTTATTTTAATAACACCTTTTAAAAGCAAAACAATGTAGTTCCAAACTCAATGTGCCTTTAATTTATAAATTTATTTAATGGGGTGGTATTTGAATCGCATCCTCTCCACCTCTTATAACTAAACTAGTGTAACCTAAAAGGTATGCAAGTTTTTGCATAAGGACTTCTTTGTTATAAGAATATCATATATAAATAAAACAATGGCTTTCAGTAAAGTTCTTGATTAGAAGACTTAAAAAGAAAAAAAATTGTCACTAATCAAGCTATACATTCAATCATATTTTATTTATTTTTCAAATAAAGTGTGTTTTATTTTTTAAGGAAAAACTTTTACCGTTTCAACCATTTCCCAACGGCGGCCTAAGGCGAATTTCAACCAACTGGTTCTTTATATTTATAATATATTATTCCAGCCCTCGAAATTCGAGTGCAAATTCTAGGAAATTTAATTTTTTCATTTCATAAATTATTTTATAATTCAACACTTTTTAAATATAGATTGCGTTATTGGTTCATGTCCAAAATTATTTTGCAATTCAACACAATTATTATTGTGAATGGTTTATATCCAAAATTATTTTTCAATTCAACACAATTACTGTTGTGAATGAAGAAAATAAAGTCCTTTTTTTGCAATCACATTAACATATTAAATAAGCACACACATAGCATTGCATAATTTTATTTATGTGTTAGTAGCAAATTTAAATACATTTTACCAAAAAAAAAAAAAAAAAATATACCAGACGGTGCAAATCTGCAAATATTATGAACAGCTAAAAAGAAATACCTTTCAAATAAGATACGTTTGGTCAAAATCGGGAGGAAACTTTTTAACAAATCGGCGGTCAAAAGAAATCGTCTTACCTATTAATGTTAGAGATTTTGAGGGCTTATATTATTTTTAAAATTGTTAAAATATTCAAATATAAACAATAGTGTTCAAAAATATGCAATTAAATCTGAAATGTAAAAATATTCAAAATATATATGAAACTCCCAGGCCTGATGATGACCGTTAAAACCTACGTAGTGGTACTGTAGTGTATTTTAAAGTTGAGCGAATTCATTCTTTCCTTAATTATTATCATTTCCCCTACATGAACTGCCATATTTTTACCCCTCACTTTCATACTAAGATATCATCAGCTCTTGCGTTATTTTCCTATAGGGCACCTATAGCCAAGCGTTTACAGCAAATTTTCGAAATTAGTTAGTTTTCTAACGTACACACATAAATTCCAACTACAAAACATTATTTTGTAATTACAATATTTTGCAAGAAAATCTTCGCTAAATATTTATTATGCAAATTAATCAAAGCAATATTGCCCCCTTTATACCACAATGAAAACCATAAATTATTATGTTACATATTTTATCATCAAGCTTGTTACGTCTTGCCTAATAACGTAACAATACAATTTTAATTTTTCAATTTTCCATTTTGTTAAATTATTAAGTTTTTTTTTTTTTGATGGAACGGGGGGAGGCTTAATAAAACAAAACAATCAACTCATTAACAATTAACACCTGTCTAAGATAAAACATTTTCCCTTTGGCTAATTCCGCTAAAACTCTTTCTACCCTAAAATCGTTTACTCTACTGCTTGGGGTTGCTGTTAAGACCAGTGAAGAATGGAAACTTTTGAATTAACATAATTACTACAAAAAGTTATCAGTTGGTATGTCTGTTAAGTTTCATTAGGTGTCAGGCTGGCTGGAAGTTGGATTTGTTAGTTGTGTGACAACTTTCTTACTGTTTTTTGTGAAATTTCGTTTAATAAATACATCAAGATGAATCAGTTAAAAACCTCAAATAATTTTGTAATGGACCTGATGTGGCAAATGTTGTGGGTGTCCCAACAATATAACAACAATTTGTGGGCGTTTGTTTTGTTTTTTTTTTTCTTTTTGAGAAAAGGAGGAAGTGTGTGTAAGTTTTCGTAAAGTTTTAATTAATCAAGTTGATAAACAGCAAGTGTAAATTATATAAATTGGTTTGTCGGCAATGTACTGATGAATAGATTAGAAAATACTGTTGAATAGCTGAAAATTAGTTTCAATTATTTCCGGAGATTGTCACAATATAAATGTTTATTAAATTACAGCTTTAGCAAATATTGTATGAGAACTGTAAAGTTCTTCGTAATTATTTTTGGGAAAATTAAAAAAAAAAAAACATAAATTTTTTGTTAATTTGTGTTGAGATTTGGAAAAGATCTGTGCTAAATAAAATTTAGACTTCATGGAAGAAAAATATTCTTCATTATAAATATTTAATATATATTTGCAAGTGTTTGAAGCAATTTTTAGAAACAACTTTTCTTCTCTGATTGAGGTATTCACTTTAAACACACCAATTGCTTCTTCAGGCATAGGAAACTGTTTTACAATATACGCTCTATCGTATTGCAGTCAATGCGTGTCACATCAGGCCTGTATGGGAGATGACCGATAAATTCGACCGGTAAGTTAGGCCGCCTGCTTGATCCGAAGCGTTAAAGCGCATCTCCTTACATCTCCAAAACCATCTAATAACCAAATCGAGACATGAGCTCGAAAATAGCTTAAGTTACATAATATTCTATTTTTGTTTTTTTTATCATAATCGCTAATCCACTATCAATTGCATCGTCTTTCATTACTGCCTAGGTGTAAGGATCTATAATATTAATAGGCAAGGCGATTTCTTGTGACCGATGTAAGTTTCACAGTTTTACCCCGATTTTGACAAAAAATTTATCATTTGAAAGGTATTTCTTTTTAGCTGTTAACCAGACTTACAGATTTTCATCGTCTGAAACACTTCTTTGGAGTTATGATTGTTTAAAGTTTCTACTAACATATACATAAAACCAGTAAGAAAATTATAGTCGGTTTAGACCGACTATACGATACCCTATACCATGCGTTTAGAAACCCTATCTCTTAGGCCCAACTAACTGGACATTGAAAATAAGCAAAAACCAAATTTGAGTGGGATTTTTATTAATTTTTTTGGCTGCAGATATGAAAAAGTTCATATCGGATGCTATATCTATAAAGGGACTAGGTCCAAAAATGGACCGATCCTGATCATGTTTGGTAAAGTCTCTTGTATTTTGCAAAAATATGTACTAACAAAATTTGAGAAGAATCAGGCAATATTTTTGTTTTTTAATAGATTTAAGTGAAGATCGGGAAGCAGCTCTATATGGGGTCAAAGGGATCATTTTTGGACTACTCATTAGCGGATGTAATGAACGCATACAAACCCAATTTGAGTAAGATCTATATGACAATTTGGATCTTAATGCAATTTATGTCGATTTCATATGGCTAATTTGTATGGGGGCTAGGTCTGAACATGGACCGATTCTCACCAATTTCAATAGCGTTCATCCCATGGCCGATAAAAGCTTATATTCCAAATTTCGCCGAAATATATTCATATTTGCGACCTGCAGTTTGATTACAAGCTTTACATGGACACACAGACGGACGGACGGACGGACGGACGGACATTGTTAAATCAACTCAGAAAGTGATTCTGATTCGATTGGTATAATTAAAGATGGGTCTAGGTCAAATATTTTTGGTTGTTACAAACAGCAGCACAAAGTCATTATACCCAAACCACATAGTGGTATAGGGTATAATTATAAAATGCTATGTGTGAGTTTATTAAATTCGTTAATGTGTTTGTGTTAATGTGTTCAGTTTGATTTCTTCATTTAAAATGACTTGACTTTTGAGGCATACCTTTAGGGTCTTTATTAAATGAAAACATAAAATTTATTAGAATTTGCGCTCGAATTTCGAGCGCTGGAATCTGCTAGTTTACAATAAAAGCTATATTAGCTGAGTGTACATTCATAGACTGTCCACATCTTATATATAAAAATCGAGTTTTGTAAGTATGTACGTTAATTTGTTATTTATAGGAGACTACACCACTGAACCGATCGTATTAAATTTTTTACAGTAGGTTACTGCCTATCCGGAAGGAAAAATTGGCTATATTTTTTTGCATAAAAAGTGAATTTTTAATATCTAATTTTAACATTTGATATCTGGAGTACTACGTTAGCAAGGATTCTAAAACTATGTAAATGTACATATTAAACTAATTTGAAGAGTTGGGGGAAAAATGGGTGGAATCGGACCAATGGGCGTGGCACCCACCACTCAAAGTCAATATTTCATGTCATATATCTAGAGGACTGTAGCAGATAAAGTCTTAGGACTTAGTCTGATTTCATGAGTTATTAATGTGAGTGGTTCGTTCAAAACTGGAGGTGATCGAACCAGTGGGCGTGGCATCCCAATACAAAGTAAGTATTTAATATCATATAACTGAGTTCATAAGTTATTAGTGTTACTAATCGGAAAAACTGGGAGAGAAAAGATCAATATGCGTGGTATCCTCATACAAAGTAAATATATAATTCATTTATCTGGAGTACTGTAATAATGAAAGCCTTGCAACTTTGTCTGAGTTCATAAGTTATTAATGTGGGTAATCCAGTAAAAAATGGGCACGATCGGACCAGTGAACAGAAAACGCTGAAGCCAAAAATCGGTAAAATATAAAAATCGCTAAAATGAAAATGGTCAAAATAAAATATCGCAAAAAAATCGCCAAAATCCAAAATAGCAACAAAAAAGAAACAAAAATCGCCAAAGTCAAAAATTCCCAAAACCGAAAATCGCGAATAACAAAAATCGCCAAAATAAAAAATTCCCAAAACCGAAAATCGCGAAAAACAATAATCGTAAAGCCAAAAATCGCCAAAATCAAAAATCGCCTAAATCAAAAATCGCAAAAACAAAAATCGAAAAAATCAAAAATCGCCAAAAATAAATAAAATGGTTTTCTAAAAAAAATTTAGACCCAGTTTTTTTATTTCGGTTACGATGGATGTAGCGAAGCGCATCGGGGTACTGCTAGTACTGAGCACCTACATATAGGGTCCAGACGGTGAAAAACTCTAAGTCCGATTAAGTGTACTAGGCCCGTGCAGTAATCCTCCAAAGTGTTTGGCGTTTTCAGACCCACTTTTTTTTATGATATTTTGTATTGTTTCTTATCTTATTTATATTTACTAGCCGATTCCAGCCCTCGAGATTCGAGTGCATGTTATAGGAAATTTTATTTTTTCATTAAATAAAAACCCTAAAGGTATGCTAATGAATTATAGTCAATTCGCAAATCAACACAAAAAAAACCAAACTCATTTTTATTACAAACACATTAAGAAATTTACCAAACACACACATAGCATTGTGTTACTTCATGTATGTGTTAGTAGCAACTTTAAATGCAATTTACTCAAAATAATGGAAAAAAATTAAAAATCTGGAAATTTGCGGAACGGCTAAAAAGAAATACCTTTCAAATAGTATACGCTTGTTCGAAATCGGGATAAAACGGTAGAACAAAACATCGGTCACAAGGAATTGCCTAGCCTCTTAATATTATAGATATAAGAACTGGGTCGAAAAATCGAGCGATCATGACCATATTTGGTAAAGTCATCTATTTTTTGAAAAAACTAAATTTGAGAAAATTCTTTGCTATATTTTTGTTTTTTGTTAGATTCAAGTGAAAAACGGGAACCAAGTTTATATGGGGACTATGGCTAAGAAGTGTCCTACAGCGGTTATATTTAGACCACTTATTACCTAATATAATAAACTCACACAAACAAAATTTTACCGAGATATATGCGATAATTTGGATCTTATGGAAATTTAGTTCAAACTCATAGGGGTTATCTGTATTGGGGCTAGGTGTGAACATGTACCAATTTGCACCAATTCCAATATACCAAATTTCATCACATTCTTATATACAAAATTTCATCACACACTGACTGACAGACAGACAGAAGGACGGACGGATATCGCTAAATCGACTCAAAAAGTGATTCTGAGTCAATAGGTATAATTAAAAATGAGTCTAGATCAAATGTTTTTGGTAGTTACAAAAATCATTACAAACTCATTATACCCGGGCCACGTGGTGGAGTCGGATACAAAAATCTTTTCCTATATTAAAAAAATCGGTTATTGCTGCATTTTCTATTAAATAATTAATAGAAATTACAAAATGTTATTTTCAGTAAAGGCCCGATTGTGCGGCATCCAATTAATCGGAACACTCAGTTAACCAGAATTTAAAATTTTAACAATTATTTTAGTTTTTTATATCTATCAGAAATTATTTTTTTTATTATTCGAGGATTCAGAAAAAATAAAATTCAGTGTACTGATGTATAAAAATTTTTAGATAAACGAGAATCCTAAAAACTAAAAATATCAATTGAAATTCTTGTAGAATTTCTAGTTTTAATGAAACCTTTAATTTTCCGGAATACTCTCATCCCAAGCATTCCGTATAGCAGGGCTGTTACTGTCCTATGATTAGTGAGATGTCGTAAATTTTTCATGACATTATTTTCACAACTATATATCTATAGTATAAATAGGCTAGGCGTTTATTTTTTGTACTACCGTTTTATCCTGATTTTGACCAAATGTATTTTTTTTAAAGGTATTTCTTTTTAGCTGTTCATCAGACTTACAGATTTTTAAATTTTTGCCTTTATTTTGAGTAAATTGCATTTAAAGTTTCTACTAACACATACATAAAATTATATGATGCTATGGGTGTTTTTATTAATTTTGTTGTTCATTCACAATAATAATATAGCAAAAAGGTGTGGGTTTGTGAATTGTCTAAGTTGAAAAAAAAGTTGCCTAGAATTTGCACTCGAATTTCGAGCACTGGAATCTGCTAGTCCAATATTAATACGCTACGACATGTCATGTGTATATAAACCAAATAAAAGGGTAGTCTGCATTACCCGCATCTTCCACAATAACCGAATTTTCTCTATATCCTTTATGCTAAGTAAAAGCCCCATAGATAAAGAAATATTAAGATGGATCCTTAGTCGCAATGTAGAGGAGAAAAAAAGTTATTATGGCGATAACATTTTTGGCATTGTACGAATTTTTTGTTACTCAAATGCTATAGTGCTATATTGACAATATCGAAAATTTTGATAAAATAAAGAAAAAAAAAAAAAAATATAATGAAGTAATGATTTGGATTACTGAGTTTTTTTTTAAATAAAGTCTCTTTTAGTGTGAAAACATCAAACCGTCATTAGAATATTCAACAACCTTTAATTAATTATAATTAAAAATATATTTATATTTTTGTTTTTATTCGCTCGACTGAACTGCTATAAAAATAATTTAATATAATCTTAAGTGGTCGTATAGACTTCAATACACATTTTTATTGTCTTGTCTTTTTTCTGATACAACATTTTCTCTTCCTCTTACAGCACGCAATCCCAGTGATGATGCTGAAGTAATTGGTGGACCACGAAAAGTGTCAACACGTAATGATGATGCCGATGATGATGATGATGAGTTTACCCACTTTAAGGGTGTCATCGATACCGGTTCGGGTTATCCGTTCCTTCAACCCAATCCATCGGTGATACGTGTTGGCTTTTTTGATTCGTTTGATGGTAAGTGTATTTAACTGTATTTAATTGACAATTAAAAACATACACAACCAGACCTGAACGACAGTCTAGAGTTTATGAGTATAGAGAAGGGCAGGGTTTGTGTGTAGTATGCAAACATTACTTAACCACTAACATTTCTTTTTTCTCAAGGTTTGAGTAGTTCGGAGATGGTAACTAAGATATTGACGTTTTTGTAGAAACATACTTTTTGCTGCTATGAGATGTAGTAGCAACCTTTTACATGCTCACATTATTATATAGAGGATAATAATCAATACCGATTTGTATTCCAAAGTATAGAATGGCCAGAGTCGGTGAATTTACGATTAATATTTATTTCAATATTTTGTGTTGGGTTTTTATTATCTGTAGCACTCTGTGATCAGAATATAAAGAGTTTATGATGATAGGGCAATTGTTTTTCTTGTTTTTTCAAGGCATAGACAAACATGTATGTTGTAGTATGCAATGTGTACTCATACACAAACATATTTGTTTCAAAGTTGTTTTAAATATTAGTTTGTTATGTTGGAGGATGTTTAAATGGTATAACTCTTTGCTTGGATTCTCACTTGGTTATTTTCAGCATATGTATATGAATTTAGTTTTTTACCAAACTAACTATCCACTGCTTTTGGTTACTGGTGAGGGTTGGTAACTCAGCAATTTTTGAAACAAATGTGCCCATGTTTTTTTGCTTTATTTAAAATAAAAACATTTGATCTTGAGCCTGAATAATTTCTAACTCAATCATTAAAAAAAATCAGTTGATTCTTGGCTAAAGATGTCCAGACATTAATATAAAAAAAACTAATTTTATAATATATCTATCTGAATTTGCCAGTAATACGCTAATTTAATAACACATTTAATACAAAAACACAAAAAAAAGCTATAAACCCACCTGGGTTTTACATTTACATTAATGTCTGTACTTATTGTACTATTTGTAATAAATGTAAACCAAATATTTGAAAAAATAAACTATTTGATTAATTTAATACTAGATTATTCAACAAAACAATGAATTTTTAGCATTTTATTGGAGATGTGTCCATTAGAGTGGTCCTTAAAAATGAAAATGCGATTTTGGAGATAGGCGGGGTCCAGTTTGTTACCTTTCAATATAACACTAATAAATGTGAAGTTTGGGGACAATTGGATGAAGAAAAGTCGCGCCGGAAATCGATTGAAAATTTCAAGTGTGTTTTCATGGGGAAAATATGACTTTTTTTTTGAGATATTACGAAAATTTCGTTCTATAGTTTAATTTTTCGGACAAGTTGTTGCAAGAATCGGGATTAGTTTTAAATTATCTTTTCAAGAAGCTATAAAAATTCAAAATAGAATAAAAGTTCGCCAAAAAATAGCAAATGCCCCCGACCACTTTTGTGCCAAAAAAAAATAGGTCATGAAATTTGATAGCATTTTTTTAAACTTTGAGAAATTGATTAAAGCCATAATTGTTTTTGTCTCTATACTTATATGTTATCAGATATGAAGTATTGTTTTATTACCACGTTGTTAACCTATTGCTCCTTGAGACCGAAAATGGTAAATTTTTTGATAAAATTTTGAAAACTCCTTTTTCAAGTTTTCAAAAAATTATCTTAAACAAAATCTAAAAAAATGGATTTGGCACATTAAGGTTTTATTAACTACATGTCAGAGAGTAACAGTGTAAATTTTTAGATAAATCCCTGTATCAAAATTTTTTTGACAAGGATTTTATTTTTTCGGATTTCGAGAAAAATGCGATTTTTGTGAAATATTCTTTATTTAGAGATATCTTAAAAATAAAAGCATGCCTTAGCAAATTTTAGGAATGGAAGATTTACATATTTGGTTATAATATGTTAAGTAACGCTTTTCAAAATTCGACAGTATTTGCAAAATATTTAAATTTTTTAATATATGGTCTTTAATTCGCATTGGGTCATATGGGACCCCAATTCCAAAAGGGTTAATGCCGACATATTATTTTTTTCCGAAACCCTAGGCTATTAAAATAAAATGTAGCATTTAGAAGTAGAGAACTGATTAATTTAGAAAGATTACATATACAGAATATATCACAAAAATATCTTTTTTCTCGAAATCCGCAAAAATAAAATCCTTGTCAAAAAAATTCCTGCATAGGAATTTACCTAAAAGGTCACGCAGTTATTTTTTGAGATATATTCAACAAAACATTAGAGTGCCAGATTGATTGTTTAAAATTTTATTGGAGAAAATTTTTTAAAACTTGAAAAAGGAGTTTTTTAAATTTTATCAAAAAAATTTTCCATTTTCGGTCTCAATGCGCAGTAGGTTAGCAACGTGGTAATAAAACAATACTTCATATCTGATTATTTATAAGTATAGAGCCAAAAAAAATTTTTTGAAAAAAGATAAATAATATTAGTCTAAGTTTATCCAGGTCAGTGGTTTACTTTAAGAATGAGTGTGATTTCAACAGACAGACGGAAAGACAGACCCACAAACAGATGGATAGACGGATAGAGGGATATTGGTATGTCTCGAATAGTTATAAGGATCAAGAATATATATCCATTGTGGGTTGCAAATTCATTTTTTGATGTGTTTCAAACGGAATGACAAACTTATATATACCCTCTGCACAGTGGTGAGGAGGATATAAAAAGAACTTAACCAGAACTTTGAATTCCTTTTTGATTTTTTTTAAATTAAGCAGTTAGCATTACAGTAAGTTCTACACGCTACCATTGCTTTATACCATGCTCTTTCTATTTGTCCAAAAAATTTCAATTGATCTTGACTGGAGACCATTTTATTGGTTGATTTCTATTAGTACAAATTCCATTTTTTTTTGTCTCAAGTTTTAAATTGCAGCCTTAATACAATTTAGGCGCCCCGGTAGGTGAGTAGGTAGTGTGCTCGCCTATCATGCGGGGGTCGTGGGTTCGATTCCCACCAGAGGCTTTGGTATGTCGCTGCAAAAAAAAAAAAATTAACTACTCCCTCTTTCCTCCTTAACCTATTTTCCTGAGATCAACACAATGCGCTGCATCTGTAGGAGGCATCCCCTGAGTGTTGATTAATTAAAAAAAAAAAAAAATTAGAAGATGCTAATTCAGCTCAAACATCTTTTTGCTTTTTCGATTGTATTTAATTTTTTTTATAAATTTCTGAAGAGCACAAATATATTTTTAAACCCTCATAAAGTACATGGGGCATATAAGTTTGCCCCATATAGTATATATATACTTTCGTAAGGATGGTACGGAGTCGCAGTAAACGATTTAATTATTAAATGATGTTACGAAACATACATTTTGGTTTTGTTTCTTTTTTCTCGTGCTTTGTTCTCACAAAATCACATAAATCACTTTAGAGTATACTACAGCGTATAAAATTATTAGTTTAAGAAGAACTTCAATGACGGAAGAATTAAAAATGCAGTATTTCCAAACCTCAGCAATTCGGGAAAAATGCAATATATGTGCAAACATTAAGGGCATTAGATTAGCCTTCAAAATATCTATCATTGGAAACCAATCTGTCTGCTCTTAGTTTAGGAAAAGTAATATAATTAAAAACCTAAACCAAATAATTTTTTAAGCATTGAAATTCCACAAATAATGAATATTTCATGAATGCGAATGCCAACATGAAAGACATATCGAGGGCCCATCTAACGCTTTTGACTTTCTACCCAACTATTTCTCGAGTAATTGAGGTTTGAACTTGAAATATACACATTTTTGAATTTAAGATCATCAAAATGTATTTCGACTAATAGTTTTCACCGCGACAAATTTTTGTTAAAAGGCTATTACTCTACAGAGGTGATTTATCTGGCTTTATAAAAATTAAGGTCCAGATAAAATACAAAAATAAATTTCGTAAACTAATTTTTTGAATAAAATTGATTTCAATAACACTACATACAGTAAGCTCAAAAAATCTGAACAATTTTTTTTTATTTTTTTTTGATAAAATTAATTTAAGTACCACCGTAGCGTCCACCAAAAAATCTGAAAGAATTCTATAGAATGCCATGCAATATCAGATTCCCGTTTAAGGGTTGCAAAAAAATAAAAATAAAAAAATAATAAAACGCCCTATAAACCATTCATTTTTTTCATTAATATTCTAAGCCTGTAATTATTGTTGTTGTTGTGGTTATTGCATTTTTAGCATTTCTTTCATCAGTGGGTATGTAGGGTTACACTAGCATTTCTTTCATCAGTGGGTATGTAGGGTTACACTACACGTGTCAAGAGGTCCAATTCGTGCGGCTAAAATCATGCTTGGCGCCGCATTTTTTGTTTCGTTTATGCATGAACCCAGCAATGGAAAGTCTACTCCAATAATAGAAAAATATACAAATATTGTTGATTAGTTTTAAGAAACCAACAAATAAGAAATTGTAATAAATACTGGTCAAAAAAGAACAACTAACTTTAAATTTAAATGATATTAGAACTTAAAGGTTAAGCGACTGTATTAAATTTTTAACCGTACCCAACATTGGTTATAATATTGCCATTAAGACACAGATGAAAGATATCAAAGATTCGGTACAGCCAAAGTTAACACTCGTATTTGGGTAATTCCATGTCAAATCACCATTACCAGAAAAATTTGTAGCTCCGTATTAATTGATTTTTTTAAAAAATTGCCACTGAAACTTATGGTGATGAAAGCTTCACATGTCAATTTGTAATTCATTTTGTCCATTTTTGGCCGAGATATGGACATTTGAAAAAACGGTAACTTTTAACAAATTTTGGCCTTCTAGGATTTGGCACTACTGTGAAAAACTGCAATAATTTGAGAAATTATAGTTCAAATTAAGCAGTTCTGGTATCAATTTGCAGGTATTTATAAGAAAAATATAAAACCAGTGTTTAAATAAAATTGAATATATGTTTTACTATATTTTTACATGGAAAATGAAAATGAATCGTCTTCAGAACTTACTCAATTTTAATGGGCTGTAAAAAAAAAAATGGCCCGTTATATGTTTCTTTGAAACTCAGTAGCAACACTAATCAATATGTGTCCTTTAAGTATAGAAAAATAATGGAAAGGTAATATTTCTTAGCAATTAAAAAAAATTTTTTTTTAAACCATGACATCGAGATATGAATATCCTAGTGAAAGGGTTTCTAAAAAATATTTTTATATTTATATTTAACTACTTTAATTTTAGAAAGCCCTTTTCTATACAAAAAAAATATATTCATATCAATACCTTAAAAAATTGTATCACCTCTAGCTCTAAATTGTGCTATTTGCCATAGGATTTCTTGTGATGTACTTTTGTTTTTTCTCTGCTTCAAGTTAAACCAATTATAATGACTTAAATGTTAAAACAATGTTAAATTAATATGTTTATTAAATAAGTGAAAAAATTTCTTCAGATTATAGGCAGCTTATAGAAGCTATTAAGAGATAGACAAATAATTCTTTCAAGCACATCACAGCACTCCACGATTTTTTAATCCACCAGTTAATTCTATATGTACAGTAGGGTTATGACTAATTTTTTACAAAATTTTTACCTATCACCACTTGATAGGCAATAACTAATTAATAATAAAACAAGTAAGAAAATTATAGTCGGTCTAGACCGACTATACGATACCCTATACCATGCGTTTAGAAACCCTTTCTCTTAAGCCCAACTAACTGGACATTGAAAATAAGCAAAAACCAAATTTGAGTGGGATTTTTATTAATTTTTTTGGCTGCAGATATGAAAAAGTTCATATCGGATGCTATATCTATAAAGGGACTAGGTCCAAAAATGGACCGATCCTGATCATGTTTGGTAAAGTCTCTTGTATTTTGCAAAAATATATACAAACAAAATTTGAGAAGAATCAGTGCAATATTTTTGTTTTTTAATAGATTTAAGTGAAGATCGGGAAGCAGCTCTATATGGGGTCAAAGGGATCATTTTTGGACTACTCATTAGTGGATGTAATGAACGCATACAAACCCAATTTGAGTAAGATCTATATGACAATTTGGATCTTATGGAAATTTATGTCGATTTCATATGGGTAATTTGTATGGGGGCTAGGTCTGAACATGGACCGATTCTCACCAATTTCAATAGCGTTCATCCGATGGCCGATTGAAGCTTATGTACCAAATTTCATCAAAATATATTCATATTTGCGACCTGCAGTTTGATTACAAGCTTTACATGGACACACAGACGGACGGACGGACGGACGGACGGACGGACATTGTTAAATCAACTCAGAAAGTGATTCTGATTCGATCGGTATAATTAAAGATGGGTCTAGGTCAAATATTTTTGGTTGTTACAAACAGCAGCACAAAGTCATTATACCCAAACCACATAGTGGTATAGGGTATAAGTAGTGTTTGCAGGTCATTTTGGCAAAAAAAAACTTTCCGCACCAAACGCGTTGAAATTTGTTCTATATTCTTTATACCCTATACCACTATGTGGTTTGGGTATAATGACTTTGTGCTGCTGTTTGTGACTACCAAAAATATTTGACCTAGACCCATCTTTTATTATACCGATCGAATCAGAATCACTAGCTGATTCGATTTAACGATGTCCGTCCGTCCGTCCGTCCGTCTGTGTGTCCATGTAAAGCTTGTAATCAAACTGCAGGTCGCAAATATTAATATATTTAGATGAAATTTGGTGTATAAGCTTTTATCGACCATAGGATGAACGCTATTGAAATTGGTGAGAATCGGTCCATGTTAAGACCTAGCCCCCATACAAATTACCCCTACGAAATCAACATAAATTGCCATAAGATCCAAATTATCATATAAATCATAGTCAAATTGGGTTTGATGTATTAGTTATATCCACTAATCAGTAGTCCAAAAATGATCCCTATTGGGCAACTCTTAGTCATAGCCCCCATATAACGCCGCTTCCCGATCTTAGCTTAAATCTATCAAAAAACAAAAATATTGCACAGATTTTTCTCAAATTTGGTTTGTATATTTTTTCAAAATATTAGTGACTTTACCAAATATGTTCAAGATCGGTCCATTTTTCGACCTAGTCCCCATATAAATGTAGCAGCCGATATGAACTTTTTCATATTTGCGGCAAAAAAATTTATATCAATGCCACTCAAATTTGAGTTATGCTCATTATACCCTATACCACTATGTGGTTTGGGTATAATGACTTTGTGCTGCTGTTTGTAACAACCAAAAATATTTGACCTAGCCCCATCTTTAATTATACCGATCGAATCAGAATCACTTTCTGAGTTGATTTAACAATGTCCGTCCGTCCGTCCGTCCGTCCGTCCGTCTGTGTGTCCATGTAAAGCTTGTAATCAAACTGCAGGTCGCAAATATGAACATATTTTGACGAAATTTGGTATATAAGCTTTTATCGGCCATGGGATGAACGCTATTGAAATTGGTGAGAATCGGTCCATGTTCAGACCTAGCCACCATACAAATTACCCATATGAAATCGACATAAATTGCCATAAGATCCAAATTGTCATATAGATCTTACTCAAATTGGGTTTGTATGCGTTCATTACATCCACTAATGAGTAGTCCAAAAATGATCCCTTTGACCCCTTATAGAGCTGCTTCCCGATCTTCACTTTAATCTATTAAAAAAAAAAATATTGCACTGATTCTTCTCAAATTTTGTTTGTACATATTTTTGCAAAATACAAGAGGCTTTACCAAACATGATCAGGATCGGTCCATTTTTGGACCTAGTCCCTTTATAGATATAGCATCCGATATGAACTTTTTCATATCTGCAGCCAAAAAAATTAATAAAAATCCCACTCAAATTTGGTTTTTGCTTATTTTCAATGTCCAGTTAGTTGGGCCTAAGAGATAGGGTTTCTAAACGCATGGTATAGGGTATCGTATAGTCGGTCTAGGCCGACTATAATTTTCTTACTTGTTTTCTATATCGAATTAGTTGGACCAAAAGGTAGGGTCTCTAAACCATGGTATAGGGTCGGTCTAGATCAACTATAACTTTCTTACTTGTTTTTTAGTTGGTTTAAAATATTTCTTCAATGTTTTAAATACTTTTGTGTATTTTAGGGGCGATGCCCCGATCAATTTCAAATTTTCACCACTTATAAAATATTTTGTTGCGATTCTAGCAAAATATTTTTTTTTCGGCGGTCGAGATATTTTCCGAGTTATAGACGTCCAAAATTTTGACAGTGACTTTATATAACTTTGTTATTAGCATCGGAATTGATGAATGTATATACATGGGGGATTTCATGTCAAGTGTACCAACTTTTGAAACCGATGTCTTCCGATCGGGATGAAATTTGCACCAAGGTTAGTCCTATTGGATAGTAGTTTAAACACAATTTTTCAATAAGATCGGTCCCAGATCTCTCTTAGTTAGAGGGGATCAAAATTTGACATTTTGGCCAAACAGGTGTTTCTTCTCATCCATGTAACTTATTACCTATTGTTCTTAGAAAATTTTCTCCTAAACAGTTTAGATAGCTATTTATTCAATATTTATTTATTCAATTAAAAAAAAAAAAAAAAAATTTGTAGACTTTTTTTTTTGCTAAATTAAAACATTTTTTTTGTTTTTTTTTCAAACAGGGCATTTTTTTTTTTTTTTTTTTTTTTTCATAAGAAAGCTTAGGATTTTTCCTTTAAGAGCTTTTTGGTCGCTTAGTGGGATGGGAGTGGGATATCTATCAAAATAAATGTTTTGTAACTCAAGACAACGGTTTTAAAATTTTTAACAAATGCACTATTTTGAATTTTTTCCTATATGTGTCTAAAACCTTACAAATAAAACTTATACTGAGAAACTAGACAAACTAAACTTTCCGAAGGTATATAACATACCTAACTAAAATTTTATACCCTCGATACTGTAATACTCAGAATATGTTAACCTCAGGAAAAAATCGCTTTTTTTCTATAGAAATATTGAAAAATTATTATTTTTTATTTATTTTTAATAATAATTAAAATAATGTATAATAATATTAAAAATAAAAAGATAAATAATTTATTAAAATTTAATCTTAATTGCATTAGATCCATTTATATCATAACTATTTTTATACTTAATTTATTGTAGCTGATGAAGTACTTAAGTCTTGTAAATTTTTAAATACCCAGTCTTTCATCCAGCCTTTTTGTCGCCTTTATTTACTGCGTTTTTTTGCCAATCCTTTCTTGGCGTTACTAGGTTCAGCTGTTGATTTCGCTGCTGGTTTATTTGTTGTCTGTGGAAAGAAATCGCATTTAATAGAGGCAGAAAACTTTTTCAACTTGAGTCTTCCATCGAAAAGCAGTATAAAAGCATGGTATTGAGTGGTGCCATCGATTGTTACCGCAGCATAGAATATGCTCTTCAGTGTTTTCAATGTTTCCTGATGATCCTCTTTGCTACTAAAAACTATTTTAGTTTCTTTACAATAACTCTTTGCCCAATGGAATAAAGCAGTCGCATCTAAGATGCGATCTTGATGAGAGCACTGGAGGCTATACTTCGCTGCATTTCTTTTAAAGTTTGCTGCAATACCATCACATGCTCCTTTACCATGAGCAGTAGGATGAAAATGCCACTCAGCTGGCATTCCAAAATCTTTTTCAAGGGCCATAAGATTTGCCAAGCTACTTTTGTTTTTAAAATGTTGACGAGCTCCGTCCGAAACGTAGTATACCTTCTTTACTGTAAATTTAGATTTTTGAAATTTTAGTATTCTCTTCTGGTACTCATAAACTGCAACGGTATCATGTTTTAAATCGTCGGATATGATTGCCATACTTTTGTGTTCCAGTTTTAAATCTTTCATGTAGTAAATAACTAATGTGAATATAGTTGATTGGTCGTTATTGAAGTAGAATGCTTGTATGGCATCCTGAAGAACATATTTATAGTTTTCTGCGAAATCATATGAAATAACGAATTCACCAGACTTCAAGTGTATCTTCAAATCCTTGAAGAATGACCATTGCTCTTTGACTAAACAGTCATGGTTTCTCAAGTTTAGCAATCCTGTACACATTTCCTCCACAAAATCATCCACATTTAAAATAATTGTTTTCAATGTGCATCTGTCAGTCTGAATCCAAGAATCAAATTTGACCTCCTCTATATATTCTCGATCTAAAAAGTTGATTAAATTTTCTTTGATGAATGTGGTTTTCGGGCAATTGGTACATTCACCTAAGTGGCAAGAAGTTGTTGCATTACGACACATAGTCAATTTAAGGCAATCGCGGTAATCGTGTAAATCTTCTGCCGAATCATCTGGTAAATACTTTAAGTTGATTTCCTTCAACATCAGTTTAACATTTTCATGGTAAATGCAAACGCATACTGTGTGAGTTCCGCTGCTTTCTGCCAAAACGCAATGTTTTGGCCTCTTTTGGGTTAATTTCGTGAAGCCAATTCTAACATCCTCGTGTTCAAATTGAAATGTTGCAAATAACTCTTTCAGGTTACAGATAACCATTCTCTTCTGTTATGTTATGGAGGTATGTTATATACCTTGGCCTAAGCGACCAACAAGCTCTTAAAGGAAAAATCCTAAGCTTTCTTATGAAAAAATAAAAAAAAAAAATAAAAATGCCCTTTTTGAAAAAAAAGGCAAAAAATGCTTTAATTTAGCAAAAAAAAAAGTCTAAAAATTTTTTTTTTTAAAGTATTTTTTTCCGAAATATTGAGGAAATATCTATCTAAACTATTTGGAAGAAAATTTTCTGAGAACAATAGGTAATAAGTTACATGGATGAGAAGAAACACCTGTTTGACCAAAATGTCAAATTTTGATCCCCTCTAACTCAGAGAGATCTGGACCGATCTTTTTGAAAAATTGTGTCTAAGCTACTATCCAATAGGAATAACTTTGGTGCAAATTTCATCCCGATCGAAAGACATCGGTTTCAAAATTTGGTGCACTTGACATGAAATCCCTCATATATATATCATTTTGAAGCTCACATGAGTGCCTTTTATTTGATAAATTTAAGTTTGAAATCCATTAACCCACTATGAACCTATTCAAAATTTAGAATTTTTTTTAGAGTTTTTTTTGGGAAATTTTTTTTTTAGGGAAATTAACCCTTTATAATCTTTATATTTTCATATTATTATTTGATTTTCCATCGAACTACCTTAGAAATAACAATATATTTTTACAAAAAACTTAAAATTCTATTTAAACTCCCTAATATATCCGGTTCTGAAAGGGTTAAGAGGTCAAAATATAAATTGAAATGAAGCTACTGAATTTAGCTTTTATCCAGTTGTTGTAAAAATCAACATTGTAGAGACCGTTTTATGAGATAATGCCATGTTTTCCAAATTGATTTTAGTGACTTGGCTCTGATTTTATCAGGATGTTTATTAAACGGATCACAACATGTTTTCTGCCTTAAATTTATCCTTGTGGACGTTGTAGATGCTTCTACAATCAAAAACTGTCTTATCAGTAATTGGAATTCATAATCTCCTTTTTAATAATTCCATATCAGGCTTAGCACAGAAATAGTCTATTAACCTAACGATTCACCAAGCTTATTGCATATAAAATATTCCATCACTACTACTTAAAGCACAACTCTTTGAAAGTAACTCAACATTTAAAGATCTTAAACAGGTGAGCCAATATCTAGGATGATGAAATATTTCATTATGCTGTGGTCAGAAAAACAGATGATACAATACACGCAGTTATTTCACAAATTGCAGCAGTTAGGAAAGCTTGTTATAGAATGTGCAATTTTTCAAGGTATACTCATATATTTTTTTTAGTATAGAAAAAGGCTTTTTAAAATTAAAATAATTAAATATAAAAATGAAAGCATTCTTTAGAAACCTTTTCACTAGCATATTACAGCAACGAGGAGGTTCGTACATCGATGTCATTGTTTAAAAAATTTTTTTTTAATTGTTAAGGAATAATATCTTCCAATTTTTTGTATATTTAAAGGGTACATATTGGTTAGTGTTTCAACCGAGTTTCAGGAAAAATATAAGGGACCATTTTTTTTATAGTCCATTAAATTTGGGTAAATTCTGAAGATGATTTTTTTCATTTTCCATGTAAAAATATTGTAAAACATATATCTAATTTTATTTAAACACTGGATTTGTATTTCTCATATAAATAACTGCAAATTGACGCCAGAATTGTTTAATTTGAACCAAAATTTCTCAAGTTATTGCAGTTTTTCTCGATAGTACCAAATTCAAGATCGCCAAAATATGTTAAAAAATACCATTTTGGGTAAAATTAATTACAAATTGACATATGACGGTTTCATCACCATAGGTTTCAGTGGTAATTAAAAAAAAAACTGTTACTATGGAGCAAAACACATTGGGTGATTTGCTAAAAAGAAAATTAAAACGATAATTCCTTTTAGTAAGTTTTCTTAATGAACGATTGTTTCTTGTATATTTTAAAACTGGCCACAAAAAAGTACTTTTGGTACCAACCTTATCATCTCCGGTACAAATACATATGTGTGTATGTTGTACGAGTAAATGGCAGCAATCTAAAGTGGTAGGGACACATATACATAATATCTATTTGTATTTATTATAAATGCAATTTAATGTTGACCTTTCTCTGTGCATTCGGTATATCTATCATACCATTTTTCTTGCCATTTCTACTGCTTTTCAGTAGTAGTAGTTGTCGTAGTCATAGTCGTAGAATTATTTCAATAACTCCCAGTTATATGTTAAGCTGTTTGAGTACGGCTGGGTGGAATATGTCTGCTTGGGCAATAAAATGCGAATTAATTAAAATTTTATGTTGCGTAAAATTGTCACCTCACAATGTGCAAATGTTGCATGTTGTCAACGTACGATTTTACGACATTAAACTCAACTTTTTGCCATATCTGCTCTAACTGTTATCTGGCATCTATCTGACTTCGATATGCAACGATATGGTTCTGTTGAAGGAGATGCTGTATTGTTTAACTACTCATACTGTATAAAGTCTAGTGTAGTTATTATTGCATTTAATGCATTTGTATTTATTTTATTTGCCTTGCTATCCTTTTTTTCATATATTTTTTTTTTTGTAGTCAACAGTCTCTTGAATATTTTTTCAATTGCTTATTATTATTTTTACAACACATACAATTATTGAATTTCATGTTGTGAAATTAATTATATCGATATATTTGCATTTATTTTCAATTTTTATGTTGTATTTTTGTTTGTTGCTTTTAATAGCTGTTAAATGTTAAATACTCTTATGGTTTTTATTATATTTTTTTTTTCCTTTAAATTTTATTTTTCGTAATAAAATGCTGAAATATATTTGCATATTTTTTCATCGCTTTAATTTTTTGTATTAACTTTAAGAGCTCAGACTTATTTGGTATTTGTTGAAATGTCTATTTTGTTGCTGTTACGTTAAAACCGTTGTAATTAATGGAGAAATTGACACATTGGTTTTCCAATAAGCTCTGCGATGTTTTAATGAGGTCCAGCCATGCGTATGATTTATATTTTATTTAATTGTCATGTGTTGCGTATGATGAATATTAAGTGTGATGTTTGTCATTAAGCTTTTTTTTTTTGTAGGAGGCTGATATCTATCATCTGTCTTTTTGATGAAATCGCTTTAAGGCCAACTATGGTTTATTCGGTTTCTAACAACATGACTGCAAATTAAGTCCACTATTTTCTGTACTTTTTGCAGTCTAACACCTACGCAAATAGGTGTCACAAATGTTTATCACACTCAGACTCGTATAACAAAAAAAAAAAAAAAAATATGCCCACGTTAATGCATTTACGCATATTTAGCTTCAGACCTCATGACTATTTATTTTATTTTATTTTTTTTCAACTTTTTGGCATAGTTTCAATAACTATGGCATGTTAATTCTAAATTAAAAAACAATTTCATTATGTGTGGGGAAACCTTAGAATAGTATAATTGTAAATATTCAAGGTAAAAGCAACAGCAACAGTATATTGTATTTAGAAATTAAAACAAACATGAAACAATTTTTAAGACGGTGACTTCTTTAATGACGTTAGAATATTTGCAAAACATAAGCAGTTGAAGCAACAAAATGTTTGACATAATTCTTTTGCAAAAAGTCTTAGTTAAATGGTGTAGAATAATTATATGGCAAAGTAGTTTACGTTTGTAATAAATTACATTCGAATGTAAGAAGGCCAACCTTGAATGGTTGTTAATTATATACCCTACACCAGTGTCTAATAAGACTATAATTAGTTGTTGTTGATATTGGTAGATACCGAAAGAATTTGTTTTCCATACAATTTTAATATACCGATCGTTTTAGAATCTAAGTTGATTTTTGTGTCTCTGCATAGTGAATATAAAAATTTTTCGACTAAATTCAAAGACAACTATAATTAAAATTAATGAAATCGGTTAATGATGCAACTTTAAGCTTAAATAAAAACCTTAAGCTCTCTCTATGCTATTTTTAATATCACTTGTCATTTTCTATTATTTCGGATAAAAGAAAACACATTTTGGTGTTTGTTTTTTTAGTCATCGTGGTTGCTGATCGGCATTCATTTAGGTTACATACCTTAATACATGGGTTATATGACATAATCAGTTAATTAATTTATTTTAAGTTTTTGCAAATTAAATAGCTCGCCCTAACCTCTATTGCGAAGGTAGTAGTTGTGTAGGGTGGCTATACGCATTAAATCGTGCTAATTGGAGATGGCTGTATAGTTTTTTGTAATTGGCAAAATAATTCTTCATTGCGGCCGTATAGGTCGGATCGAATAACAAAATAATAACCAAAACAAGTAAGAAAATTATTCCAATGCGTTTAGAAACCCTATCTCTTAGGCCCAACTAACTGGACATAGAAAATAAGCAAAAACCAAATTTGAGTGGGATTATTATTAATTTTTTTGGCTGCAGATATGAAAAAGTTCATATCGGATGCTGTATCTATATGGGGACTGGGTCCAAAAATGGACCGATCCTGATCATGTTTGGTAAAGTCTCTTGTATTTTGCAAAAATATGTACAAACAAAATTTGAGAAGAATCAGTGCAATATTTTTGTTTTTTAATAGATTTAAGTGAAGATCGGGAATCAGCTCTATATGGGGCCAAAGGGATCATTTTTGCACTACTCACTAATGGACGTAACGAACGCATACAAAACTCAATTTGAGTAAGATCTATATGACAATTTGGATCTTATGGCAATTTATTTCGATTTTATAGGGGTAATTTGTATGGAGGCTAGGTCTGAACATGGACCGATTCTCACCAATTTCAACAGCGTTCATCCCATGGCCGACAGAAGCGTATATACCAAATTTTATCGAAATATATTCATATTTGCGACCTGCAGTTTCATTACAAGGTTTACATGGACACGCAGACGGACGGACATTGCTAAATCAATTCAGAAAGTGATTCTGATTCGATCGGTATAATTAAAGATGGGTCTAGGTCAAATATTTTTGGTTGTTACCAACAGCAGCACAAAGTCATTATACCCAAACCACATAGTGGTATAGGGTATAAAAAGGTCTCTAATTTTTATATACTAAAAGGAAGTTTTCACTATTTACACAATACAATACAAAATCTAACCCAGTGATGCCAACTTTGGATTTTGAATTAAATTATGTTAATAAAACATATTTTCATTTATTGACTCCAAAAACTACTACCTGGGAATTATTATCGAACTTAAATATTTTGGGTTTTACCTTGCCTACCATGAAGTCAAATTTTGAAGTCATCATGAACACTGCTTCAAATTAGGGATACCAAACGCAAAAAACCAAATGTCCCAAAAATTTTAAATAAAATAATTTGTTATCTTTATTTTCTGAAAAACTTAAAATTTTTTGATCCAAAAAAATGTGAAAAATAATATATGAATAACATCCCCATCCAATTGCGCTTAATTTATGTAACAATTTTTATGTTCGCAATTCTTAAATATCATTCTGAGGTTTTCTAAACTTCATTGAATTTTAGTTAATGTTTTCTTATCCTGAAATGTCTCCTGAATCGCAATATTTCTTTTTAATTTCAGTTGATGTTTTAAATGTAAACATATCTGATGTTTTTTGAATATCAATTTCTGTTTAAAGAGTAAACTTATAATTTAATACTTCAATTGATGTCTTCTAAATTTCAAGTTATTATTTCCGACATTTTAATATGATTTTCTGAAATTCAATTGATATTTTGTAATTTATAATTGGAAATCTGTATTCCAATTTTTAGAACTGATATTTTCTTAAATTTGAATTGAAAATTTAAAAGGTTCAATTCTGAATTTATGTGAATAATAACGTTTTAGTAATTATAAACAATTTTTAAAAACTATATGTAATAGCAATCAGATATTTTATAGGTAAAGCAGAATAATAATTTTATATATCTATGTAGAACTGTTTTGAAAGCAAAAAAAAAAAAAAAAACTCATTGATGAACTCGGTAACTCTATTTTGTAAACACAACAAAATATTAATATGCCAAACTTATTTTCATATTTGTAAAAGAATAATGGAAAAACGTATGAAATAAAAGACCAGCCCTGTGTATACTCTTAACATTGTTGTGTTTGATATTTAATTGAAAATGTTGACATTCATGTTAAAATAGAAATAACGATTACAAAGCTAATCAGAACAAAAATTGCGGCGCCATCTACTGTAGCATAGCAACACTATGCAAAATCAAGTGACACTCTGTTGGTTAATACAAAAGAAATGTATTTTCCCTAAAACAAAATACATATTGGAGAATTTTATGTAAATAAAATATTCGCAGTGTAAATTTCTATCTACTGCAAAAATTTATTTCTCATAACTGTCTTTTTTAACAGGAAAAATACTGTTATATCTGGAAAATAACTTGAGATAATATCACTAGTCAAATGAAAAATTTCAGTCAGAGAGTCATAACTCAAAATTATATTTTATTTCCACAAATACAATATAAATTAAAAAAAAAAGTATAGGAGAACTTTCCTCAAAATGGACATTTTTCATAATGGAACTAAATTTTTTTAAATAATACAATAATTTTTACATAAACAGTTTTTTGACTGTCCTGAAAATTTGAATATTTTGAGTTGTGACTGTTCTGTATTTAAAGTCCGATATGTGCATGTATAGAATATATGTATATTATTTTGTTATTTAATATATGGGTAAAAACATATGAAATCAACCGAAAATATTAACATTTGTGACCTCATCACCTCCAAATTTGATAAGATTTTGTACACATGATCTATGGATCGGCACAATAATATTTGCCAACTTTCAGACATATAGCCTTCGAACTTTCAGAATAATGGCCATTCCAAGTTGGCAAAAATCAATAAAAATGCACTCAGATGCCTTAACACAATTGTTAATATCTCGAAAAGTATTCATTGTACGTTAATAATGAAGGGCTCATTTTACAGACTAAAACATGCGCCATTACAAAAAATTTTTTTTTCAAATTTTCGATCAAGGATAATGTAAATTAAAAAAGGACTAAAATTTCCAAAGGATATTTCTCGAAAATCAATATTTTTAAAAATTTCAAAAAAATATATGTTAATTCTTATTATGTTTTGTACAAGTCTGTCAAATTTCAATGTGGAGTCTTTATTACAACATGAGTTATTAAGAAAAAAGCAGGCGAAGGTTTATGTATTTCATGAAATGTACCAAAATACAAAAAGGTGACAAATTACAAAAAGAAGGACAAATCAAATGTAACGGAACTTTTTCGACTTTTCTTTGCCTAAACTCTTTTTCTCCATTGCTAAACCTTTAATAAAAAGTACAACATAATGTATTATCATTATTAAACACTTTATTACAGCCTCTCTCTTTACGTGCCTCTCTCTTTACGGTACCTCCAAGACCGTCAATTGGGCCTTTTCCATGGCTTGGTGCAAAAAAATGCCACTCAGCATTACATCCAAAATCTTCCATATGATAACATAAATTGATAAAGTTCTTTTTATTTTTAAACTGGGCAGCACTACCGTCTGAAAAATACGTGATTTGCTTCGGGGTTGTTTTAAACTTTTTTCTCAAAAATACATTCAGGTGGCGATGGAACAGGTGAACAGCTACAGAATCGTGTACAAGACAATCAGATATTATTATGAAGTTTGTATGTTGTGTTTTTCCATCTGATTTAAAATAAATAGCAATTGGGTATAAAGTGGCCTGAGAGTTGTTCCAGTGAAATCCCTGGACTGCATCCTGAATAGTAAAAGAAGCATTTTCTGAAAAATCGCAAACTGCTATATACTCATTTTCTTCCAAATTTGATTTTCTTTCGCTCAGATATGCTGCCTGCTGTTTTGCAATAAATGAATGAGGTAATAGAATTTCAAGCTTTTCACATAGGGAATCCACAAAAACGTTGGCTTGGCCAATCATGGTCTCCAAATTATCCCTATCTACACTTACCCATTGTTTATATGTTATTTCATCAATATCATTTTGCTCTAGTAATTGATTTAGTTTTGCTTTTAAATCTTCAATTCCTGGACACTTGTTACATTTACGTAGGTGACACTTTGAAGAAGATGGAATGCATGTCATTTGTTTCAAACAATCTTTGTAACATTCAAGCTGATAATTCGGAACACCAGCAGTTAATTTTTTTAAATTTATGGCATCAATCATCAGCTTCACATTTTGATGCTTTGTACAAACACACACGTTATGAGATCCACTCGCATTTGCTAGAATTATATTCCTCGGACGAAGTTGGCAAAGCTTGGAAATACCTATTTTTATTCCATCACGTCGTTCCTTGAATAAGGTGTACATTTCTCTTAAGTTTCCAAGCAAAAGTCTTTTATTTTTACTGACTTTTGTACCATTTTCAAAAACAGACACGAAATCTTTCTGTCCGGGCATACACCTGCTGACGTCATCGGATTCATAAAAGGATTTTACTAAACTGCTTGTCACTGGTGAAATTGGACTTCGCAGTTTTGGGTTAGGCGTACTCATCACACCCTTTGTTTCAACCAAATGCTTAACTTTTAGCGCGATATAGTTTGTAACCAGGAATTCTTCCTCAATTTTATGTATTGCCCAGCTTTTTGGTAAAATTGTTAGCAGTTGGATTTTCTCACTATTTTTTGTTAATGTTTTAAACTTTTCTTTTAATTGTTCTATTATTTCGGATTGTGGGCACATATGCGAAGTTGATTGTGCTGAACCGTGGAAAATTTTGTCTTGAATCGAATCACTTATTTTCCTGAATTTTGCATCTCTGTACCGTTTTTGATGTAACTTCTTCTTTTTTATCGGAGATTGTTCCAGATACGGTAAAGATTGGTTTAATTTTGAAATAGCAACTTCTTCCGTGCCTGACGCAATGTCATCTTCTTCCGTGCCTGACGCAATGTCATCGAAAGTATCTACATTTTCGTTTGTGTCTGAACCTTCTTCCAAATTAGATTTATTAGATTTCTTCAGATGCGAAAATTTTATTCTACATGTCCCACAAATTTTATTTGAGATCATAATGTTTTTATCCTTAGTATACTGTAGCATCCATTCTTGGACTTGTCTTAAACTTTTATTGCACTCAGTGTGACCGAATTTTTTAAAAGGATTACAGCAAAATGTTGAATTGAATGGCATATTTTTTATTTAAATACCACAACCGAATGAATTGTGCACGACTTTTTTGTATTGACAATAATTATAATTTATTTAAATATTTAGTCTCTTTTTTTGTTTTTTTAAACGATCAAGTCACTTTAACACTATAACACTTTGACGTTTAGCACTTATGAAATCTAGTATTCAACGGAAGTTTGACTTACTGTCTCTGAACTATTTATACTGTTTTTTTGGTACAAAAAATAGATTTCAGGTAAAAAAATACACGCCTTGCTTTTCTTGAATTGGAAAATTTGCGTGAAGTACGGGTCATAAAATGTTTTTTAAATAAAGACTGAATTTGCTACTGCCAATAAGCTGACCGCAGGTCATAAAATATTTGTACATTTTTTGTGTGAACAGGCAATAAATATTTCGCCTAGGTTGTAAAGTCGAAAAAGTTCCGTTACATTTGATTTGTCCTTCTTTTTGTAATTTGTCACCTTTTTGTATTTTGGTACATTTCATGAAATACATAAACCTTCGCCTGCTTTTTTCTTAATAACTCATGTTGTAATAAAGACTCCACATTGAAATTTGACAGACTTGTACAAAACATGATAAGAATTAACATATATTTTTTTGAAATTTTTAAAAATATTGATTTTCGAGAAATATCCTTTGGAAATTTTAGTCCTTTTTTAATTTACATTATCCTTGATCGAAAATTTGAAAAAAAAATTTTTTTGGAATGGCGCAGTTTTGGTCTGTAAAATGAGCCCTTGATTATTAACGTACAATGAATACTTTTCGAGATATTAAAAATTGTGGTAAGGCATCTGAGTGCATTTTTATTGATTTTTGCCAACTTGGAATGGCCATAATTCTGAAAGTACGAGAGCTACGACACTGAAAGTTGGCAAACGCTATTATTATGTTTAACTTTCCCTTCGTACCAAAATTCATCCAATTCGAAGTCGGTGCGGTCAACTCATTGGTTGATTTCATATGTTTTTACCCATATGTATGTATGTACATTAGGGTGTCCGTTATTTGTATGACCAATTTTTCTTATGAAAATGTTTAAGTCTCACCCCTCAAAAAGTTGGGGCTTGATCCAAAAATGACTTTTCAAAAATTTCACGCCCCTGGGACCACGCCTTCCCGGCCCGCCTTCCGTTTGAAAATTCAAGTGTGTTTATATGGGGAAAATATGACTGTTTTTCAGATTTTACGAAAATTTCGTTCTACAATTTAATTGTTCCGACAAGTTGTTACATAATTCGGGATCACTATTAAATTACCCTTTGAAAAAGCTATAACACTTCGAAATCGAATAAAACCTCGCCAAGAAATAGCAAATGCCCCAGACCACTTTCGTGCCAAAAAAAACTAGGTCATGAAATTTGATGGTATTTTTTTCAACTTTGAGAAATTGATTGAAGCCATAATTTTTTTTTGGTCTCTGTACTTATAAGTACTCAGATATGAAGTATTGTTTTATTATGACGTTGTTAACCTATTGTGCATTGAGACAGAAAATGGAAAATTTTTTTAAAAAAATTTTGAAAACTACTTTTTCAAGTTTTAAAAAATTTTCTTAAACAAAATTTAAAAAAATGGAACTGGCGCTATAAGGTTTTGTTGAATGCACGTTAGAAATCGACTGTGTGAATTTTTAGATAAATCCCTATGCCAGAATTTTTTTGACAAGGATTTTATTTTTGCGGATTTCGAGAAAAATAGATTTTTGTGAAATGTTCATTAAATGTACTCTATCTCAATACTTTGTAACAAAAAATAATCAGGTCTCTACTTTTAAATGCTTTGAGTTATCTTAATAGCCTAGGGTTTCGGAAAAAAAATATGAGACCATTAACCCTTTTGGATTGGAGTCACATATGACCCCAAGCTAATAAAAGACAATTTATTCAAAAAATTAAAATATTTTGTAAGCGCTATTGAATTTTTATATGTGACGCTTAAAATATAATAGCTAAATGTGCAAGTCTTCCGTGCTAAAAATCTGGAATAAATCGAACAACGTTAACCGATTCCTTGCCGGGGCAAAACTTTGAATTTTGACATATTTAAAAAAAGTAAATACCTAAAAATAAATTGTTTTTATCCAACAAAATATTTGAATTTTTGAAATAAATGGTCTTTTATTGGCTTGGGTTAAATATGAGGGTCGAAATGATCCATTGAAAAACATAATTTTAGTAATATACAATGGTAAAAATGAAACAGAAATAAGTATAGATTTAAGTTAATAACTTCTATTAGCAGTTAAGTAATTAAGGAGTTTGATACATTACATTAACCTCAGGAGCACATAAGGGTAAGTTTTCGCAAAATATAGCGGAATTTTAATTTCCAACCAATAGTAAAGATTTCATCTAATTGACTAGAAAAATACATTATTTTTAGGTATTTACTTTTTTAAATATGACAAAATTCAAAGTTTGGCCTCGGTTAGCGTTGTTCGATTTATTCCAAATTGTTAGCATTTAAGACTTGCACATTTGGTTATTATATTTTAAGCGTCACATCTACAAATTCAACAGCACTTACAAAATATTTGCATTTTTTGTCTTTTATTAGTTTGGGGTCATATGTGGCCCCAATTCCAAAAGGATTAATGAGGTCATATTATTTTTTTCCGAAACCCTAGACTATTGAGATAAAACATAACATTTAAAAGTAGAAAAGTGATGAATTTTTGATACAAAGTATTAAGAAAGAGTACATTTACTGAACATTACAAAAAAATTTAATTTTTCTCGAAATCCGCAAAAATAAAATCCTTGTCAAAAAAATTCTGGCATAGCGATTTACCTAAAAATTCACACAGTCGATCTCTAACGTGTATTCAACAAACCTTATAGCGCCAGTACAATTTTTTAAAATTTTGTTTAAGAAAATTTTTTAAAACTTGAAAAAGGGGGTTTTCAAAATTTTTAAAAAAAATTTTCCATTTTCGGTCTCAATGCAAAATAGGTTAACAACACGGTAATAAAACAATACTTCATATCTGAGTACTTATAAGTATAGAGACCAAAAAAAAATTATGTCTTTAATCAATTTCTCAAAGTTGAAAAAAATGCTTCAAATTTCTTAACCTATTTTTTTTTGTCACAAAAGTGGTCTGGAGCATTTGCTATTTCTTGGCGAGGTTTGATTCGATTTCGAAGTTTTATAGCTTATTAAAAGGATAATTTAATGCTAATCCCGAATTATATAACAACTTGTCGGAATAATTAAACTATAGAACGAAATTTTTGTAAAATCTGAAAAAAAGTCATATTTTCCCCATATAAACACACTTGAAATTTTCAAACGCAAGGCGGGCCGGGAAGGCGTGGTCCCAGGGGCGTGAAATTTTTGGAGAGCCATTTTTGGATCAAGCCCCAACTTGCACATATAAGTAAATATTACGCACAAAAAATACAACATCAAAAGCTATTTTCGTGTTTTTTTTTTAAATATATACATAAAATTTTGTTTGTTAAATTTACATTGTTTTTTTTTATTAACCACCAGGTAGTTTAACATTATTTAATTTTGATGTTGGTGAATTTTTACTCCCTTTATATTAACTCGTAGTGTCTGCTTGTCGAAAAAATTTTGGATTGATTTTTAACCCCTTTCCCGTGACCCAATCGATCTGAAACTTTAGAGGCAGGCTCGTCGCGATGACAAAAGTGATCTGAAAAATTATTTTAGTGATGCCAAAACAATGAAAACTTTAAAATTTTGCTACCAGAGTTGATAAAAAAAACATTGCAAAGATTTAGTTTTTATAATATTATTACTACAACGACCACAAAAACAACAAGTCCAGCTATGACAACAGTACAACATTTAGAATTACAACAAGAACAATATAGAAACATCATACTTTTTTCATTTTTTTAGTGTAGTTGCGAATCTTTAACGACGAGACATTGAAAATTTCTCAAGTAATTGATGTTTAGAGTAGGAAAATACTTAATTTTGATAGCCTGTACCAATCTGTGGTCAATTTTGTGCTGATATTTGTAACTACAATAATATTATATAGATCCACCTTTAATTGTATCGAAAGACTCACAATCACTTACTGTATCGATTAAGCGATGTCCGTCCTTCCGTCTGTCTATCTATATGATAAAATTTGATATATAAGCTTTTAGTGGCCATAGAAGAAAAGCTATTATATTTCAAATATTATGAAAATCGGTGTATGCTCAAACGTAGTCCCCATACAAATTAGATCAACCTATATTGCTATAAGATCGAAATTGTCACATAAATTTTGATTTCTCTTTGTTTATTATACCCATTCATCAGTAGTCGAAAAATAAACTCTGTAAGACATTTTTTAGTAAGATTGGGCTAAATTTTTCTCAAATTTGGTTTGTTTTTTTTTTTTTTGCAGCGCATAAATTAGTTAGCAAATATGTTAAGTATTGGTCCGGTTTTCTACCTATGAGCTTTTTTTTAAATATACATGGAAAAAAAATTAATAACAATGCCACTCATATTTAGCTGATGATTATTTTCTATATCAGATTAGTTGGATCTAATTCCCTTTCTTTAAACACATGTTATAGGGTATCGTGGAGCCGGTCTAGATCGACTAAAATTTCCTTACTTGTTAAATTTAAGGTTATAAAAGTGCTCCATGAACTGCATAATATATTTTACCGGGTATGATTTTTTTTAGTAGACTGGTAGTCTTCAGAAATATTTTTGTTTTGTTCATATTCCGCTACAAGAGTTGCAAAAATTAAAAATAATATAAAACGATTGGGTTGAAACCCCCTAATATTCACATAAGTAAGCGCTTTGGTTATATTCGACAAAATGTTTTAATTCTGAGATCAATTTTAAATATTTAATTCAATACTTGCTTGAATTGAAGACGTCTTTCACCTTTTTCTGGAGTGGGAATTCTATACCTAAAAGCAAAGTTTTCCTATTGTTAAGTAAATTGTCAAGTTTTAGAAATGATATCAATTGAGATAAAGATATTAAAAATGTTACGTTTTTCACGCACTACAAATTTATTTCAAATTTCCAGATCGTGAATATTTCGAAATAAGATTTGATGAGCTCTAAAACGATATACAACATCACATATTGGTAATTCCTGGAAAATCTGATTACAAAATATAATATTGTCATTAAAGCATTGCCAATATGTAAAAATAATTCAAAACTGAATTTAGGTGCCTGAATTTAGACGCAGGGTGGCAAGTCTGTATATAATTTTTTTACACTGGGTATCAAATACCACATTTAAAAGATGTTAATTAACTTTCAAAGAAAGCCAATAAATATAACTTAATTTTAATAAAATTTTATATTTCTAAAAGTTATTTAAACAATTATAATTAACTTTTTTATACATTGATTTTGGTGTCGATATTGAGAGCTAATTTAATATTGCGGAATCTGTTAATCTGATGATACTGAAATAAGTTAATATTTTGAAATATTTTATCTCAAGAAACCGAAATTTGAATAAATTCAATATATTGATAATATTGTACAACAGCCGTTCTGGGGGTCAGGGTGAAAGTACTAGGTCGGTATAGCAAAACCTCTAAAGCCTTTGGCGTTCTTTGGTCAAACTTTTTTACGACCATACATATTTTTTTCCCTAACTTGATATTTGTTTGCTTAGTTTTCCAACTATAACTCAAGAACCATTGATGATTTCTCAACTCATTCTTTAGCAAAATTGCAGCTAGTGCTGACATAAATAGTTTTCATTAATATATCCATGTAAAAAACTGAAAAAATAATAGGGAAGTATGTTTGATTTAATATTAAAAATATAGCTCATTTGTATCTCTTCTCTACAAATAAATAATAATCATAATAATAATCCTTTGCAATCTGGTTCCGTGCTGCTTATAGCTGTACTACTGCTGCTTTAAAGGTGATGGATGATGTCAGACCTGAGTATTAGATTAGATTTTTCTAAGGCATTCGATAAAGTGGATCATGCTATTCTTTGTCACAAATTAAAGCACTATTTTGGTTTTACTGATGCAGCTTTAATTCTTATGAAGAATTACTTGACCGGGCGTGCTCAGAAGGTAATGGTATAGAATAGGCAATCTGGTTTGAGAGGTATAACCTCAGGTATACCGCAAGGATCCGTTCTAGGTCCTCTGTTATTTAGCATTTTTATTAGTGATGTGTCTAGTGTCTGAAAGTATGCTCGGATGCATGGTTATGCAGATGATATTCAACTATATGTATATGGGGGGTTTCATGTCAAGTGCACCAACTTTTGAAACCGATGTCTTCCGATCGGGATGAAATTTGCACCAAGATTAGTCCTATTGGATAGTAGTTTAGACACAATTTTCAATAAGACCGGTCCAGATCTCTCTGAGTTAGAGGGGATCAAAATTTGACATTTTGGCCAAACAGGTGTTTTTTCTCATCCATGTAACTTATTACCTATTGTTCTTAGAAAATTTTCTCCCAAATAGTTTAAATAGCTATTTCTTCAATATTTCGGAAAAAAATACTTAAAAAAAAAGAAAAAAAATTTGACTTTTTTTTGCTAAATTAAAACATTTTTTGCCTTTTTTTCAAAAAGTGCATTTTTTTTTTTTTATTTTTTCATAAGAAAGCTTAGGATTTTTCCTTTAAGAGCTTTTTGGTCGCTGTGGGATGGGAGCGGGATATCTATCAAAATAAATGTTTTGTAACTCAAGACAACGGTTTTTCAATTTTTCACAAATGCACTATTTTGAATTTTTTCCTATTTGTGTGTAAAACCTTACAAATAAAACTTATACTGAGAAACTAGACAAATTAACCTTTCCGAAGGTATGTAACATTACTTCATAACATAACAGAAGAGAATGGTCATCTGTAACCTGAAACAGTTATTTGCAACATTTCAATCTGGCTTTACGAAATTGACACAAATTTACCATGAAAATGTTAAACTGATGTTGAAGGAAATCAACTTAAAGTATTTAACAGATGATTCGGCAGAAGATTTACACGATTACCGCGATTGCCTTAAATTGACTATGTATCTATAATGCAATAACTTTTTGCCACTTAGGTGAATGTACCAATTGTCCGAAAACCATATTCATCAAAGAAAATTTAATCAACTCTTTAGATGGAGAATATATAGAGGAGGTCAAATTTGATTCTTGGATTCAGACTGACAGATGCACATTGAAAACAATCATTTTAAATGTGAATGATTTTGTGGAAAAAATGTGTACAGGATTGCTAAACTTGAGAAACCATGACTTTTTAGTCAAAGAGCAATGGTCATTCTTCAAGGATTTGAAGATACACTTGAAGTCTGGTGAATTCGTTATTTCATATGATTTCGCAGAAAACTATAAATATGTTCTTCAGGATGCCATACAAGCATTCCACTTCAATAACGACCAAGCAACTATATTCACAGTAGTTATTTACTACATGAAAGATGAAAAACTGGAACACAAAAGTATGGCAATCATATCCGACGATTTAAAACATGAAACCGTTGCAGTTTATGAGTACCAGAAGATAATACTAAAATATTTAAAATCTAAATTTACAGTAAAGAAGGTATACTACGTTTCGGACGGAGCTCGTCAACATTTTAAAAACAAAAGTAGCTTCGCAAATCTTATGGCGCATGAAAAAGATTTTGGAATGCCAGCTGAGTGGCATTTTCATCCTACTGCTCATGGTAAAGGAGCATGTGATGGTATTGGAGCAAACCTTAAAAGAAATACAGCGAAGTATAGCCTCCAGTGCTCTCATCAAGATCGCATCTTAGAAGCGACTGCTTTATTCTATTGGGCAAAGAGTTATTGTAAAGAATCTAAAATAGTTTTTAGTAGCAAAGAGGATCATCAAGAAATATTGAAAACACTGAAGAGCAGATTCGATGCTGACAATCGATGGCACCGCTCAATACCATGCTTTTATACCGCTTGTCGATGGAAGACTCAAGTTGAAAAAGTTTTCTGCCTCTATTCAATGCGATTTCTTTCCAAAGACAACAAATAAACCAGCAGCGAAATCAACAGCTGAACTTAGTAATGCCAAGAAAGGATTGAAAAAAAGGGAGTAAATAAAGGCGATAAAAAAAGCTGGATGAAAGACTGGGTATTTAAAAGTTTACAAGACTTAAATACTTCATCAGCTACAATAAATTAAGTATAAAAATAGTTTTGATTTAAATGGATCTAATGCAATTAAGATTAAATTTTAATAAATTATTTATCTTTTTATTTTTAATATTATTATTATACATTAATTTAATTAGTATTAAAAAAAATAAAAAATAATAATTTTTCAACATTTCTATAGAAAAAAAGCGATTTTTTTCCTGAGGTTAACATATTCTGGGTATTACAGTATCGAGGGTATAAAATTTTAGTTAGGTATGTTATATACCTTCGGAAAGGTTAATTTGTCTAGTTTCTCAGTATAAGTTTTATTTGTAAGGTTTTACACACAAATAGGAAAAAATTCAAAATAGTGCATTTGTGAATAATTGAAAAACCGTTGTCTTGAGTTACAAAACATTTATTTTGATAGATATCCCACTCCCATTCCACTAAGCGACCAAAAAGCTCTTAAAGGAAAAATCCTAAGCTTTCTTATGAAAAAATAAAAAAAAAAAATGCACTTTTTGAAAAAAAGGCAAAAAATGCTTTAATTTAGCAAAAAAAATCAAAAAAATTTTTTTTTTTCTTTAAGTATTTTTTTCCGAAATATTGAAGAAATAGCTATCTAAACTATTTGGGAGAAAATTTTCTAAGAACAATAGGTAATAAGTAACACGGTTGAGAAAAAACACCTGTTTGGCCAAAATGTCAAATTTTGATCCCCTCTAACTCAGAGAGATCTGGACGGATCTTATTGAAAAATTGTGTCTAAACTGCTATCCAATAGGACTAACCTTGGTGCAAATTTCATCCCGATCGGAAGACATCGGTTTCAAAAGTTGGTGCACTTGACATGAAACCCCCCATATATAAACACATGTAATCTTTGCCATTTAACATTTCACAAACTTCTTCAGTATTTAATTTTCTTTTACCAAAATAATCAAATAGTTCGTTATCATGATATCTAGAGTTTCTGGCGCATTGTGTGAACTTATTAATTTTCATATTTCTTAGAGATTCAAGCATAACCCGGTGATGTTGAGCCAAATTAGTTCTCCATGTCTCAAAATTAAGTGTTATTCCAATTTGGTCACATAAAGAAGACCAGTGTTCAAATCAAAAATATTTGGTACGCACAGTTTCTTCGCCTAATAGTCGAGGCAATCTATTTGCACTTAGGTTAAAAACCTTTCTAATGTACGAAAAATGTAAATATAAAGTAACAAAAAATATTGTGGGAGTATTACTTGTAATATGCAGCATGTAGGTAGGCGTATTTATTGGAAGGAATAGTATTTTTTTCAAAAAATATCTTAACAATTTTTCTGCTTCTTCAAAACTACGATAGCCCATTATTGTACTCCATAACACAATATTGACTTCGCAGCTGTATCAAGAATTTTAAGTTTATTTGATAAAGATATTTTAGGGTGAAAAATATAACTTAACCAATTTGCATTTATGGCAGTTTTAGAGGATGAGAGTTTAGACTCGAGATGCTTTATGAAAGATAGGTTAAAAGTAATGGAGATACCCAAATATTTGTATTCGTTCACTATCTTTATTACAATATTCCCAAATTTCCAACTTAAATCTCTGGGAATTCTGTTCGCTTTTCTAAATACAATGATTTTAGACTTATTAAGGTTGATTTTTAGGCTCCACTGACAGCAGTACTCATACAGGACATTAATCATCCTCTGAAAGTCAATTGGCGAATCCGATAAAAGAACTATGTCATCGGCATACAATAATACTTTAACAACTGTCCCAGCAATGGTAATGTCATAAGGTAAATAGTCATGGAGATCATTTATATATAATTAAAAGGCATCCTTGCTTAACACCCTGCGAAACTATAAAAGGAACAGATAATGAGCATCCATCCCATACCTGCCTAGTTGTACCTTCATATAGATTACGCAGCAAATTTACTAATTTGTTAGACAATCCTAATTTGTGTAGTTTATACCAAAGAGCATTTCGAGGGATCATATCAAAAGCTGATGAAAAATCTACAAAGAATGCATAAGTCTTCTTTCCTGAATTAAAATTTATGTTCACAATAGATGTAAGATTGAATAGATTGTTAATAGTGAAGTAATCCTTACGAAAACCGGCTTGGTACTCGATGAGGATGTTATTGCAGACAATCCAACTATTTATCCGATTATGAAAAATTTTATTAATGGCGTCAAGCAACGAAATTCCTCTGTAATTAGATACAGTATTAGGATCACCCTTTTTGAAACATTGAATCATTAAAGATTGTTTAAAAGATTTCGGTATTTCTTCACGCAAGAATATTTGATTGAAAAGGTCTAACAATTCTTCAAGGAAGTTACTTGGAGCATTTTTATAGAATTCATAACTTGTTCTATCCATTCCCGGTGCTTTACCAGATTTCAAAGGACCAACTACCAGTAGAAGCTCTCTCATCTCTAAAGGAGAATCAATAACAGGGTCAATGATATTTGTTGTACACCACTGTAGTAACAATTGAGATTGCGAGTTTATAATAACGACTGGAAAATCGTCCACCGATAAATTATTACCTAGTCTGGGTCGACGATTTCGTAGCGAATTAGCAAATTTCCACTATTCAGAACTATTTTTAATTGTATTTAACTTTTGTATATTGTGAATCTTAGCATTTAGCTTTTTCTCATCACATAATGCATTATAATTGACTCTATTTTGAATATACGCATTTCTGTCCACATCAGTACCCGATTTGCGAAAACTGTGTAATTTCTTTAACAAGCGTCTACTGTAATTTTCACACTGCGAATCGAACCAATAATTTTTAGGATCAAAACGTTTCTCAATAATATTAATACTAGCAGCTGTATTTACTTTACCAACACATATATTTTATTTGCCATTTAGGTGCATGAATTTAGACAATTCTGTATATAAATTTTTTACACTGGATATCAAACACCACATTTAAAAGATGTTAATTAACTTTCAAAGAAAGCCAATAAATATAACTTAATTTTAATAAAATTTTATATTTCTAAAAGTTATTTAAACAATTATAATTAACTTTTTCAAACATGGATTTTGATGTCCATATTGAGAGCTAATTTAATATTGCGGAATCTGTTAATCTGGTGATACTGAAATAAGTTAATATTTTGACATATTGTGGCTCAAGAAACCGAAATTTGAATAAATTCAATATATTGATAATATTGTACAACAGCCATTCTGGCGGCCAGGGTGAAATTACTTTTTTACGACCACACATACCTTTTTCCCTAACTTGATGTGTGTTTGCTTAGTTTTCCATCTATAACTCAAGAACCATTGATGATTTCTCAACTCATTCTTTAGCAAAATTGCAACTAGTGCTTACATAAATAGTTTTTATTAATATATCCATGTAAAAAACTGAAAAAATAATAGCGAAGTATGTTTGATTTAATATTAAAAATATCGCTCATTTGTATCTCTTCTCTACAAATAAATAATAATAATACGCCTAGAAAATGTTATCTTATTAAAAAAAATTATAAAAAAATGGGAAAAAATTAAATGAATATTTCATTCAATAAAATTATTTCAAATATATTTTTTGAAGCAAATTGATAAAGGGAATGGAAAATGGTTCTTGAGTTATAGCTGAAATTTAGCAAATAAAATTCAATATTAGGCCTGAGAATGCCAAAGCCTTTGGAGGTTTTCCTCCAAAGTTACATCAAAATTGAACAAAGTAATCTGGAATCAGCTGCTAATGGGTTAAAAGATATTAAAATTTATATAAGGTTCTTTCAACCCTGTCAGAGCAGGCATTTTCTCAAATCAAAAAGCAACAGTAAATTTTTTTTGAAATTGTGATTTGAAATTTGAATTATGATAACATTTTGATAATAAGATTTCTTGTATTAATATTCTATTATAGGTGTAGCCAATTCATAACATTATAACAATTGCTTGTTGTATTTATTAAAGCTAAAAAATTTTCTGATCAAACTGCTGTTCCCTAGAGTTATTGGCCCATTTATTAAAGCAGTTCTATACATTTCATAAATTGAAAAACTTTTTCTTCTTAGTTTCATCAAAACCATAAATAAAGAAATAAATACAAAACTACACACAGAAGTTCAGATACACTTTTCTAGTTTTATGAGTATTTCAGGACATAACACTAAATCAAAACGTAAATGTACTCTTAGGAATAAAATTTATATGTGCTAAGTATCTCCTAAATTATAAACAAAAAACAAAAAACACAAACAACAATAACTTAATTTGCACCATTTAAAATCAATACGGGTTAAAAACATATAATGAAGTAATGGTCGGTTAAGGTGGAGTGTAAGTCACCCTACACTATTTTCAGAAATATTTTTATTAGGTGGCAAATATCAGCCCCAAAATTATCATTAACTGCCAAATCGATTAACTCTACTTTTAATTTTTTTTTTAATTTTAATGCAATGCGCTTGACTGACGGCTAACTGTTTGTATGGAAAACAAATTTCTCGAATTATAAGGTGGTGTTAATGATGTTAATCCTATTACTAGAGAAATTTTTTTTTGAGGTTCCAGGAAATATCCCATGAAAAATTGAAAAAAAAAAATGGCAAACAAAATTCCCTCAAATGAAAAAATGAGTAACTTATGCTTATGCTACAAACTCCATCTAAACATGTGTGTTTTTTTTATATTTACAACCTAAACACACTTAAAATGTCTAATACCTCAGAACTTCTTATTGGTTTATAAAATATTTGTTATCTTTATAAAAAATAAAAAATGCGAGAAAAAGATGTGAAAGTTTCAACTCCCTACAGAGCCTGTTTTTATGACAAATTTAGTTAACGACTTAAGAAGTGTACGAGTGCGTGTGTGTGTGCTAGTGCGAGTGTTGTTGCAAATAAAATAAATATGTTAGAGATTTATGATGCTCCCAAGTGATATGTGGCCTTAAAATACTTATGCTTTAAATAAAGTTTAAGTTTTTATTTAAAAGGAGTACGTACATACAACGTTTACAATTGTAGCAAAGGTGCCAGTCTGGCCTTGTAGCCATAAATTGCCAAAGGCAAAGGTTGATTTGGGAAAATTTAAACAAAGCTCAATATAAACTTTTAAACAATAGTTTTAAATGTGATTTATTGTATTTTTAAAGTAGTTTTTTTTACATAATTTGTTTAACCCTTAAATAGGAAACAAAATTCGTCAGAATTTGTAATTAATCATCAGTCAAAAGAGTAAATAATTTCAGTACAGGACACATTAAATATTTTGCAGATTTTCGTGGAGATAATATCAGTCTTTAATAAATGCTATATGTAACAGTACTTAATTATTATGGAATATTGAAACATAAAAAATTTACAGTTGGTATAGAGCAATTTAAGATGTGAAACATTAATTTCTAAAAAAGGTTCTCACGGAAAAAATATTCCTTGGATCTGTTATAGAGAATCACTTCTGTTCCAAACCCAATCTGTGTATAGATAACATATGTGAAATGCAACTACTAATTGTTTGGAATATAATTAAAATTTTTTTTAAACTGAATTAACCGAAAAGTTAAAGGAGACAAAAACCCTCCACACACCTTTACAAATTTTTATTTTTTTATTTCCTCCGCCCGACTGTTCACTATTCTAGAGGCCTATAAGTCTCTTATCATCATTATGTAAGATATCGGAAAAGTCATAAAGGAAAAACTTATCGACTTTATTGACACAGAAAATATACTTCCGACTCAACAATTTGGCTTCCGCGAGGAGCATAATATGATTCAGGTAATTGTCAGAATACGAAACCTGGTCAATTCGAATTTCGTAAATGGTAAATCAACGGGAATGATACCATTAGACATCAAAGCAGCATTCGATTCTGTCTGGCATAATGGCCTTATATATTAAATGATGAAATTTAACTTTCTAATTCAGCTAATTAAAATAGTACAAAGCTATCTATCAGAGAGATCTTTTAATGTTTTTTCATTGGCTTCAAATACTCAAAAAAGATTGATATAATAGCAGGATGCCCTCAGGGCTCCAATATATATACAACTGACTTCCCCTCTCTGGATGGTTGTGTTACCTCTATCTTTGCGGATGATGCGGCGCACAGTGGACCATATTTTGAGAAGGCGGCCAAAAATCATTTTTTTTTTTGTTACCGATTTTAAAGTTATGTTATTCATTTGAAAGTTAATAATAGTAAACCTCGGGAGCCAAAAAATTGCCACTCTATCTCAACTATATCACAGCGAACAGGGTCTTCGAAAATGGGCTTTCTCAGTATTTTGCTAAAATTAAAAATTTCTTTGTAAATTTTTATATTTGCATGACTGTAATTTTTTCGATTTAAAAGATTTTGAAGTGAAATAAATTTTGTATAATTTTGTGACTTCCATATTATAAATTTTAAAAATGTAAAATCACTGAGTCATTCCGAAATTAAAAAAAAATTTTTTTAAAAAAGGTCCAAATTTTCCGAAAATCTCCTACTTAATAGAGCATAACTCCTGCCAGTCAAAAGCAGTGAGAAAAGGTCTTGCACTCTTCTATAGTCCGAATCCTCTCATATACTCCTATACCCCAATATATACAGAACAATTTTTCTGACCCAAGGTTAGATATTTTCTGCAAAATTTAAGAATGCAAAAGTTGTCCACTATGTGGTTTGGATATATTAAGTTTGAGGTGATGTTTGTAACTGCCAAAAATATTGGACCTTTATCCATCTTTTATTATACGGATCGGCTCAAAAACATTTTCTGAGTCGATTAAACGATGTCCGTCCGTCCGTCTGAGTGTTATGAATACCGGCGCACCGTGGTGTATTTTTTTGCGTGTCGGTAGAGTTGTCAGGAGTTGTTATATACTTATAAAAAAGGGTTGAAATATAATGCGCTTAATTGTTACAGGGACATTTACATAGGTATCTTTCAAAAACATTAATACTCTGAATTAGAGTTATATAGTTTAAATACCTGACAAAATGGGAAACAATTTAAATAACAGGTAAAGATAAAAAAAAAACTATTGCGACATAGCCCTTTAAGATATGAGCAGGTATGCTTCACCTTTTAAAAGGGGTTAGGGTGTGGGTTTTTTATGCTTCTAAAAGTGGTAATAAAAGATAAAAATTTTTATTTTACATAATTGCAAGAAAGAGTACTTATAATAATGTTTCCACAATTATTATTCATTACAATTTGTGCAATGGCTAAGTACTGTTACATAGATCTGGCATATATTTATTTTCAACGAAATGATGTAGACGATGTAATTTTGCACATAGTGAGCAACGACTTCTTTAAAAATTGTAACCTAGAAGACATTGAAATGCACAAATGAAAATGAAAAATTACTAATTTTGCATCGAATTTGAAAAGACAGTACATTGAATGCTCTCATAGCAAGTCAAAGATGTACAAACGTTACCAAGACTGGTTAATAAAGGAACTTGTTTTTGAGAGTGCATCTACAACTGCCAACGAAAGTGGAAAAAAGGGTCGACCAGCAAAACCAATTGACGGATGTAGTGAAAGATCTCGAAGGCGCAAGCTGGAGAATATCAATGAAGAAATTTCTCAAAGAATTATTAAGAATTAATTTTTGCACCAAACTCAACCAACCCAAAATAAAAAAAATAAAATTGAAATAATTGAAAAAATAGTAGAAGCAAGCCCAAGGCGCACAAAGAGGATTTTGAAAAGCATTCCTACACCAATTGAAGATAAGAAATTTACGCCGGAAGAAGCGTTCGCCCCATTTTTGGATTTGAAATTGACCAAAAATCAATATAAGGAATTGCGGAACCAATGAAAAGAATTGTGGGATTTTTCCAGAGTATCAAGATTTAGTTTCTGCCAAAAAAGAATGCTTACCTTCACAATCTGCTATTAGTGTCACTTCAACATCAGCAGAAATTAAATTGCAAGATCTCCTTGAACATACTGCAGAACGATTGCTAAATATGCTTGATACTGATCATTTCAAAAAAATTGGTAATGGCAGCATTACTTTAATTTCTAAATGGGGATGTGATGGATCCTCTGGTCAGAAACAATACAAGCAATTTAATGCCGAAAATTCATCAGATGCTAATTTATTTATGGTGTCTTTAGTTCCATTGTGCTTAATAAAAAGTTATATCGTCTTAGAGCCGTCAACTAGTAGAGCAACAGAAATTGATATATGGAAAAATGAAATTCCTTCTTCAACAAAGCATTGCAGACCAATAAAATTTGCATTCAAAAAGGAATCCAAGCACAACACAAGGAAAATGTCCAGAAGTTGTACTAATGAAGACCTTATCACTATTTTGTTGTGCACTTCAGATCCATATATGTCCAACATTCGTCAAAAATGGAAAACTACCTCTATTGAATTAAACGAAGAAGCTAAACAACTTCTAGAAGATGAAAATCAAGGCTATTTAGAAGAAATTTTTACTAAAATTGATTGATTTAAAGTACTTTTTCATTACACTAACAATAAGTTACACTTTTTTTTTTAATATAGTTAAAAAATTTTCTTGATTTAAAAATTTATATATTTTGTAAATTTACAATAAAAATTGTTATATTTCATAAATTTACCATAAAAATTGATATAGAAATATTTAAAAAGACAATAAAAAAAAATTTATTTAAAGCAAAAACATACGAGTTTTTCATTGAAACTTCTCTATCTTGAACCAATATAAGTTAACTTTTACGTTCGCTGCTTAATAAATTATATTTGAACTCGGGATCTTTTTTAAAAAAAAAAAAACAACCTTTGGCCCTTGTGCACATTAGGACTAAATAGTTTACGGGGGCCAAAGTTTGCCATTTTCTGAAAAAATTAACTTAAAAAATTGTTAAAAAGTATTAGTTGTAAAATTAACTGAAAAAATAAGACATTATATTAAAAAAAACCTTTTTTTTACCTTTTAACACTTCACATTTGTACTAAAATTCAACTACAAATGAAAATGTATTTTAAACCCTCCGTAACTTTTTTTTTAGTTTCGGTCGAGAATTACGTTTTATAGCAAAACTTAAGTCTCACCTACTAAACAAAAAAACCGCATATCAAAATTCCAATCCAATCAAAGGTTATAGATTTTTGACCGCCTTCTCGTCAAATGGTCCACTGTGCGGCGCCTCTCAGGAATACTATCAAGTGATGTTCTATCCAACTTAAAAAAAAAAATGAAAAATTCTTGTTAATTCACAAAAGACCCAAGCAATATATTTCAGCAGAACGCGAAAACCGTGTTTCTTAACCCAAACCCCCATTTCTTGCAACAAGAGTTTAGTACCCTGAATTGAACACAGTAAAATATTTAGACTTTGCAGTGTGGCAGAGTAAATATTAATATATAAACTATTATGATAACAAGGATATTGAGACGTTGTGCCATTATTAACTTGTGTAATTGGTCGACACAAAAGTGGTTGGTTCGGCCACGTAATAGTAGCAGTAGCAGTAGTAGTAGCAGTTTAAAATATCGTATATGTGGTATTCCAGTAAAGAGAGGGCCTTGGAACTGTGTGTAAGTCCAAAAATTACAATGTTGTAGTGACGCACGACGAAGTTTACTAGTATTTCATATATATGCAGCTGTAATTAAATATTATACAATCAGCTGAAGAAGAATTTATTGCATAAAATTTATAGTTTTTAATAATTTTTAAATTATGAATTATGAATATTTAGTGATGCTGGAGATCTTAAGATGAATTTCGAGCGGCCTAAATTTTGAGATGAAGTATTTTTACATGCTTTCGCCTAGAGCCTTCATCATATTAAGCATTGCTTCTAGCTACCAAAAATATTTGACCGGTATAATACCGGTATTGACCGGTATAATATAGAATAATTTTCTGAGTCGATTTAGCGATGTCCATCCGTCCGACTCTACGTCCGACCCTCTGTGTGTCCATGTAAACCTTGTATTCAGGTCGCAAGTATGAATATATTTTGATGGAATTTAGTGTATAAGTTTCTATCAGCCATGGGATGAACGCTATTGAAACTGGTGAAATTCGGTTCATGTTCAGACCTAGTCCCCATACAAATGAACCCTATGAGATTGACTTAAATTGCCATAAGATGCAAATTATCATATAGTGTTATGTTCGGCGAGTTTACCGAACATTAAAATAATGAAACACGTCGTTCTGATCGTGTAGATAGTTCATAACCAACTGTTTATTATAATTTTAAATCAATAATTATATTTATTCGTCACAATAATAATTCTTACAACTAAGCAAAAGAAGGGTAAGAGAAAATACCCAATTACTTTTAAATAACTATGAGTAACTTGACCAAGCGGTGTTATGAAGTAGTTGAACTTAATGTGTGCCAAATTAAGGTATGTTAATATCATCCTGCACTTCAAGTAAATCGTTCAACTATTACTCATTCATTTGGTATTTTCACTACAATAGATCTGGGCAAATTGGTTTTGTGTATATTTATTACATCCATTTATCAATAGCGCACATATGAAGTTGAATCCCGATCTTCACTTAAATCTATAAAAAATCAAAAAAATTGCACAGATTTTTCCAAAATTTGGTTTGTATATTTTTTGCAAAAAATAAGTGACCTTACCTAATATTTACGGTTACGATTTGCGATGTTGTCGGGTTGAGTGTTATTCCATCCTGCACTGCGACCAAGTAGATCTATTGTGCACCCTCTTTCAGATTCTTGTTCTCCTGTTTTATGAGTTCATTACAGCGTTTAGGAACTTGATGATATCCTTCACCGCCAATGTTTTGTATGCCTCCTCCCTGATTTCAGATTCGCCAAAAACTTTGTGCAAACGCTGGACACTTTGCCAGTATATTATGCTCCATTGTTTCATCATCCTCCAGGCAGTATCTGCACGTTTTAAATGCACAGGATGTAGTTGCACGCATAATGTCCTGTGAGCGCCCCACATAGGAGTCTTAGATTGGATCTGTTCAATATTGGGGCATCTCTGCTCCATTTTTCACTTCGATGCAAGAATTTTTTTGAGTGTTAAAGTAGTAATGGTCCGTTCCAATACTCCACTGATTCGTCTTTAATCCATCTGTCGAATTTCTCGGTTATGTCTATTCTGGTGAATCCGATTTGAGGGTTCAGAGCAATAAATGGTCTTTCCTCTCCTCATCGGCTTTCTCATTTCCATCCTGCCCTTTGTGACCTGCTACCCATATAAGCGACACTTTATTTAGTTCAGCCAGTTTATTTAGGATGCTATGGCTTTCGAGTACGGATTTATGGTGGTATGCCGATTTGTCCAGTGCTTTTAGAACAGCTTGGCTATCTGACATTAGATTTATCTTCGTCTTTGTCAGGTTTCTTTCCAATAGTTTAGCAGTAGCAGCATTTAGTGCGTATAGTTCTGCTGTAAATAATGTGGATTCATTACATAGGGTGATATGGAGTTTGCACCTTGGTCTGTAAACCCCCGCTCCTACTCCTTCTGTTGTTTTGGATCCGTCAGTGTACCACTTCTGGGCATCTTCATGCAGCCATGTAGGGTTAGATTCCCACTCGAATCTGCTCGGGATATGAACAGTGTAGTTCGTTTTAAGTTCCAAAACCAGATCTATCTGATCACTACATAAAGTCATATCTTTGATGCTTTTGGCTTTATCAAGGATCTTCAGGTGTCCTTTATGATCGCCTTCCTTAAATTTGTATAGTCTGTGAAGGTCAATAGCTTGTTTAAAAGCTTCTCCTTGGATCGATAAGTGCAGCGGATTGAGATTTAGGATAACCTCCATTGCTGCCGTTCTGTTCTCATTGCTCCCGTGATGTTCAAACATGCTAATCTCTGTATTTTGGATAATTTTAAACGTTCTCCAGTCTGGTTTGTCTTCTGCCACCATATAACTGAGCCATATGAAATACCCGGAAGGATTATTTGTTTATATATCCACAATGACATTTTAGGGTTTAGACCCAATGATCCGCCTAGAAGTTGTTTGCTGGCCCATATTGACTTTATTCCCTTATTCGTTATCGACTCTAGATGAGGATTCCAGGTGAGTGTTCTATCAAGTAATATACCCAGATATTTTACCTCCCCCTTGAGTTTGACCTCCGTGTTCCTTATAAGAAGTGATGGAATATAAAGATTCCTTCTTCTAGTGAACGGGATAATTGTGGTTTTATTGGGATTTATGGAAAGTCCCTCGTCTTCCCACCATTCCCATGTAAGCCTTAGTGCTTCTGACATTTGTTCCCCAATTGTCTGGTCATGTGTTCCACCTATAAACACTGTGATGTCATCCGCATAACCCACAGTGGTAAAACCATTATCGTTTAGTTTTACAATGAGGTCATCCACCAAGATTGACCACAGTAATGGGGAAAGTACGCCTCCCTGAGGGCATCCTTTTATAATGCTAATCCTTCTATCTTCATCTCCAAGGCTAGCCACTATTTGTCTCCTAGAGAGCAACTTTTTTATCCACACTGTCACAATTGGGTCCGAGTCCAATCTGATCAGCGCTCCTTCTATAGATTGAAAGCTGGCGTTGTCAAAAGCGCCTTCTATGTCCATAAAGGAACATAAGGCTACTCCCTTCAACTCCAGTGTTTTTTCAATCATTGAAGTTAATTTGTAGACAGCTGTGATCGTTGATTTACCTTTTTGACCTTACCAAATATAGTCAGGATCGGTCCATTTTTCGACCTAGCCCCATATAAATATAGCATCCGATATTAACTTTTTCATATTCAAAGGCAACAAAATTAATAATAATTCCACTCAAATTTAGTTTATGATTATATTCTATTTCTGATTAGTTGGACCTAAGAGATAGGGTCTCTAAAGGCAAGGATAGGTATCATATAGTTGGTCTAGACCGACTATAATATTCTTAATTGTTTTTTATATCCAATCAGTTGGACCTATGACCAATTGTCAAAAAGCATCGTATTTGCTTTCATTTTTCAATTGATTTTTGAACGCTTTCTTTTAACTCATACTCTTTTTCTGTCTGTCGTGAGGCATCCCCATTCCCCCTCATCCGATCGATCTGAAACTTTGTCCATAGACTTGTTGTGATCAATTTTAAGAAACTCACACACAGTCACTCATAGCCACGCAAAGTCACAGAGATATTAAACTTTGTCCATAGACTTGTTGTGGTCAAAGATTAATTTTAAAATAGTCACGCAAAGTCACGCGCTGTCACGGAGAGATTAAAAACCTTCTGCATAAGGAAGTAAAGAGTTTTAATAAAAACTTTGTTTGTATGGGTTAGATTATTTAACCATTTTAAATTCGAAATATCAGTTTGTAATTCCCAATATAATTTTTTGTAGTCTAAAATTCTAATTTATATTGTTGAGATTTGGAAATTGTGGAGTTTGCTCATAATAATTTCATATTCGCAAGTCTTATCGAAAAACACTTTATTGGTGGACTTAATGACAGTTGTCAGGCAATTACAAGGGAAAATAAAAGTAGCACTAAAAAACAATCAAATTTTTAATTTCTCACAAATGATTGCAATATTTCAATTCAAATAGTAAAATATTCAACAATTTATAATAATACAAATTTGTTTACAATTCTTAATTGTAGATCTCTTCCGTCGCTTCAGTGCTCGTGTCTTTCCATCTAGTTTGTTTGGCTCTAGAATTGATACTGATGACAGCGATGAAGATGGAACCAGTGGCATTGTGTTCCCAAAAATCCCTACGGAAAATGGTAACACCACCTCAACGGTTAAGGTAATATTAAAGGTTGTAATCAATAGTTCATTTAAAATTATAAATTTACTATTTTTTGGTAAAACGAAAAACTAAAGATTGTCGATGGCCATAAAGTGGAGATTAATGAAACTGTTTATGGTGACGCAAACAGTCTCTTCAAGGTACGTGTTGTGAATGTACGACCCGTGGAAGAAGGCGAAAATGTTGATGAAACTGTAGCCACCAAAAACAATGATAACGCTGATAATCTGAAACCGGTTACCTCTGCACCTGACAGCAAAAATAACAATGCTGAATCAGATGATTCTGACGAAAGACGTGAACCCTTAGAAAAGAAAATCAACGAAAATGAAATTCAGGGCAATATTGATGATCCTGAGGTAAAATATTAAAAATTTCTATTTGCATTTTTTTTTTCTTTATTGTAAATTTTTTCTTATAACAAACGCTTTAAGCTGTACATTTGTATTTTTTTTATTTTTATTTTTATTTTTGTATAAAATGGAATGAAATTTTTATTTTTATTTTAAATCATTTGGTATGGAGTATTGTAGCTCAATCTATTGAACAACAATTTATAACTTTTTACATTTAAACTTAAAAAGAAAAACTATTATTCTAAACTTTCTAACTAAATATATATATCTACATATTTTAACGCATACATATATATAACCATTGTGTGCCTACATATTGTACTATACTTATACAAATAAATTTATGAAATTAATAAAAAAAATTCTTCAGAAGTATTGAATTTTGTATAAAATATTTTCGCAATTGTGCTTGAATTGGCTTTATTAAAATAAAATATTTCTTAATAAATTTTTAATTAATAAACCTATTGTAAATAAAGCTTTTTTCTTACTAACATTGGTGATGCAGAAGTTGCAATCTATATTTAGAAATTTAGAAAAAATTATTTTAACTTTTTAGAATTTATTTAAAACGTATGCAAAATAGTTTTATTACTTAACCTTAATCGTGCCCCAAAAAAGAGGATCTGAGAAGTCCGTGTTCTGATATTTATTTTATTGTTTTATTATCATATTATATTTCCAAAAAATATATAAGCTGTGCATAATATCTCGTGGTTACATACAGATGGTTTGTATAAAAAAATGATTTTAAGCTATAAACATTCAGAAAAAATTTAAAAAATTATATTGCCCATCATTACTGATTGAGAGTCCAATTGTAGCATGTCTCTTCGAAAACATGTAGTAATATTAAGGTGGATTCATCATCTAGAACCGCAGTCTGCAGACTGTTTTTTTTTTATATGAAGTTTACTCGTTAGAAAAGGAGAGAAAAGTAACGAGCAATTTTTACTCGTTAGACTGCAGACTAATTTGATTTTGAAACGCAGTCTGCAGTCTGAAGACTAAATGTTGCCATCTCTTGATTTTTTATTTTTTTCGTAAAGATTTTTAAGAAATGTTTATTTTTTATGTGGTGCTTTGGCAGCTCTGCGATCAAAAGCAATTTTGCCAATAGGTAAAACTTTTTCACTTCTAATTTAGACAGCTGAACAGCTTTTTAAAAAAATTTCTGCAGTAACTCAACATACAGACAATGAATCGAGCTGCGGGTTGCTCGTTATAATTAAACAAACGAGTCTTCATTCTGCAGGCTGCGGTTCGCGACGATGAATCCACCTTTACGGTTAAAAAGGGTACTTTTTCAGATAGAAAAAATTCTCTATTTAATAATAAAGAATGAATTATAAATTAAGAATGAACTATTTCAGCTCGAATTTTTACTACAGTTGCGAGAAAATTCTTGCAGTTTGAAGAAATTTTTCATAGAGCGGGTAAAATTATAAATACTCTACATAAAAAAACGTTTTTATTTTCTTCACCGGAGTAATGATTTATAAAGGCTCCTTAAATACTTAATACACTTTTTACAGGAAATGTCGTATAGTAATTATCTTTTCATAGATCGGTTGTTATAGTAAATACTTTTTCATATTTTCCTAATTGGTACATTATAATAAATTTCTATAGAAAAACTTTAATATTTTTGAAACTATTTCAACCTATTTCTTTTTATGTTTCTTTGTGCTAAATTTTACTCTGTAAGTACTTTTTCATAAAGGTGGTAGTATTTGTTATACTCGTTCAAGGAAAGCGCACTAGGCATTGTATAATTGTATCATAAGGACTTTTTATATAACATATGGTTCATTTCTAATTATTTCTGAGAAATATTGATATATTAGGTGTTTGTGTACCCCCAACACAAGCGTGATCCTTATAACCACCGGAGTTGATATAGCGATGTCCGTCTGTCTGTCTGAAGAAATCACGACCTTGCCATTAATGGGTAAGCTAGGTTACCCATTTTTAGTTGAAATGATTTATCGATATTCTGAGCAGCTTGCTTGATTTTATAATCATCAGAATCGGCCTAACAAGTCTCAAGATTTCAATGATAATGTAAAAAAAAAACTCTTGAAAAATAAGTTTTTCTATGTTGTTGTTGTTATTGTTGTTATTCTATATTTTGAAATATGTATATGTGTGGAAACTTTAATGGTGTTGTTGTTATTGTTGTGGTCACTACGGTTATAGCATTTGCTTAATTAGTATGTATGTATCCACGTTAACGTTATACTTTATCAAAAAATCATTAATATGAAAAAACATATAATAAAGTAAATTTTCTTAAAAAGTGCTTATCTATAATATTAATAGGCTAGGCGATTTTTTGTGACCGATGTTTTGTTCTACCGTTTTAGCCTGATTTTAACCAAACGTATATTATTTGAAAGGTATTTATTTTTAGCCGTTTCGCATATTTATAGATTTTTTAAATTTTTCCTTTATTTTGAGTGAATTGCATTTAAAGTTGCTACTAACACATACATAAAATTATACATATGCTATGTGTTTTTTATTAAATTTGTTGATATGTTTGTAATAAAAATGAGTTTGTTTTTTGTGTTGATTTGTGAATTGGCTATAATTGATTAGCATACATTTAGGGTCTTTATTTAATGAAAAAAAAGAAAATTCCTAGAATTTGCACTCGAATTTCGAGAGCTGGAATCTGCTAGTTATTTACAAAAATTTAAATAACTATTTATAGATTTTAATAAAAGTAAAAAAATTAATCGGATTTTCATCCATTTCTTTTGCAATACCTTATATGGAAACAGTTTTTCTTTTAAGAACTCTTAATTTGAACTTATAGAAAAACTTCCATATTAAAAGTTTTTTAATTTGAAATATTTAGAATTTAATTAATTTACCATTTTTTTGTATGCAATTCATCATGTTTTTTTGAATACAAAATATTTCTTTTGTAGAATGGCTTTCAGATTAAAAACTTTTAGAATTTTAAATATATTTCCTTTCAAATACGTTAAAGGTTGTTCTTTAATATTTGTCTTATATTTTTCATAAATAATTACCGCTAATCTAGCAAAGCTTAAAACAAGTTAATAAAAAATTATTTTCCGTAAACTTAGGGGGAAAAAATCAGAAGGTCAGGTAACTCTTGCTTTAAAATAGTCCAATTTAAAGCAATTTTAATTAATCGAATTTTTTTACTAGAATTTGACTCAATTTTTAATTTTAAAAATATAAAAAAAAATTTATTTCGATTGTCATTAATACAAAAAACCACTATCTCAGGTCTCTTAATGTTATATATTTTTTGATGTGTAAACATCCATACGCGCAGGGGGTAAACTTCTATTTCACAATACAATCACAAAAACAGCACAACATGTGAACTCACATGTTACGCTGTGAGACGTAAGACAAAATCGGTTTGACATATGATTGTATTGGTGAAACAATTACGATAAGTAAGAACCTGTTTAAAAATGAAAAATGAAAAGTAAAAAATGAAAAATAAAAAATGAAAAATGAAAAACGAAAAATGAAAAATAAAAAAAGAAAAATAAAAAATGAAAAATAAAAACTGAAAAATGAAAAATAAAATATGAAAAATAAAAAATTGAAAATGAAAAATGGAAAACGAAAAATTAAAAATGAAAAACGAAAAATGAAAAACGAAAAATAAAAAAGAAAAATAAAAAATGAAAAATAAAAACTGAAAAATGAAAAATAAAATATGCAAAATAAAAAATTGAAAATGAAAAATGGAAAACGAAAAATTAAAAATGAAAAACGAAAAATGAAAAACGAAAAATAAAAAAGAAAAATAAAAAATGAAAAATAAAAACTGAAAAATGAAAAATAAAATATGCAAAATAAAAAATTGAAAATGAAAAATGGAAAACGAAAAATTAAAAATGAAAAACGAAAAATGAAAAATCAAAAATAAAAAATGAATGAAAAATGAAAAATAAGAAATGAAAAAGGAAAAATGAAAAATAAGAAACGAAAAATTAACTGGTTGAAATAATAAAAATAAATATTTTTATATCAGCAGAGCCCCTGCAGTTGATTGCTATAAGTGATACACAGATGACGCTATCTGTTTGATTGTAAAAAAGTGATATAAAAAAATCTTTAATTACTAGATGTTTATACATCTCCTCTGTGATCGGACTCACATGAATTTTTTTTAACTCTCATGTCATTGTTAGGAACATATTCAATTATTTGACAAATAATTTGGGAATCGGATTTGATTAATTGATTTTATATCTTATTTAGGAAAATGGCCTTAAATATCTTGTAAATTTATAGCACAGTTATGCAAAATTTGATAAATGTTCAACTAATCTCAGCACGTAAATTTTAATTTTTTTGCAAAAAGTTTTTCGTTTCCAAAACTTTAATTAAGCTATATTTTTTTTTATCCGCATAGACCGACTTTAACTTCTTACATGCATTTATTTATTTTTTTTTTGTATCAAATCTGTTTTTTAACCTATTCAGGTACAAATATTTCACAATTACATTTTTTTAAAGGGTCCTTTACATTTTACTGATATATGGGAAAATAAAATTGCCCAGATTTTTAGTCAAGACTAATTTGAAACTTTTTTTTAATATAGTAAAGTTTTTGAGCTCTTAAAACATTTCAAAGTATGATTCCTTTATTGGAGCATGGATTTTCTAGTGCTGATTCCGCTAAAAAATATTTCTCTTTGGTCTTTTATGAAAGAGGCATTTTTACAGTTTAATTACTCTAATAATAGACAAATAGTGCAATTTTTCAGATAAAAAAACCATCTTTATTTTTATATAAAAAAGACAATAAATTTGAAAATATAATAAATACTGGCCAAAAGCGAATCAATTAATTTGAAATGTAAATTGTATTAGAATTTAAAGGTTAATTATCGCCAACTGTATAAAAATGGTACCGTACCAAACAGTGGTTGTGATATTGAGTTTAACATACAGTTGGGGGGTATACAAGATTCGGAATACCCGAAATTAGCATTATTATTCATTATTCCATAGAAACCAATTAAACTGCAGTATTGGCTTGAAAAACATCTTATTACTTCCCTTTAAAAATGAATATTTGTTGAGCCGCTCCGTTAATATAAAAAAGTTATTTATAGTACTTTTCAAAAGAGGATGTGGTATTTTTGGTAGCATTGGGGTTTAAACTAAAAGATATTCCAAAAGATAAAATACGAAGTAAGGTCTGACGAGGCTTAGCCCTCTAGCAAATCGTTGGAACATATTAAATTCGTAATATTTACTTCATTTCTATTTTGTAAAAAAATACCTTCGTTGTGTGAAATGGCCTGACCAGGCCATATATGAGAAAAGGTTAAATACGTATTTTAGATAAAGGATGCTAGCACAGCAACGATAGCATTGTTGTCAATTTCTTAACCGAAGATTATATATACTAATCAATTTTAGCCAATTCACAATTCAACACTTTTTAAATATCGATTATTGTGGTTTATGTCCAATTATTGGTTTATGTCCAAAATTATTTTTCAATTCAACAAAACTATTATTGCGAATGAAGGAAAGAAACTCACACACACACTAACAAATTTAATAAACACACACTTAGTCAGCATTGTATAATTTTATGTATGTTTTAGTAGCAACTTTAAATGCATTTTACTCAAAAAAAAAAAAAATAAAAATTTAAAAATCTGTTGTACAATGTTTAATATAATCACGAAAACAGGTTAAATGCCAAAAATGGATCATATTAAAAATATTTGTCGAGAGATCATATAGAACTCTTATTTTTTATGCTCATGGAAAAAATTAAGATTTGGGAAATCATAGGCTTAGGAACTCTTTTAAATAGTAATAATATTTTACTTTATTACAAATTGGCCATATTTAGTATTTTTCATAGACAATAGAAAATAAAGATTTTTTCAAATTTGGTATAATAACTTTTGAGCTTCTGATAATAGTTTTTGTTTGTTATCCCTTCTTTAGTAGAGATAACGAGACTGCTTATCATATATCTGGGAATATTAAACAGATTTCTGCCTCACATACAGAACTTACAGACTTTACAATGGGATCATTTTTAACACAAAATACTGAATTTTTTAAGTTTTGGTCAAAGCTTGTATATATTTTTTTAAGCGGTTAATATTATAAAGATTAATGCATTTTTGTTATTACGATAAAGGCAACTATAAATGAATCCGATCTCTTAGCTTTTGATGTATCGCAGATATAACGACAAATTTGTGATCCACGCCTTAGATCCTGAAATGTAAATAAAAGTTTCGATAAAGGCTGATTTATAAGATTTATCCTTAAATTCTCGGCCACCCAACATGACAGGGTGATGTAGAAAAGTGAATAAAAATTCATATACCCGTAATTATAGGAAAATTTGTTTAATTATTTTGAATGCTTTTAAAATTTTTTTCTTTGCATCTTTACCGGATATAATTATCATCAAGAAAATGATACTAATTCCTAGATATTACTACTACTTATATGGGCACAATAATACACGTAGTCAACACGTTTAATATTTTATGTACCTACATTATTAAATACTTCGTGATATCTATTTAAAAATGTTTTCCGGTATATTTCGATGAAATTTTGCAAAATTTTTAAATCACGTTTCGAGCAAGATTTTGTATATATTTTTACATCTTTATTTATTTCAATATCTTTAAAAAAAATAATTAAATTTAATCTCTATTTTATTATTTAATTTACATTGGCTCCCGAGCAGGAACTTGTTTAGCTACTTCCCTATGAAAGAGTAATTTAGTAAAGAATGTAAAAATTAATTTGTGAGTGTTGTTTTTATGTCCATGGCCTAAAATTATCCATGGAATGAATACAATTATATATAATATCGAACACTAAAATTTTAGACTGTGCACTTTTTTTATAGATGCTTTTGTTGACTTAAACATATAAGTGCTGCAATAGCAATTGTGGTAATCTTAGATTATCTATAAGAATAATAGGCTAGGCGATTTCTTGTGTCCGATCTTTTGTTCTAACATTTTATCCCGATTTTGACAAAATGTATATTTTTTGAAAGGTATTTCTTTTCAGCAGTTCACCAGACTTAAGATTTTTAAATTTTTGCTCTCATTTTGAGTAGATTGCATTTATAGTTGCTACTAACACATACATTAAATTATACAATGCTATGTGTGTGTTTATTAAATTTGTTAATGTGTTTGTAAGTTTGTTTTCTTCATTCACAATAATAATAAACCAAAAAGTGTTGGTTTGTGAATTGGCTAAGTTGAAAAAAGGGTTGCCTAGAATTTGCTCTCCAAATACTTGAGCATTCTTAAATGTCTATAATTTTTCATAAAAGATCTTCAATATTTTTTATGAAACGTAGAAGCACATTCTTATCTTTCAGAACAAGTTCACCTTTCTTTCATTCCATTCTTTTCTGAATTTGTTATCTTTTTTTTTTTATTAAATATCGAATAGGAGTTTCTCTTATAAGGAACTAGGGTCTCTTTGAGGTCATTTTCCTAAAAAAAAGCTTCAATATTAACTTATCAAAACCTTATTTCCTAAAGTAAAACACTAGAGTTGTCCATGTTTCTTACTAATTGTCTTGTCCAATAACCATTTCATATTTAATAGTATTTCGTTTCATGCAAAATTTAAAACAGTTGAGCTATTCACTCAACAAATTGTTCTTCCCAAAACGTAGCTTCTAAATTTTCTGCATCAATCTTAACTTTATACAGTCTTTACAATATCTGCTTTGCTATTAAATATTATTTGCATTTACTTACTTTTGCTTATATTATTTTTGGCTTTAAAATTTGTGAATTCTTCTCTTTCTGGCCTATCTATTATTAAAAAATAAAATATTTAGTAAATAATATTAAACAAATTTTTTTGAATATTGATGTTTGAAATTTTAAAACATTCAATAAATGCATAAAGTTAAAACTTTTTTTTTTCTCTTTTGGAATGTGTCTTTTTTTAATAAAATTTCTGTTGCTGCTGCTGCTTTTGGCTTAATTTAAAGTTTATTAAAATGTTGTCGCATAACTGGCATTTTTAATTTCTTTTATTAACTTTTTACAAAACAATATGCTCTTGTAAATATTTGTATTTTATTTGATGGAAATGGTTTTTTATATTTAAGTTATTTTTCTCTAACTCCTGGGTATAGAAAGAAGAGAAAAAGAGATTTTCGATATGGGTTTTTGACATTGATGTTATTTATTAAGGGAATATATGACAAATAAATATGGAAAATTTTTTTTCCAAGTAAGAGTTTTCTAATCGACTTTTTCCATTGTTTTTTATTAAGATTACGAAATTTAAGGCTTTAGAAAAATTATGTCATTTGTTTTTAATATGCAGCGTACACATAAAATAACTTAATAAACACAACCGATTTCCGTATGTGTAATCTATAAATTTAATAGGCTAGGCGATTTTTGTTACCGATTTTTTGTTCTACCGTTTTATCCCGCTTTTGACCAAACGTATATTGTTTGAAAGGCATTCCTTTTTAGCTGTGCACCAGATTTACAGATTTTTAAATTTTTTCCTTTATTTTGAGTAGATTGGATTTAAAGTTGCTACTAACTACGTACATTAAATAATACAATGCTATGTGTGTGTTTATTAAATTTGTTAATGTGTTGGTAAGTTTGTTTTCTTCATTCACAATAATAATAAATCAAGAAAGTGTTGGTTTGTGAACTGGCTAAGTTAAAAAAAGAGTTGCCTAGAAATTGCACTCGAATTTCGAGCGCTAGAATATGCTTGTATTAGTAAATAATTTTGTCTTTTTCAATTCATTTGAACTTCTTTTTGAATACAACATACATCAAATGGTTACCGCTAATGGTCCAGATAAAATGTACCCTTCTTGGTGTATTTGCCATAACTTTTTTGAACATTTCGGGCGGTATAGCGCTAATTTTGGTGCGACTGATTGCTTGAGCTTATCAATGGTCCGAGGATTAGTGGCGTTTATTTTGGTTTTCAAATGACTACATAAAAAGAAGTTCAAAGGGGGTCAGATCTGGAGATTTGGGTGGCCAGGGAAACTGCTTTGTCTGATTTGCGATGCGGCATGGTGCACTTTCTTGTTTAAACCAGTAACCGTCCAGATAATTTTTATGAATTTTCGGATTTCGAGTGTATTCGACATTCCCAAATTTGATTCTAAAATTCAGGCTCAGTGTCAACCATTCGAGTGACTCTCTGCGCATAGCGTAAGTGACGTGGCTAGCCTGATCAAATATTGAGAACTCTTTTTTCAAGTTTTGAAAAATTTTCTTCAACAAAATTTAAAAAAATGGAAATCGCACTTTAAGGTTTTGTTAAGTGCATGCCACAGAATATCTGTGTCAATTTTTAAGTAAATCCCTGTGCTAGAATACTTTTTATAATAATTTTTTTTTGGCAGATGTCGAGAAAAATTTGATTTTTAAGAAACATTCAGGAAATGTACTCTTTCTAAATACTTTGTACCAAAAAAGAATATACTTTTAAATGTTTTATTTCATAGTTATAACTATGGGTTAGGGAAAAAATAATTTGACGCAATTAACCCATTTGGACTTGGCGCTAAAAATGACCCCATTTTAGTTCAGGGCGACTTATTAAAAAAGTCTAATATTTTGCAAATAGTGTTGAACTTTTAAAAGTATTACTTTATGTATTATAATTAAATGTAAAGATCTTCCGTTTCTAAAGTATGGGATAAATATGATGACGCTAACATATTATTTATCAAGGCCGGCTTTGGATTGTAAGGTATTTTAAATAAAGATTACCGAAAACGAGTTTTTCTATTTAACTCGACAAAACCACTATTTAGAAATTAAGAAATATAATTCGATTAATTTTTCATTATTTAACCCTTCAGTGCGCCTGAGATCAAAATACTTCATTGTGCTACATCGTTGGTATAATTAAAACAACTTTTAGCCAATTTTATTCCAAAATTCTTTCATTTTTAAAAACTATCTATATTTTTCTGATATCTGCGGTCACAAGCATTAACCGCCTATGTCGAAAATCATGCTTTTGAGAAAAATAACTTTTTATATAAATGGAATGGGGCTGCATTACGATTTAGGTCAGAATGTTTTCATTAATAACTTTTTCATAGACAGTGTTAGCAAAAAGGGGGATTTTACGTAAATATAAAGCGTTTTTATTAGAATATGATAGCAAATATAACCCAAATCATAGAATACCAAGCTTTCGAGAAAAATGACTTTTTATATAAATGTAATGGGGCTTCATTATGACATAGGTCAGTATGTTTTCATTAATAACTTTTTTTTAATAAATGTTAGAGAAATGGGGATTTCACGTAAATATAAAGCGTTTTTAGTAGAATATGATAGCATACATAACTCAAATCGTTCTTAAGTCGACTTAGGCGGTTATCGCTTGTGACCAAAGATATAAGAACATTGCTTTTGTTTTCTGGGACACAAAATCGCTTAAATCATAACGAGTATTTATTATTGTATAATACTAAAATTGTTTTTTTACAATGGATCATTTTAACCCTAGGAGCACACAAGGGTAAATTTTCCCAAACTATAGGAGAATTTTATTTCCCAACCTATAATAATAATAAAATTAATATTTGAATTTTTTGACTGAATTGTCTTTCATTAGCTTGGGGTTATATCTGACCCCAAGTACAAAAGGGTTAATGGGGTCATATTATTTTAAGATAAGATATAACATTTAAAAGTAGAAAACTGATTAATTTTTGATACAAAAAAATTAGAAAGAGTACATTGCCTGAATACAAGTATTGTACAAAACTCTAGTTTTTCTTCAAATCCTCCAAAAAAATTCTAGCAAAAGAATTTACCTAAAAATTTACACAGTTAATCTCTAATCTTTAGCTTTAAGTCTGGCACTTTACCCAGATCCATTTTTTTTAATTTTGTTAAAGAAAATATTTTTTAAAACTTGAAAAAGAAATTTTCAAAATTTTATCAAAAAAATTACCCATTTTCTGTCTCATTGCACAATAGGTTAACAACGTGGTAATAAAACGATTCTTCATATCTGAGACCATGTAAGGATAGGGACCAAAAAAAGTGATGGCTTTAATCAATTTATCAAACTTGGAAAAATGCCGTCAAATTTCATCACCTAGTGTTTTTGGGCACAAAAGTGGTCTGGGGCATTTGCTATTTCTTGGCGAGTTTTTATTCGAGTTTGAAGTTGTATAGCTTTTTGTAATGGCAATTTAATACTGAAATCGATTCATAGAACAACTTGTCGAAAAAATTTAACTATAGAACGAAAATTTTGAAAAATCTCAAAAAGCTCATATTTTCCCCAATATAAACACACTTACAATTTTCAATCGATTTCAGGCGCTACTTTTCTTTATCCGATTATCTCCAAACTTCACATTTATTAGTTTTATATAGCAGGGAAACAAACTGGACCCCGACATCCTCCAAAACCGCATTTTAATTTTTAAGGATTACTCCAATACTCAAGGTAGGCCTAAAGAAACTGTTAATGAAACCCAAAAGACATTTTTCCTTATTAACACAAGAATCGATAAGTAAGTAAAACCGTCATCAATTGCTCAATACAGTTCATTATCAATAATATAAACTGTAAGACTACAAGCTAATCTTAGTTTAGCTTAGGTTGATAAGAGGAGCTATGTATACATATAGATCATATCCGTTGTATTCGGATACACACCTAAGCCAGAAGGTCGGCTTGTTGTGCGCTCTACATTTCCACATTCATCCGGTTATCTACCCCTCTTTTAACTTAGAAATGTGGTTTTATCAGCAAATTTCCTTAGTGTTTTCCAGCTTATCTCCCTAAGACCCATCAGGCCAGGTAAGATGTCGTTGGATAGATATCGGTTCCTTGTTTTCACAAAAGCAGGACATTAACAGTGATAGTGTTCTAGAGTTTCGTCATCCTCTCCTCAAGCTGTGCTTGTGGCCGATTTCGCTCGTCCTATACGGTATAGGTGACTCATCACCTCAGAGTGTCCAGTGAGTATACCAATTACCCTACTAAGTTCCCCTCTACTCAGATTAATGATTTCTCTAGTCTTCGTAGTGTTGGGAGTACCCCATAATATCTTTGTAGTCTTACCCACGTCAGTCTCCTCCCAAATTGATACATGTGAACTGGTCGCCTAGTCTGTCAGTTTGAGATATTTGAAAGGTATTGTGTTTTCCAAGTTGACTCTTTCCAGGAAAGAACCTTTCCTGGTCAGTTTGTCAGCAATCTCGTTTCCCATTATACCACTGTGTCCTGGGAACCAAACGATTTCAAGTCTGCCTCTTCTGGAGAAGTTTGCAATCTCCTCCTTGCACTCGAGGATAGTCCTTGATCTAGTTTTGTCCGCGAATATCACTCGATAGCCACTAGACTGTCCGTAAATGTTTCCATGTCTCCACGCCTTGGGGAATCCCGTGCTTCAGTAGACATAATACATTCAGTTATCGCGACCAATTCAGCCTGAATGACAGAGTTGTGGTCCGGAAGACGGAGTTATATCCCCGTTGGATGGTCCTCATCATAGAAGCCTATGTCAGTCTTACCATGCAGACTAGATGCGTCCGTATAGTAGTGTGACTATGGAAGGTTTTGTAAAATATTGCCATTCATCCAAATTTCCCCGTCTGGTGTCCGTATACTGCAGGGTATATCTGTTGACACTTCCGCGATTCTATCACAGCTAATATCCACTGTGTCGAGTCCCGGAATTTGGCCCATAACTGTTTGTTACCCCTGTTACCCTTAATCGTAGGATGGCCAGAGCTGCCTCATATTTAATTCTAATCTCGATTGGGTGTATTGATAGAATATTCTCTAAAGCACTCGTAGTTGTAGTCCGTATTACACCACTGATTCCTATACAGCAGAGGAGCTGTATTTTTTGGAATTGTTTAATGAAGCATTTCCTGTTCATTGATGTCCGTATGACTATGGCTGCTTACGTTAGAATAGGTCTAACGACGCTTGTGTATAGCCAATGTATCATCCTCGGGTTTAAAACCCATTTTGTGCCTATTCTGAAAGTGGCCCATAACAATGAGACTTCGCCACACTGCTCTCGATATGGTTTTCCAAGTGAGCTTTTTACCCAAAATCAAGACATTTACAAGACATTTAACATTTGTGTAATTCTAATGGTATTGCGCTGGAAGCGGGATTCAACAAAGTCAATTATTCTCATCTTTCTGGTAAAGGAGGATATTTCAGTATTCTCTCGGTTAACATTTAACCCCCTCGGTTGTGCCCAGTGTTATGCTATTTCGAGTGCATCCGATGCCCTCCTACATAAATTTCTAGGAACTTTGCCCCTTAGCAGTATCGATACGTCGTCTGCGTAGCAGAGAGGTTGGAAACCCTTATTGGCTAGATTCCTTAGCAGACTGTTTATAGTGGTCACCTGGAGAAGGGGGGATAAAATTCCCCCTTGACGTGTTCCACAACAAACCTTTTCTCTTATTTAAATGCCACCAACATCGCTACTTATCTATCTATTCCCTAGCATGTGACTGATCCAGGATATTTAATCTAGGGATTAGATTAGCGTATTGGATAACTAATGGATAACTTTTCACATTCCTTCAAATTTGAAGAAATTTTGTTTACATTATTACCAATCTGTCAGTCTTACCAAATCTTTCTGCAATAAATGGGAAGTAGCAACACTTTCGAATGACAAAAAGAGTTTGACATCATCAGCATACTTTAGAAAAATGAGCAACGGAAGGAACGTTATTAAGCTATAATACAAAAGGACTGGATGATAAACTTTCTGAGATCTACCTCTAAGGCAAGATGATACCCACTTCAACAACCTATGTGGAAGCCCAAGGAATTAAATTTAAATATTAAAAATTCGTGATGAACACCATCAAATGCTTTACTAAAATCTGTAAAAATAGCATTTGTCTGAAAACTGAATTGAAAAGGTAGTGGTAATAACTTAAACTAGCAGATTCCAGCCCTCGAAATTCGAGCGCAAATTCTAGTAAATTTTATTTTTTCATTAAATAAAGACCCTAACAGTATGCTATTCAATTATAGCCAATTCACAAATCAACACAAAAAACAAACTCATTTTTATTACAAACACATTAACAAATTTAATAAACACACACATAGCATTGTATAATTTTATGTATGTGTTAGTAGCAACTTTAAATGCAATTTACTCAAAATAAAGGAAAAAATTTAAAAATTTGTAAATCTGAAAAAACGGCTCAAAAGAAATACCCTTCAAATAATATACCTTTGGTCAAAATCGGGATAGAACGGTAGAACAAAACATAAGTCACAAGTAATCGCCTAGCCTATTAATATTATAGATAACTCTATTTCAGTTAATATTGGACTCCCTACGCTCTGTTTTCAACATTTTCTTAAATCGTTCCATACATTCCAAAATACATGAGAAGTTTGAGCGGCAGAAAGTGATTTCAATTAACGTAAACATGTATAAATATGTATTCCATCATTCATTAACGCTCTCATACCTATTCGTATAAGTTGCATAAGTTTGCAAACAAAGTGTAATGGTTGTGAAAACTAAATAATTTGCTTTACTCCCGCTGACTTTTTGTTTGCTCATTTCATACACAGTTTGAGACCACTTTCATATTAAAAAGTTTTTCTTAATTTTTTATTATTTTTTTTTTTGTATGCAACACTTGACTAAAATTAGCACTGCAAACGTGAGGTAATTTTAGGGAAAAGAGATGATGGAAAAATGTAAACTTTGTTTTTTTTTTTTGAAACTGCAGCTGAAAAATAAGTAAAAACTTTTAATATTTTAATATTAATGAGTTAAAAAAGAAATATTCTTATACTTATTTTTTATTTTTTAAGTGTAAGTGGTTGCAGAGGGGAATAAGTTGTAAATTGAAAATAGAAGTTGTTTATATTTTGTTGCATACTGGTGTGTATATACTATGTATCGTCATTCATGACGTTTGAGTGAGAGTTTGTGTAAAGTTTAAGTTATTAAATAATATCAAAAACTCGGGTGGAATATATTTGAAGATATTTTTACTTGACATTATTTAAAGAATAAATAGCTGTCAGTAAACTTTTCTATAATATAAGGTATTTAGAGTCTGGGACTATGCTTGGGTAAAAATTTTTTTTGGTTTTTCAACAAGTTTAAATAAATACTCAAATATCACAACTTTACTCAGCTCTATAAAAGTGTGTCTCACCTCTTGAAATTCATTATTTCATTAACAATTTCGTTTATTTATTTAATACTATTTTTTTCTTAATTGAATTTAAATTAAATATTAGAATATTTTTGATAAAAAAAAGAAAAATATTTTAAATATTATTCAATTATTCTAGTGGTTTCAGAATACAAATCAGTAATTATATGAATAAATATGTATTTATACATATTGTTACTTTTTTATGATTAAAAAAAAAGTAGACAATAGAATTTAATTGTTGCTTTCATTCTGTTAAAAAAAAAATAATACTGCGAATGCCAACCTTGCTATTCAATAAATACCCTGCAGATTATTACAAAACAAAAAAAAATCTTGTTAGTAATTTAAATGCAGGTTATTGTAAAATCTGTGAAAATCACGAGAAGTTGCCTCCAGTCCTGATTTTCCGAAAAACAAAAATTATGATTAACGAAAAAAATGAGCTCTTTGAATTCGATTAATTCTGGCATGAGTATTCTATCGTACCAAACTAAGTATTTGATATTCATTTCCTCCACAAAAACTAAAAGATCATTTAAAACAGGAATGCCCACTAGTTTCTTCTGAAAGTACAAACATAGATATAAAGAAAAAACATTTTTTTTATATTTTTATTTCCACATGTACACTGAAAAAAAAATCTTGTGATTCGGATCTCAGGGGAGATGTGTAAATATCTGGTAATTAAAGATTTTTTATGGCACTTTTTTAAAATCAAATAGAAAGCGTCATCTATGTATCACTTATAGCAATCAACTATTTATTATTTCAACCGGTTAATTTTTAGTTTTTATACCCTCCACACCTCAGTGGCAGAGGGTATATATAGTTTTGTCATTCCGTTTGTAACGCATCGAAATAAATTCCTGAGACCCCCAAAAAAATATATTTTCTTGATCCTTATAACAAGGGAATTTGATTTACCGATGACCGTCTGTCCGTCTGTCCGTCTGTCTGTCTGTCTGTGGAACTCACGATCACGCCGTCAATATCTAAGCTAGACCGTTCGTTTTTATATAAAATCGTTTATTAACATCCCAAAGGATAAAATCATCAAAATCGGTCAAAGGTTCACGAGCTATGAATGAAAGTTTGAAAAAAATCTTGCAAAAATAAAATTTTTCAGTGTGTTTGTTGTTTTTCTTAAGATATGTTGTATATGTTGCAATTCTTCGTATTGTTGAAGTCAGTTGTATTAATACTGCACGTGTCACATTGGTCTAAGCAAGTTTTACCACATATTTTTTTATCATTAAAATTAAATATTAAAAATTAAAAATTAATAAAAATAAAAAGTGGAAAATGAAAAATGGGAAATGAAAAATTAAAAATGGAAAATGAAAAATGAAAATTGAAAATTGGAAAATGAAAAATAAAAATATAAAAATTAAAAATGATAAATTAAAAATGGAAAATGAAAAATGAAAAATGGAAAATGGAACATGAAAAATGGAAAATGGAAAATGAAAAATGAAAATGAAAAATTGAAAATCGGAAATGGAAAATGAAAAATTAAAAATGAAAAATGCAAAATGAAAAATGCAAAATGAAAAATGAAAAATAAAAATGGAAAATGAAAATGGAAAATGAAAAATTGAAAATGGAAAATGGAAAATGGAAAATGGAAAATGGAAAATGAAAAATGAAAATGGAAAATGAAAATTGAAAATTGAAAACTGAAAATGGAAAATGAAAATGGAAAATGAAAATCGGAAATGGAAAATGAAAAATGGAAAATGAAAAATGAAATATAAAAATGAAAAGTGGAAAATGAAAATGGAAAATGAAAAATTAAAAATGGAAAATGGAAAATTGAAAATGGAAAATGAAAAATTAAATATGGATAATGAGAAATGGAAAATGAAAAATGAAAAATGAAATATGGAAAATGGAAAATGAAAAATGGAAAATGAAAAGTGGAAAATGAAAAATGAAAAATGGAAAACGGAAAACGAAAAACGAAAAATGGAAAATTAAAAATGAAAAATGAAAATTGGAAAATGGAATGTGAAAAATGAAAAGTGGAAAATGGTAAGTGAAAAATGGAAAATGAAAAATGAAAAATGAAAAACGGAAAACGGAAAATGAAAAATGAAAAATGAAAAATGAAAAATGGAAAATGGAATATGAAAAATGAAAAATGGAAAATAAAAAATGAAAAATGGAAACTGAAAAATTAGAAATGGAAAATGGAAAATGAAAAATTTTAAATGAAAAATGAAAAATGGAAAATAGAAAATGAAAAATGAAAATTGAAAAATGGAAAATGGAATATGAAAAATGTAACATGAAAAATGGAAAACGGAAAACGAAAAATGGAAAATGAAAAATGGAAAATCAAAAATAAAAAATGGAAAATGAAAAATTAAAAATGGAAAATGGAAAATGAAAAATTTTAAATTAAAAATGGCAAATGGAAAATTAAAAATTAAAAATGAAAAATGAAAAATGAAAAATGGAAAGTGGAATATGGAAAATGGAAAATGGAAAATGTAAAAAGGAAAATATAAAAATTAAAAATGAAAAATTAAAAATGGAAAATGAAAAATGAAAAATGGAAAATGGAACATGAAAAATGAAAAATGGAAAATGGAAAATGAAAAATTAAAAATTAAAAATGGAAAATGAAAACTCGAAAATGGCAAATGAAAAATTCAAAGTGGCTAATGGAAAATGAAAAATGGAAAATGAGAAATTAAAAATTAAAATCTAAAAATTAAAAACGAAAGATGAAAATTGAAAAGTGAAAAATAGAAAATGATAAATTAAAAATGTTAATTGAAAATGAAAAAGGCGGAGGGTATCATAGAATTGGCACAGCCCACTTTAACACTCTTAGATACTTGTTTATTTTTCATTTTTAATTTTTCGTTTTTCACTTTTATCTTTTATTTTTCATATTTCATTTTTTATTTTTCATTCTTCATTTTTTATTTTTCATTTTTCCTTTTTTCATTTTTCATTTTTTATTTTTAATTTTTTCTTTTTCTTTTTCATTTTATATTTTTATTTATTTATTTATTTATTTATTTATTTATTTATTTATTTATTTATTTATTAATTACAATAATACAATTACAATAATTAATTTGGGATAAGGAGTACTAGCTGCAATGGCTTTCGACTCTGAGCATTTTCATTTTAAATGAGGTTTTGTAAACTATTTTCGAGTATGAATTTACAAATTAATTTGATATTAATTTCACATATATTTTTTAGCATATCAGTGGGTTTGTTAAACCCGAAAATACTGGTTCTGGATGAATTAAAGTGGGTGCATTCGTCTAGAATAAGTTTAGCGTTAATTTGTGTATTGTATGAGGTACACATAGGTGATTTTTAATAAATATATTTGTGTGAAAATTTGCAGTGGCCTATTCTAAGGCGTACAATAGTGCTAGTTTCTTTTCTAGTACAGTTTTCCGGGTAGATTGCTTTGATTCCCAGTGGATTAAAAGTCTTATAATAATGTTGATAGCTTAACCATTTTTGTGATTTTGAATTATTAAAATAAGTAGAGATGGTGTTTAGTATGTCCCGAGGCTCCGAGGTGGGATATTTAAGAAGTGGTCGACGTTTGGCTTCTTCTGCCGCTGAGCCAGCAAATTCTTTTCCGACTATACCTACATGTGAAGGCACCCAAATTTTTTTAATTTTATTTTTTTGTTGAATACATTTGTTTCTGATTTTATTTATTAATGGTGAATCGTGCAGGGAATTTTTTGTGGCAAGAATAGAAGAGAGGCTGTCAGTGCATGTTATATATTTCTGATCGTTTTCTGAGGCAAATTCATACTTAATTTTTCGTTTTTCTTTTTTAATTTTTCGTTTTTCATTTTTCATTTTTTGTTGTTCATTTTTTATTTTTCGTTTTTCATCTTTCAACAGGTTACTACATATCATAATTTTTTCACCAATACAATCATCGACTTTATCATACGACTCACATGTGACGCTGTTTTTGTGATTGTATTGTGAAATAGATATTTACACATCATAGATGTTTACACATCTAAAAGAGAAACAATTTTATCTTAAATGAAATGTCTTAAAATGCTTTTCAATTTGATATTTTGTGTAAGTCTGAATAATATGAAAGCATTCTGATTCAGCCTTAAAATTTAAAGTGAAAAAAATCTCTTTCCCACTTAACGTCTGAATACATGTAGCTCATTTAAAGTAATAATTTGAATTTATAACTTAAGACTCACACTGATTTTTCCAAGTGCTTTTCAATTCACAACTGCTCTAGTATTGGGCATTCTAGTTCGTTTTAGTGAGCGCTCTTTCTAGTTCAATTATTTTAAAAGAACTAGTTCGTTCTTATAGTTCAATCGGTCTTTTTTGGACTTTTTTTTGAACTATGTTACACGAACTAGTTCAATAAATAAAATAAATAAAAAATTGTATGAGTTACAGAATTTAAATCACGATAAGTGTTCGCAATATACTTTTTTTAAGAAACGTATTATAAAAAATATATATAAAAAAAATTAATGTGAATGCTTGTAGTAGTGACTAAATTTAACAAAATAATAATTTTCAATGCAAATGTTTTTTTTATTGGTTAAATCTTAGATAGTAAATGTATAGAACATAGATTGGAAAAGTGTCAACCGCTAGTGGGAAATCTTCATCAGATGTACCCATAACCTAATCAATGGAGAACTTAAGAATTTTTTGCACCTTTGGCATAAATTAAATTTAAATGCACTTTTGGCATTGTTATAAGCTTGTTGCCTGCTGATATGAAAAAAGTTCGTATCGGATCCTATATTTATAAGACTAGATCAAAAAATTGACGGAGCATGACTATATATGGTAATCTCAGTTATTTTTCTCAAAAAACAATATTCAACTAAATTTGACAAGGAAATTATAAATTTGTATTGTTGTTTTTATCGATTTAAGTGAAGATCGGTATGCAGGTGATTATGGGGTTATGACTAAAATTGGTCTTACGTGTAATAAACGCCTATAAATTAAATTTGACCGAGAACTATTTTGGAGCAGCTTAAGTCGATCTCAGAGGGAAATTAGAAATTATTGGCACTAGTTCTGAACATGTACTGATTTTCAAAAATTCCAATAACGATCGTGCTATCAATAGCAGAAGATTATATCAAATATTTCATCGAAGTAAATTCTTATTTGCGCCCTGTACATTGATTTCAAGTTTTTACATGGACACACAGACAGATAGCCAGTCAGACGGACATCGCTAAAGCGAGTCAGAAAATGATTCTGAACAGATCGGTATAACAAAATGGTGGATATTTTTGTAGTTACAAAAGTCAGCTCAGTATAGACTGACTGCAGATAGGTATAGGGTATAAAATTCTAAAATGGGGTCCATATTAACCAAATATTCCAATATACATATACATATTCTAATCAAGGTTCAGAAAATACACACATGAAACACACAATGTTCTGTTCAAAAGCAGCCAACACATATCTTTATTTTCACATCAATTATGTGCGTTTCTAAATTTTCTACGGTGCCCAACACAACCATGACTGTGTTCGTTTTAATATTTCGTTATTTACACGAACATTTTTGTATCACGTACTTTTTGTTTCAATCACACATAAAGCACACATTTTTGAGTGTTGCTTTATTTGAAGTTCATGTTCTGGTACGTGTACTGAAAAAAAAAACAGAACATGTAAAATAAACAGTTATATTTTAAACACGACTTAAACAGGTTCGAGTTCAGTTATATTTTGAACACGACTTAAAATATAACTGAACTCGAACCTGTTTATTGTACATGTTCTGTTTTTTCTTACTACACGAGCCACAACACGACTTAAAATATAACTGAACTCGAACCTGTTTATTGTACATGTTTTGTTTTTTTTTTCAGTACACGTACCAGAACATGAACTTCAAATAAAGCAACACTCAAAAATGTGTGCTTTATGTGTGATTGAAACAAAAAGTACGTGATACAAAAATGTTCGTCTAAATAACGAAATATTAAAACGAACACAGTCATGGTTGTGTTGGGCACCGAAGAAAATTTAAAAACAAACATAATTGATATGAAAATAAAAATATGTGTGTGTTGGTCTAAGTTATGTTTGTTTATATATATGTACGAGTTTTTTATTCAGTGTGTGTTTTTTTCTGAACTCTGATTCTAATATACATAGATTCATATACAAAAATACGTTATATTTTTCATATTAATACAAATTAACTAAAAAGGAAATAAAGGCAAACATAAAAAATTAATACAAAATGAAATAAAAATTTGACTTATTAAATAAAAAAAGAACGATATGACAATATCAACAAAAAGACCGAAAGAACAAAAAGAGTGAAACAGTACGAACTAGTTCACATCGTTCAGTAATCAATTAATTGAACTAGTTCGTTCCTGAACTACACAACTCCACTTTGCTCTTTGTTATGAGCAAGAAAAAACAAAAAAAAAGACAAAAAATTATTCGTGTATTTTCTATTGCTTAGTGCTGATTACTGTGTGTATGTGTTAGAATACACTGTCCATGCCTAAGTGCTTCTAGAAAAACAAATTTGCATTGAGTCCATACTAGCGAATTTATAACCAAGTTATTTTGATTTAAATCACCTTTTAAGGTAAAAATTTAAGTGGAAAGGAAAATAGCTGAATGTATTAAAAACATATGGAAAATGGTATGAGGAAAAAAGAGCGATTGAAAAAAAAATAAAAAAAAAATTAATAAAATTAACATATAAAAATTTTTATAATTTTAGTGCATATATTTCTTTATAAAGCCCATTTTTTTTTGTCTATAAACGTATTGTGACCACCGATGTGATAGAAACTAAATGACAAACTTATATTATATTAATGAGGGTGTAGTATATTCGAATATATAATTAAATTATTGACCTATCAAATCAAGCAGAAATATAACAAAATACTATACATACTTATTATTATTTATTAATAAATTAAAAAACCATTTGAATTAATTAAAATTCAAAGGACATACATACATATATAAGTACATGAAATGCAAATGAATAATGAAACGGGGTTGGTATAAAATGTAATTTTAATGTACACGCCATTTTAGTTTAGTTGTTAATAAATAATTTTTTATTGTTAATATGTAATAAATATGCAAATATTAACATATTCAATTAAAAAATGTAATATATTCAAAAAAACTAAAAAAAAAAAATTAGCAACTGTGTTTCTTTGTATATATTTTATTTTCTATATTTTACTTTTGGTATGAAAAATGTTTTATTCTACCACCAGAAGTTTGTGTTATTTATTATTTCCATTTCCTGTACAACAAGGTTTAATCTTATATTTAAAGTACAGGAGTGCAATATCCAAAAATTACATATAGGCAAACATATCGCACCTTAAATACAAAAGAGTCAAAACTCAAAATTTTCAAAAGTACACATTTCTATCTACTGCAAAAGTTTATTTCTCATAACTATCTTCTTTAACAGGAAAAATGCTGTTATATCTGGGCACAACTTGAGATATTATCACTAGTGAAATTAAAAAATTTCAGTCAGAGAGTCATAACTCAAAATTCTATTTTATTTCCACAAATACAATATAAATTAAAAAAAAGTATAGCAAAACTTTCCTCAAAATGGACATTTTTCATAATGAAACTACATTTTTTTAAATAATATAATCATTTTTAAATAAACAGTTTTTTGCCTCTCCTGAAAATTTGAAAATTTTGAGTTGTGACAGTTTTGTATTGAAGGTGCGATATATATAGGAGAACAATTATTACATTTAGGGTTCCAAAAATTTAAATAAAAACTGCTTAAAACTATTTGCGTTGCTATTAAGTTGTTGGATATGTAGCAGAATATTCCAAAGATGTGGAACATACAAATAAAACTGCAAGGCAACGGTGTAATGGAATAATAATGTTTATTCCTCTTTGCAATCTGACAAAGCGATTTTTTTCGAAAAGGTATAGTGGGGTTTGTGTATAGAAATTTTGTGCATCAAAAGGAGTACACGGATCTTAACAAGGCTAGCGAAGAAGACGCCATAAAGATTTGTAGAAATGTGAGAGACTTATAGTGCATTTACATCTAATCACAATGTAGTATACACGAGATTTCGAGCAAAATCTAGCTCATTTTTTAGGTTTCCCATACAAAACAAAATGATCTCAAACCGAACAATAAATAACTAATTATTCCAATACAGATCAACAATACATAACAATAACATACAACACATGAGGTACAATGCATTTGTGTAATCTGTTAAGATTTCACATGCCATTACAGTTCCATCTAGAGGACAATGGCAAAAACAAAGAGCTGTTCACATTACAAGACTTGTAATTGATCTGGCTATGTTAATGTAGAGAAAGCTAAAAATTGGAAAAAGCTCAGCTTGTTCATACAAACTCTCGTATATAAAAAGAAAAACATTTCTTATGTTCTTTTCTTTCAAATGTTGAGTTAAATAGTTGATTAAGCATGAGTTGAAGTAATAGGCAGAAGGATGCTGACGATGAACAAGTCGCTTTGTTCGAAAGTAGCTACTCCATCTAGCGCTGTCTTCAATTTTTTTCTAATATTTCTCTTATATTACAAAAATTATTATCTTTCTTTCATTAGAAAAATATATACATGATCTTAAACTGAACAATAAATGACTAATTATTCCAATACAGATCAACAATACATAACAATAAAATCAAGCTCGTTACTAGATTTTAGCAAAATCTCACAAAATCTTGTCACACTTGGGCACTATCAAATGATACTACTATGTTTTTTTTTTTAATATTGTAGTAGAAAATTACAACGCAGTGACAGAATAATAGATATTTAAAAACAAAAACAAAAGCAAACAAGTTGAATGAAAAAGAAATAATATATTAATTATTATTAAATATGACGAGTCTATTATAAAAATATTTAGTAATTGAAAAGGTATAATTATATATACTCGTATATGCCCATTCCCATCTGCTATATAAAAGTTGTGTAAAATGCATTTGTTTTTTTTTGTTCAAACAATACATTTTGCAAATGCTGATGTTTTTTTTTCGCAAAGTTTCTATTTCAGCTTGTGCTTTTTTCATTCTTGATGCATAGTATCTATAATATTAATAGGCTAGGCGATTTCTTGTGACCGATGTTTTGTTCTACCGTTTTATCCCTATTTTGACCAAACGTATATTGTTTGAAACGTATTTCTTTTTAGCCGTTTTGAAGATTTACAGATTTTAAATTTTTTTTTCTTTATTTTGAGTAAATTGCATTCAAAGTTGCTACTAACACATACATAAAATTATACATATCGTCACCTAAAATGCAAAAGGCCGTAACTAACAAAAAAATCAAAATTGACTTTTTGATTGATTTTGACGTATGTACTTAATCGAAACACATGTACACAGTAAATTTTACATGCATACGTCCAAAAATAACGACTTTATGGGCGAAAATCAAAAGGCCGTAACTGCAACTTCAACAATTTCATAAACCAAAAAGCCGTAACTACACTTTTTTTCATTCTCTTAGATTCTTTTTCAATGTGACACATTGTGTTATCCGTAATTAAATTTTTTTCATTATCTTTCATTCTTTTTCAAATTGTGTTATTGTGTTTCTGCCGTTATTCCCGGAATAAAACAAAATAAATAAAATGAGTACTAATAGTAAAAATTATTGTAATGAAAAACTTAAAAACAGTAATAAAAGATCTGGAAATATAATAAACCGATTGAAAGGAAAAAAAAAATGGGACTAACGAAAGTCATTATTAGTGAAAAAGCTCCAAGAGAACTTAAAGCTGGATGTACTTCAAAATTCTGTGAGAAAAGTGCTGTACGGAATTGTTCTACATTTTCCGAAGAAATTCGTAAGGAAATATTTAATAGGTTCTGGAAAATGTCATGGGATCAAAAAAAAATTTATGTCGTTATTCTTGTTGAACGCGCAAACATAAAGCGAATTGGTGTTGAAAACTCTAGAAGATCAATTACGAAACGTTACTATTTAAAACATCATTCTAAACGTGTTCATGTGTGTTTTCCTATGTTTTTATCTACGCTTGGAATAAATTAGAAAATGGTGAGGAATTGGGTAAATTTCAATGACACCAATATTTCGCCAGAAGAACAAAACAAAATAACATCAAAGCGTAAAGCATTTACTAATGAAGGAGTCTTATTTCAAAAACGTTTAAATTTTCTCGAAAAAAGGTTGCATGACATTCCTAAGCTTGAATCACACAACCGAAGACAATATACGAAGAAACTGTACTTTCAGTCCGATTTTAAAAGCTACAAACATGTCTATGAAGTTTATTCTAAAGACTGCGAGACTAATGAAGTAGTTCATGTATCTTTTCCAACATTTATGGCAGTATTAAAAAAACAAAACTGTTGTATATTTAAGCCAAAAAATGATATGTGCGACACCTGCACATCATACGAATCGAAGAACTTAACCCAAGATCAGTACGACATTCATAGAATGGATATACAAGACATGAGAAATGAAAAGTTAAATGACATGAAAAACGCCAATTCAGGATTAAACTTGTTGTTATGCATTGACATGCAGGCAGTGAAATTGATTCCACAGACAAATGCAAATGCCACTTACTATAAAATGAAATTGCAAGTGCACAATTTCACAATTTATAACGTCATTTCACATGAATCTGACAATTTTGTCTGGGACGAAACAGATGGTACCCTTGTTGCTTCTACCTTTGCTACATGTATAATAAAATACATAAAAAATACCATTAAAAAGTCACCAAATATTCATCACATAACTATATATTCCGATGGTTGTTCCTACCAGAAACGAATTGTAATTCTCTCTAACGCAATATTATCTTTATGTGTTCAAGAAAACATAACGGTAGAACATAAATATTTAATAGTGGGACATACACAAATGGAGTGTGATTCGACCCACTCCCTCATTCAAAGAAAAATCAACAAGAGACAAATAAATTTACCATCTGAGTTGTCTGGCTTGATTAGAGAGTCTCGAAAGAACCCCTTTCCTCTAAAAGTGCATCATGTTGATTACAAGTATTTTCTTGACTATGAAAATATTCCTAAGCGCTACGTATCTATTCGACCAAGTAAAATTTAACACACATGTATAAATTATGAATAAAAAACTCAGTATCTTCATTACAGGCAAAAAATCCGGAGAGCCAACTGTTAATATGATCCGTGCCTTGGGATATGATCCATCTGGAATAATTTATTATAAAACAAATATCAACGACGATTATAACGTTTTGCCACAACGTACGCAACAAAAATTTAAGGACATCGAACCTTCACAGTTACATATCGAAAGAATACCAAATTCCAAAAAGAAATGGGAACACCTTCAGGAACTTAAATTTTTACTTCCGGCTGACTGCCACAGCTTTTGTGATAATATACCCTTTACATCTTAAACCTATTCTAATTTGCTATTTGTGATGCAGGTTTTGTTGTTTTCAAATGAATTATTTTGTTTTTCTGTACCAGTTTAATTTTATTTTATTTTCTCAAATTAAATTTATTAACTAAATAATTTCTTCCCGAATTTTTTTAAAAGTTATAAGCAATTTTGTATTTTGTGTTAAAATACTTACAATAAATAGATACAAAAAGACATAACTTGTTAAAAACTTTTTTAGTTAGCTAAAAGCACATTTTGTTATTTTAACCATTTGTTTTGTTTTATGCATAATTTTTTTCTTGTAGTTACGGCTTTTTGGTTTCAGAAAAATAGAGTGCAAAAGGCCGCAACTAACATTTCTTAAAAACTAATTTGTTCCCATTAATTTGGTTTTCATAAACAAATCCGTCTTTGTTTTCTAAGCTTCAATCTACAATTTGGATATTTAGCTTTAAGTAGTCTTTAATTTATAACGTTTTTTGCTTCTCCTGTAAAATACTAAAAATTTTAGTTACGGCCTTTTGCATTTTAGGTGACGATATGCTATGTGTGTTTTATTAAATTTGTTAATGTGTTTGTTAATGAGTTTGTTATCTTCATTCACAATAATAATAAACCAAAAAAAGTGTTGGTTTGTGAATTTGCTAAGTTGAAAAATAAAGTTGCCCAGAAATTGCCCTCGAATTTCGAGCGCTGCAATCTCCTAGTAATAATAAAATCCATATTTCCATTTTCCTATTGTTTTGAATATTTTTGGTATTTCTAGTTCATATGATTTATTTTAATCAGCTGTTTATTGTTGTAGAAAATAAATTTCACAAAATGTCAAAAAAGTTAGATGTAAACGGTTTAGATTTTGAAATAGATTTCAATTGAAACCTACTAGATTTTCCTTAGAAGTAAACACACTATTAAGAATCACTTATGTATCTAATATAACGTTAATTTTTATTTTGGTAGTAGAATCGCAACTTGCAAACAACTAACATCCATAAACTGGACTTGGAATTAGATATGTCTTAGCGAGTAGAATTCTTATTCATAAAGGGGTGGTTATTGCGTGGTTTACATGATTTGCCCATGTTAAATTGCTGTTAAAAATCAACCCAAGGTTCTTGGCAGAATTTACTATTGCAATTTTTTCCCCATTTATTAAAAAATCATCACTTATGGCAGGATATATTGTTCTGTTATGAATTTTCATGCACTTTGACTTATTTGGATTAAGACAAAGTCAATTTGCTGCTGCCTAGAGAAAAATCTTTAGTAAACCATCCTTTCGCCTAGCTATATTTTCGGCAACGGATTGCATTGGACTACTTAGATATAATGAAAGCTGCTTTGATAGATCATTTGAAGAAATTGAAAAAAGTAATGGTCCAAGTATGAACCCTTGATGCAATCCTCTGCTAAGTCTTAAAGGATTAGACCACGTATTATTCATACTAACGGATTGCCAACGATTTGTTAGGAAAGAAGAAGAAAGAAGTTTTATTGAGGCATCAGACAATTTAAAAAAGTGAATAAGTGTCATGGAAAGTGTGCCTTCGAATGGTCAAGGAGCATTAAAAAATTACCATTATCTAGTTCACTGCGTATGTTTTCGGAGACATCCAGCAAGGCAGATACATAACTATGATTTGAATGAAATCCTGACTGAGTATCGGTTATCAGTTATTATAAAAACAAACCTTGAAATTTTTCTGGTTTTTCCCAAAAAAACTAGGTTCTTGCCTAAATCACTACTAAGCTTGATGTTTTCGAAAAAACACCTTATTTTTTTTCTAAAGATTTTATACATTTCTTCCAAAGGAACCAAACAAAAGCCAGCTAAAATTAAAAGAAGTTATTGTAAACGAAAAACTTTTTTATTGATTACCAAATGTCGTTATATGCCGATCACGAGCTTCTAAAAAATTTTTCTTATCGCCAACCGAATTGTTCTAAAATTGAACAATTGTGCGAATATATGTACAGTTATATCAAAATATATGATAAAATATTTACTGTTAAGACAACAATATATTTAAGCGTAATTCGAAATTACCAACCGAAGTTGGCAATAAATTCGGTTGCTACAACGAAACTGTTCTCGGTTTGTTTTGGTAATATGGCATGCTTTTATTTAAATTTCCTTGTCTGTTTGTTTGGTTTTTTTTAATAGGTTTTTCGCCAACTTCACGACTAGCTAGAATTCTGAAACTTTTAATATTCACGTAAAGTGGATGACAGCACACTATTTTATCAACAAACGGAAATCAGTTTTTTTTTTAATTCTTATTTTCAATCTATATCATTTTAATGATTGAATTAGTAATAAATCAGGCTCCAGATCAAATGTTTTTACTATAAACAAAGCAAAAACCATTCACATTGACATATATTCTGCATGCCAGGTTATACAGCTGTTTTGGGAAAAGCCACCAACCCTCATCAGTAACCATTTGATCTTGATCCTGATTTTTTTTCTAACTAAATCACAAATCAATTTTTTTTTAGTTTTATACCCTACACCACCATATGGTACGGGTATAATCACTTTGAGGTCACGTTTGTAACTACCAAAAATATTTGTCCTAAAACCGATCGACTCAGAATCACTTTCTGAGTCAATTTTGCGATGTCCGTCTATCCGTCCGTCGGTCTTTGTGTCCACGTAAACCTTGAAATCAAACTACAGTACGAATATATTTGATGAAATTTAGTATATAAGCTTCCATCGGATGAACCCTATTGAAATTGGTGACAATCGGTTCATATTCAGACCTAGCCCCTATACAAATGACTCCTATGAAATCAAAATTAAATTGCCATAATATCCAAATTGTTATAGAGATCTCGGTTAAATTGCGTTTGTGTATGTTTTATACGAGGTCAGAGTAAACATAAAAAAAACTATGTGAGTCCGATCACAGGGAAGCTGTGTAAACATCTATTTACACATAAATTAAAATTAAACAGTAAGCGCCATCTATGTACGTATAGCAAGCAACTGCTGTGGTTGTTATACTTGATGGTTGCAGTTGCTTGCTATACATTCATGGCGCTTTCTGTTGATTGTTGAATCAGCTAAATAAATTTGAATCATAATCTTTGCACCAATACACTTACATATACCTCACAACGATTTTCCCTTACGCTGTTTTTGTGATTGTATTATGAAATATATTTCTACACCCTAAGCGCATAGATGTTTACACATCAATAAAGGTTGTGGACCTAGCTTTTATAAATCATATTATGAGATACTGCCATGTTTCAAAAACATTACAACAAAAATGCTGGATCTTAAACAGGTTCAGAATTGGTTAATGGATTTCGAAGTACGAAATATCACATGAAAGGGACTCAAGTAGGCTTTCAGATAAAGAATAATGAAGTTATATAAAAATCAAAAATCAACATTTTGCCGATCCACATCTTGAAAAATATGGCCCTCGGCGAAAAAGTATTTTGTTAGAATCACCATAAAATATATTATAAATCGTAGAAATTTGGAACGCACTCCCTTCTTTATGTATGGTCATTTCTTCGCTTATGTCAATTACTGTAGAGAGCTTCTTGAAATTTGAATTTCTTGTCCATGGCGCTGAATTGTCGTTCCTGGACTTTCACCAACTTTCTTAAGCATCGCTTTGATATCGGCATTTGAACGGCCTGTTTTTGGATGGCCATTATATATAGCATCACCAATTGATCCAGTCTGCAAGCATTTTTGAATTAGTTCGAACTGTAGCCTCCAAACTTTCATTATTTTTGAAACATTTTTTAAACAATAAAATCTTGTTCTATAGAGTAATGTTCCATGTTTATTAACCCTGACCTGTCAGCTGTCAAACGGTCTTTTCGTTTTGATTGGCAATACTTCACTGCACAAATGGCGATCAATTCAAATACTGAATTAATTTTGGGACACTATTTATAAGCAAGTTATTAATTCATTTCTTGTTTATTTATAATATTAATAGGCTAGGCGATTTCTTGTGACCGATGTTTTGTTCTACCGTTTTATCCCGATTTTGACCAAACATGTATTATTTGAAAGGTATTTCTTTTTAGCCGTTTTGCAGATTTACAGATTTTTAAATTTTTTCCTTTATTTTGAGTAAATTGCACTCGAAGATGCTACTAAAATATACATAAAATTTTACATATGCTATGTGTGTTTTATTAAATTTGTTAATGTGTTTGTTAATGAATTTGTTATCTTCATTCACAATAATAATAAACCATAAAAGTGTTGGTTTGTGAATTGGCTAAGTTGAAAAATAAAGATGCCTAGAAATTGCACTCGAATTTCGAGTGCTGGAATCTGCTAGTATTATTGAAAGCTCAATTTTTTTTTTGGTACTTTGTGCAAACATATAACGAATTCAGAAAAATTAATAATATTTATTAATAAACTGCGTTCAAAAAAATTCTTCAAGTGTAGGAAGTAACGTTATGTCAATCTCTATTATCTCTACTCGTTGAAATGTATTTTTTTCTTTACATATTCGTAATTACCTACATCAACAGCAAAAAATCTCAGTTATTATTATATCAGTCATACATTTATCCATCAATCCATTTACAAACATATTTGCTCACATCACATCGGCAACTGATATTAATAATAAAAATTCTGAGAAATCCCTGCGTTAATATTCATCATTTCAGTTGAAATGTAAATAAACAAACAACAGCACAAGCAAATAATAAGACATAATTTCTTCTTTTTAATGAAATACGTCATTTTTACAAAAGAATGCTCATATTATGGTGGAACTTATTTTTATTAATTAAGAACAATTTTATATCACACTACATGTAACATTTAGCATCACATATCACATATACTTATATAGAACTACAACAGAAACAATATATATTAGTACATATATCGTGTTCGATGGTTCAATTTTTTGTGTCGTGAAGATCAGCCAATTTTGTAAGATACGAAATTTATTGCAATTTTTGGATACGATTGGGTTTATCTTAATATTTTTATACACTAAATAGATAAGCATCAATTACGCTTGGAAAACGAATGTTTTTTTATTTAAATATTCTCCATAAGATGTAAATCTCGGGCTGTTGTTGCGAATTCATTGAAATTGTAACTAAAGTGCCCATCAAACATAAATGCCAACTTAATGTAAAAGTGAGCAACAAACACTACTCATTCGCTTGGCTGCCAAGCTTTTTTTTTAATAAATTGTTCCGTAAATTAAAATATTCAAATATATTTGAAACACATAATCTATGAGGAACAAAATTGTGAAAGATGAATCATACATACTAAGTAGTAATAGCTAGATAAAGAATAAAAGCTTTAAACTTCTTACTTAAGAGTAACTTATAAGTTAAGAGATTTTCGAATTTAAAGAGAAAATAATTTAATATATTTAAAGATGATCTATATATGTATTTTACTCTTCTGCTTTGACTTTTTCTACCTTTTACGGTATTACTCAAAGCATATGGGAACTGTCACTTGTTATCATTGCGCTAAATAAGCTTTTGAGAGATCACCATTTTAAAATTTTTTTATCCGGTTCCTTTAATCTTGTGCTTTATATCATTTGTGAGATGGTACTGATGCCTGAGTTATAAATAGAAAAGTGAAACTACTTTGATAATTCTATATATGGAATTTCCATTACTGACTCATTTTACAAAACGAAGTTCTATTTTTCAATTGCCAAATTTGAGATAAATTTCTAAATTTGTCCATCTAAATTGAAAAAGAAACGTAAAATTAAACAGTAGAAAATATGGGGCTTAATATTTATACCCTACACCACTATGTGGTTTGGGTATAATGACTTTGTGCTGCAGTTTGTAACTACCAAAAATATATGACCTAGACCCATCTTTTATTATACCGATCGACTCAGAATCACTTTCTGAGTCGATTTAGCGATGTCCGTCCGTCCGTCCGTCTGTGTGTCCATGTAAATCTGTAATCAAACTACAGTTCGCAAATATGAATATCTTTTAACGAAATTTGGTATATGAGTTTTCATCAGGATGAACGCTATAGAAATTGAAGAAATTCGGTCCATGTTCAGACCTAGTCCCCATACAAACGACCCCTATGAAACCGACTTAAATTGCCATAAGATACAAATTATCATATAGATCTTGGTCAAATTGGGTTTGTGTGTGTTTTTTACATCCATTTGTCAGTTATCCAAAAATAAAGCCCATATTTTAATTCTTTGTCATAGCCCCCCATATTAAGCTGCTTCCCCATTTTCACTTAATTCTATCAAAAAACAAAAATATTGCACAGTTTATCTCAAGTTTTGGTTTGTACATAGTTTTTCAAAATATAAGTGACTCTTCCAAATATGGTCAGGATCGATCCATTTTTCGACCTAGTTCCCATATAAGTATAGCTTCCGATATTAACTTTTTCATATCTGCAGCCAAAAGAATTAATAATAATGCCATTCAAATTTGGTTTATAATTATTTTCTATATCCAATTAGTTGGACCGAAGAGATAGGGTCTCTAAGCCATGGTATAGGGTATTATATAGTCGGTCTAGACCGACTATAATTTTCTTTCTTGTTTTATTATAAATTATACTATAAATTTCTTAATTTTATTATAGCCCAGCACTAGAACTTCGAGTGCAAATTATAGAAAATTTAATTTCTCCATTCAATTTTTTTCTTTTAATGATTTTTTAATCTTTATACATTACGGTGACAGCGGTTTGTATGAAAAAAAATTGTTGGTCGAATTTTGAGGTGTGCGGGCCGGACTATTGTATCACTGGATCTAATGCTTTCTGGACGCCCATTGAGTTCAAAGTTCAAATATGCATTTATATGTAACAATTATCCAAAAACACATTCTTCGCAAAAATTTTGATATTAAAAATTGCGTTTCAATTAAATTTATTGATAAACCATAACCTAGAGTAAATTATCTTTGTAATGAAATGATAAAATCTATTATCGGTTGAAAAACAGCCAAGTTATATCAAGTTCCCCATGCAATAAATGCGCCGCAGACCACTTGATTAAGAAAATCGAGCTCACATTTTTAAAGGCATTGAAATAATTTACAACAACAATATTTCATATAAGGTACTTTGCATCTTGTCTATTGATATGCCGTTCTAAATTAATGTCAAATTGGTACGTGTTTTTTAGCACTATTTCAAAATCTCCAATTTTACTTTTTCAACAATTTTTTTCTAGAAATTTACTGAAATCAACGATTGGACTTTAAGGTCTTATTTACAAAATAGATGCGATTAAAAATGCCAAATATTGTAGATATTCTGTTATTAATTTGGCGAGAGCAACGTTTTTACTGCAGCGGATTTCAGTAAACTAGCAGATTCCAGCCCTCGAAATTCGAGTGCAAATTCTAGGAATTTTCATTTTTTCATTAAATAAAGACCCTGAAGGTATGCTAATCAATTATAGCCAATTCAAATCAACACAAAAAAAAACAAGTAAGAAAATTATAGTCGGTCTAGACCGACTATATGATACCCTATACCATGGTTTAGAGACCCTATCTTTCGGTCCAACTACTTCGATATAGAAAATAAGCATAAACCAAATTTGAGTGCGATTTTTATTAATTTTTTTGGCTGCAGATATGAAAAAGTTCATATCGGATGCTATATCTGTAAAGGGACTAGGTCCAAAAATGGACCGATCCTGATCATGTTTGGTAAAGTCTCTTGTATTTTGCAAAAATATGTACAAACAAAATTTGAGGAGAATCAGTGCAATATTTTTGTTTTTTAATAGATTTAACTGAAGATCGGGAAGCAGCTCTATATGGGGTCAAAGGGATCATTTTTGGACTACTCATTAGTGGATGTAATGAATGCATACAAACCCAATTTGAGTAAGATCTATATGACAATTTGGATCTTATGGCAATTTATGTCGATTTCATATGGGTAATTTGTATGGGGGCTAGGTCTGAACATGGACCGATTCTCACCAATTTCAATAGCGTTCATCCCATGGCCGATAAAAGCTTATGTACCAAATTTCATCAAAATACATTCATATTTGCGACCTGCAGTTTGATTACAAGCTTTACATGGACACACAGACGGACGGACGGACGGACGGACGGACGGACGGACGGACGGACGGACATTGTTAAATCAACTCAGAAAGTGATTCTGATTCGATCGGTATAATTAAAGATGGGTCTAGGTCAAATATTTTTGGTTGTTACAAACAGCAGCACAAAGTCATTATACCCAAACCACATAGTGGTATAGGGTATAAACACTCTTGTTTTTATATAAACACATTAACAAATTTAATAAACACATACATAGCATTGTCTAATTTTATGTATGTGTTAGTAGCAACTTTAAATGCAATTTACTCACAATAAAGAAAAAAAAAATTAAAATCAGTAAATCTGCAAAATGGCTCAAAAGAAATACCTTTCAAATAATATACGTTTTGTCAAAATCGGGATAAAATAGTAGAACAAAACATCGGTCACAAGAAATCGCCTAGCCTATTAATATTATAGATAGATATGTGATTATTCATATTTTTTAAATTTTACATCTTTTGTCAAAATATTATACTACTTGATATAAGTTCGCAATCTTGTAAACTAAGATTAAATTGAAACACTATAAACTGTCCTTCTTTAAGATCAAAAGTCAAATTTAAGGAGATTTATATTTTTTTAAAACAAAGTATCGAAGTAATATATATTGTGGAAGGATTTCGATATAACTTGTGGATAATATTTTACCAATTCTAGAAAATAATATTCTGGACCTATTTTCTGAAATTAACCGGTGGGGTACTCTTGATGCGATAATTAATATATAAAATATATGTTTGTTCAGGGATTGTGACAAAACTTGTTCTCGTTTTATAAATTTTTTTTAAACTATAGGCAACAGTATTCCAAAAATGCAAATTTACAATCTCTATAAAAAGTTTACGATTTATAAGATTATTTATTTTTTAATTAATTAGTTTACTGAATCCCAATTATTAATATAAAAATTTTTGTGAAAAATGATTTTTTTTTTTTTTTTTGATAATTTTTATATATATGTAAGTGCATATTTGAACTTTGAAGTCAATGCGCGTCCAGAGAGCATTGTCCGATTTTGCTAAAATTTTGCGCACTAAAGTTTTAGATCCAGAGTCAAAACAATCTTGAAATTTGAAAAATGGCTGTCACTTTTATATATGTACATATATAAAAAATTTAAACAAAATTCATCCTTAAAGTATGCTAATCAATTTTAACAATTCACAATTCAACACAGGGCTTGTGATATACGATTATAATGAAATTCAATGAATTGAGAAATGGCTAAAATTGATAAAAATTATTACAAACAGCTTTAAATGAACAGAGTGTAATGAATTATTGTAAATATATTATTTTATTTAATTTTAACTTTAATTTTAACTTAATAATATATTTTTAGCATATACATATATTATACATAAATTTTACCATTTTGTACTTCTCCTCAATATTTCTTTTTCGTTTATCTATTTTTTTTTTAATTGTATTTTTTGTAACAAATGTGTTATCTTCCAATACAGAACACACCAAATAGTGATTTTGCAAAAAAAAATACAGAATTTTATTAATAAGCGCGAAATTATTAAAAAACAAAATTGGCAAATTTAGAATTTTATAAAGGTTTAAAATGTATTGCCACCTACTCCATTTCAGTACCACTTTTTTTCATAATAGGTTCAAAAAATTATTAAAAATATAAAGATCAACAATAATATTATTTTATTTATCAAGATATAGGACAACGGCCATTGAAATTGGTAAAAATGGGCGCATGTTCAGACCTACTCTCCATTCAAATGACCCCTATGATATCGACTTAACTTGCCATAAGATTCAAATTATCAAATAGATCTCAGTCTATTTGGGTTTTGTGAGTTTATTACATCCATTAATCCGTAGACCAAAAATAAGCCATATAGGATATTTCACTTAAACCTATCAAAATCGGTTTGTATATGTTGTTGCAAAAACTAAGTGACTTTACCAAATATGGTCAGAAACGGTCCAATTTTCGAAGTAGATTTGGTTTATGGTTTTTTTCTAAACTCAATTAGTTCTACCTAAGAACAATTCTCTTAATGCATGGTATAGGGTATCGGTCTATACCGACTGTAAATTTCTTATTTGTTTTCTTAAGAAAATGTACTTTCAAATGAAAATTTATCAGTTGAAAATATCAGTTTTCAGTTATCAGGCTCGAAATAAAACATAATTTATTCTTCTCCGCTGTTTGTGTTTCTGGTGGAATGTACATATCAAATTTCATATTCCTAAATTATTTGTAAAGAAGATACAAATAGGTACACTCTTATATTTACCAGCCGTTTTTGCCCCATTTAAACATCCGAATTTTCAAAAGATTTCGCCTCATTTGATGTGTCTATCCACAAACTATATTTTATATTCGCTTCTTTAGAAGATACCAAATGTACAGTTTTTCCCCTTTTCGGCCGTTTCTCATCCCCTAAATATTAGAATTAGCAATAACTTCACTCTTGACTGATGCCTACGTATCCGGTGGGGTCTGTTTACAAAAATTTATATGTATAGATTAATATGTTAAAAGGATGCAAAAAGGTACAAATTGTGCCCTTTTTATCCGATTTTTCCCCTTAAATGGCCGAATTTCGAAAATATTTATTCTGGGCCGATATTTGCTTCCCAGATGGAGTCAACACTTCAAATTTCATATTCCTAGCTTCGTTTCTTATCATTTTCCCCTTTTTGTCTGCTTTTACCCCCTGAAGGCTTGAATTTTAAAAATTTGCATTCTTGGCCGATGTTTGTGTCTCTGGTGCAACGTACATATCAAATTTCATATTCCTAAATTACTTTGTAAAGAAGATGCAAAAAGGTACCATTTTTAATTTTTTTTGGCCGTTTTTACCCCCCATAAAACCGGAATTTCCTAAAGTTTGCCTCTCATCTGATGTTTCTATCTTTAGTGGAATCCACATACTATATTAAATATTCACAGATTCGTTTGTTTAGAAGATACCAAATGTACACTTTTTGCCCGATACCAAATGTACAGGTTTTGGCCGCTTTTCCTCCCCTAGACGTTAGAATTACCAATAAATCCATTCTGCACTGTGACCCACGTATTCGGTGGAGTCTGTGTATCAAAATTCATATATATAGATTACAAAATTCATATATATAGGTACAATTTTTACCCTTTTTTTTGCCGTTTTTCCCCCTTAAATGGCCGAATTCGAAAAAACTAATACTGAGCCAATATTTGTTTCCAGGATGGTGTCGGCACACCAAATTTTATATTCCTTGATTCATATCTTATAATTTTCTCTTTTTTTGTCCGCTTTTACCCCCTGAAGGCTCGAATTTTAAAAACTTGCATTCTTGGCCGATGTTTGTGTCTCTGGTGGAACGTACGTATCAAATTTCATATTCCTAAATTACTTTGTAAAAAAAATGCAAAAAGGTACCATTATTACCCTTTTTGGACGTTTTTACTCCCCTTAGCACCCGAATTTCCTAAAGTTTTCCTCTCATCTGATGTTTTTATCCCTAATGGAAATCGCATACTATATTTGATATTCCTAGATTCGTTTTTTAGAAGATACCATATATACCTTTTTTGCCCTTTTGGCAGTTTTTCCTTCCCTAGACGTTAGAATTAGCAATAACTTTATTCTGGACTGATGTCTACATATTCGGTGGAGTTTGTATACCAGAATTCATATATATATATATATATATATATACATATATATGTATATGTATGTATATTAATGTGTTAAGAAGATGTAGAATGGTACAATTTCTACCCTTTTTGGCCGTTTTTGCCCTTAAATGGCCGAATTTCAAAAAAATTATTTCTGAGCCCACATTTGTTTCTCGGATGGAGTCTACACACCAAATTTCAAATTACTAGATAAAGTTGTTACCATTTTTCCCCCTTTTGTCCGCGTTTACCCCGTTAATGTATGATTTTTTATAAATCCGTTCTTTAAGCTTCTGGGTCGAATGGCTTGGGCTGGGTGATGATGATCATCCTCGCAACTCTTTTATATATGTATATATGTAGATGAAAACCTAATTAAATTTATTATATCTGGATATAATTTTGCAACTAAACGGTACATTAACTGGAACATTATTTATTTCTATTATTATTTTTATTCTTAATAATTATATGTATTCTTATTTATTCTTAATAAAATCTACAAAATAGAGCTTTAATCTCAGCTTTGTAAAATATTTAACTTTTTCTCTTTACTTTGATACTGCTATATCGGCAGCAACTAAACGGTACATTAACTTGAAAATTCTTTATTAAAAGCTTTTATTTAAAATAAAAACTTATTATTCTTAATAGAACCTAAATAATAGAGCTTTAGTCTCAGCTTTGTAAAATATTTAACTTTTTTCTCTTTACTTTGACATTACTCTCTCAGCAGCTTTCTGCCACTAATCTTCAATAATATAAATAACCATTGAAACTAGTTTTAAAATAACATTAACTTAACATAACTTAAGCCGGTTAGATTTCTGAAAAAAAAAACAAAAAATTAACGCACGTCGTAGCTGAAAAAAAAAAAAACACTATTAAACATAAAACAAAACATTAATGTAAGTGTTGTTTTAAATAAAACAAATACCCAGTGAATTTAATATAATACATTTTGTTAATTTTTATTTATTTTTCTCTCTCTCCATTTTTCATCTGCACTTTTCAACTTGGGCACAACATTATCATTAAATACAACAACTAAAAAAAAAAATTACAAAAAATAAACAAAAAAATAAAATCATACATATAACAGCACTCTATTGCTAAAAACGAAAACATTGTTGAAGCTACAACTGCTTTTACTATAGAAACAACAGAAACAGCAGCAATTGACAGTACAATGTTGCCAACAAATGAAGATATGAATGGTGCATTTGTTACAGACAATAGTCTTGAACGAGAAGAAGAAGAAGAAAAACAAGCAGCAGCAGCAGCAGCAGAAGAGTTGAATGCCAACGAAAATAACAACAACGGAAACGGAAATAACGAATTTGAAACCAATATGTCTGAAGACGACAACAGCAACAATAACAACAACGACAATGTTGACAATGTGGAAAATTCCAAAGTTGAACATACAATTGAAAATAATGAGGATACCGAAGAGGAAGTAAATGACAATTTAAATGAATCATCAACTACCAACGCTACAGAAAATGAAGATAATAGGGAATCTGAGGGCGAAAATGATGACAACGAGAATGAAGATGCTGCTGATGTTGATGTGGATGTGGATAATGTCAATTCAAATGTAAAATACTCCAACATGCACAACAAGCCACGCGAAGATGAGTTTTCCTCAGATGATGAAGACGCTGACACGGCTGCCGTTGAAATGCATCCCACATTCAATGATGAGTGGGGCAGCTTAAATAATGAGCTAAATAATGAAAATAATGATTTGAGCAATGATATTGATGTCTATGATGTTGAACCAATTGATTTATCCAACGACATTGCTGTAAATGATGCAGCCGATTTGCCAATTAATCCCGATGCTGAATTCATTGACATCTATGGCGTGCAACATCAACCTAATACAATGCAAAAATTTGAAAAGTTATCTCTGAACTATCCTCCCGCCCAACCAGCATCTACGGAAGAACATGACTGGAGTCATTCAGCCACCAAATAGAATATCACAATCATTATTAAGATTAAGTTTTATATAAGAAATCAGTTTTTTTTCTTCTTCTGTAAGTTTCTTTTGTATTATTGTGCTTGTAGTGTGTCAGTTATTTATTTCGTCATTGAGATATATGAGATTGAAATTTATTAACCATGAGTCATTTAGTATTTTAAGTGTTTAATAGTCATGCTATATTTAAACGATAACATTTTTTTTTATAGATATAGGTTCAATTGTTAAAGTCTGAAATTTCAAGTTTTTGGAAATTAAAAATTTAACATAAAAAAAATTAGTATTTTAAGGGTCGATTTCGTAGTGTTCGGTTTAGTTTCGTTAAACTAGAAGTTTGAGATGTTCGTACGATTTTTATGCAAATTTAGTGCCAAGAAATAATTTATAATACTCTATTTTAGCGAGATTTATGAAAAATGATTATATATGTTAAAGCCATTTTCATATCGCAATTAACTCCATTTTTTTTTAAAGGTTCTCCAAATAAAAAGATTCATTTACCAATTGATTATAAAGATTTTTAATAAGAGTAGAATTAAGGTAGAAATACCTTGACATCGAAAACATCTATTGAAAAAAGTACTTTTTTTTTTTAGAAAATTTACTTTTTTTTTTAAAGAAAATTTACTTTTTTAAGAAAAAGTATTATTTTTAGAAAAGGTACTTTTTTAGAAAATGTAAATTTTTAAGGAAAGGTACTTTTTTAAGAAAAGGTACTTTTTAAGGAAAGTTACTTTTTGAGAAAAGTACTTTAAAAAGTTTATTTTTAAGAAAATCACTTTTTAAAGAAAATGTACTATTTTAAGAAAAAGTACTTTTCTATGGAACGAACTTTAAAAAAAAAAAATTTATTTAAGAAAAAATAATTTTTTCAAAATTTTAAAAATTTACTTTTTAGGAAAGTGTAATTTTTTAAGAAAAAGTACTTTTCTAAAAAGGATTTTTTTTAAAGAAAGGTACTTTTTTAATGAAGAATACTTTTTTAAGAAAAAATAATTTTCTGAAAAATTGTTTAAAAGAAAACATACTTTTTCAAGCTGACTTTTTAAAGAAAATGTACTTTTTGAAGAAAGTGTACTTTTTAAAGGAAATGTACTTTTTTATAGAAAGCTACTTTTTTAATAAATGGTACTGTTTTAAGAAAAAGGTAATTTTATGAAAAGGTAGTTTTTTAAGAAAATATACGTGTTCAAGTACGTGCGCTTTTTAAAGAAAATTTACTTTTTCAGGAAAGTGTGCTTTTTAAAGAAAATGTAATCTTTTAAGAAAAGTAGTTTTTTAAGAAAAGACACTTTTTTAAGAAAAGGTACTTTTTTAAGAAAAATTACTTCTTTAAAAAAGTTTTTTTTTAAAGAAAGCTTCTTTTTTAATAAATGGTACTATTTTAAGAAAAGGTAATTTTATGAAAAGGTAGTTTTTTAAGAAAATATACGTTTTCAAGTACGTGTGCTTTTTGAAGAAAATGTGCTTTTTCAGGAAGGTGTGCTTTTTAAAGAAAATGTAATCTGTTAAGAAAAGGTACTTTTTTAAGAAAAGGTACTTTTTTAAGGAAAATGGTACTATTTTAAGAAAAGGTAATTTTATGAAAAGGTAGTTTTTTAAGAAAATATACGTTTTCAAGTACGTGTGCTTTTTGAAGAAAATGTACTTTTTCAGGAAGGTGTGCTTTTTAAAGAAAATGTAATCTTTTAAGAAAATGTACTTTTTTAAGAAAAGGTACTTTTTTAAGGAAAAGTACTTCTTTAAAAAAGTTTTTTTTTTTAAAGAAAGCTACGTTTTTAATAAATGGTACTATTTTAAGAAAAGGTAATTTTATGAAAAGGTAATTTAAGAAAATATACATCTTCAAGAAAGTGTGCTTTTTAAATAAATGCAGTTTTTCATGAAAGCGTGCATTTTAATGAAAATGTACTATTTTAAGAAGAGGTACTTTTCTAAGAAAAGGTACTTCTTTGAGAAAAGGTACTTTTTTGAGAAGAAATACTTTTTTAAGAAAATGTACTTTTTTAAGAAAATGTACTTTTTTTAGAAAAGGTACCTTTTAAGAAAAGGTGAAGTAAATTTTTTAAGGAAGGTGGCTTTTTTAAGAAAAGATAATTTTTAAGAAAATATGCTTTTTAAGAAAATGTACTTTTAAGAAAAGGTACTTTTTTCAGAAAAGGTACCATTTTAAGAAAAGGTACTTTTTTATTTTTTAAGAAAATGTCCTTTTTTGAGAAATTATGAATTTTTAGGTGAAGTTAATTTTTTAAGAAAGGCTGCTTTAAAAAAAATATATACTTATTAAGAAAGGGTAGTTTTTTAAGAAAATGTACTTTTTAAGGAATGTGGCTTTTTTTAAGAAAATATACTTTTTAAGAAAAGATGCTTTTTAAGAAAAGGTACTTTTTAAGAAACGGTACTTTTTAAGAAATGATACTTTTTAAGAAAAGGTACTTTTTTCAGAAAATTTACTTTTTTAAGAAAGGGTACTTTTTAAGAAAAGGTACTTTTTTAAGAAAAGGTACTTTTTAAGAAAAGGTACTTTTTTTGAGAAATTATGCATATTTATGTGAAGTTAATTTTTTAAGACAGGCTGTTTTTTTAAAAAAGCCACTTTTTGAGAAAAGGTAGATAGTTTTTTAAGAAAAGGTACTTTTTTAAGAAAAGGTACTTTTTAGGAAAAGGTACTTTTTTTGAGAAATTATGCATTTTTATGTGAAGTTAATTTTTTAATAAAGGCTGTTTTTTTTAAAAAAGACACTTTTTGAGAAAAGGTAGATAGTTTTTTAAGAAAAGGTACTTTTTTTAGAAAAGGTACTTTTTATGAAAAGGTACCTTTTTGAGTCATTATGCTTATTTCTGTGAAGTTAATTTTTTAAGAAAGGCTGCTTTTTTAAGATATGCTAGTCTTTCAGGAATAAGTGTTTTTTTAAGAAAAGCTACTTTCTTTAATAAAAGTAAGAAGTTAATTTTTTTAAAGCTAATTTGATAAATAACGGTATTTTTATAAGACAAGGCACTTCTTTTTCACTTTTTTTATGAAAAATTTATTCGATGCTAGTTATTGTTTTATTTTTTAGACTATATGTATAATCAAATTTAACTGCCCACTATAAAAATTACCCTTTTACACAATTATCATGTCTATTCTTGCATTAACATTTTTTAATTTCAATGTTCTATTTGCCAAATTAAATATCACAAGCTTTTGTATATATAAATCATTTTATTTAAATATTTAATTTTTTTGATTACCCCTTTCAGTATAATACTCATTTTATTTATTATTTCATATGTATATTTAAATCTTTTTTTTTGGGTTTATTACTATTAATAATTCTATAAATATATAGGTTATTACTGGACTGTAATGATATTTATTTTTAAGCCATATTTTATTTATTAAACAAATAAATTATTTATTATCGAAAATGTATGTTTATTTAGTTTCCTGCAGTAAGTTGAAATTGGTAAGTACTTAAAATTCAATATCTGCATATTATTACTAACAATTAAGGTCTCCTTTTTGTGCTAGAAGTGATAAAATTAACGTGTGTTACTTTAGTTTGAAAATATGGGGGTAGAAAATCGATATTTATATTCTTCACAGTGTTCTTATTATTAAAAATTATTACAAGCCATGACCACGAAAATATATGTTCGTTTTATGATAAAAATGTTTAATCCTTTAAAATTTTATTTATAGACAATGCTGTTTTTGCCTAGGTGGATATCCTTAAGGGATGGGGGGGGGGGGGGGTAAAATTTTAAAACCTTCTTATTGTAGTTCTCCTTCTGAATGTACAATATGTCAAGAGTGTTGTGTCAAAATTTCAAGTAAATGGGAGCAAAACTTACGAAGATACAGCGTTCCCAGTGACCGGCCTCATACTGTATATCGTATATAAATCAGTTTTTTTAAACTTGAAATCGATTTTCTCGCAAATAAATGTTCGAAGTCCGTGAACATCATAAGGCAAAATCTACTCGACCGATTCTTTTGAAATTTTACACACTATATCTACTTATAAATCATCAGGTAACCACGAAGAGTTTTTTTTTTATTTTCCATTCCCTTCTCCATTTTTGATGTGTAAACATCTATACGCGCAGGGGGGTAAATTTCTGTTTCACAATGCAATCACAAAAACAGCGTAACATTTGAGCTCAATCTGTGAGCCGTAGGAAAAATCGGTGTGACTTATGATTGTATTGGTGAAAAAATTATGATATAAAATTGATTCAGCTAATTCAATAACCCTTTGCTGTAAAACGACAAAAAATTCACAATATAAACGTAGAACATATACATAATTCAGCAACCCCGCAAGTATAAGCGGAGTCCCTGCAGTTGTTTGCTATAAGTGATACATAGATGACGCTTTCTGTTTGATTTAAAAAAAGTGACATAAAAAAATCTTTAAATACTAGATGTTTACACATTTACCCTGTGATCGGACTCACATGATTTTTTTAACAACAAATTCCAGAAATTTTATAGCAAAAATCGTGTTTTTCACTTCAAATTGAAAAAACTCTTCGTCAGTAACTCAGGAAACATGTCACCTTTTAAACGCATTTTGGTTTTTTTATTTCACATGAACCGGTAGTAACGAGTTATGATGTTCACCGAAAAACAACAACGCCTCCGGAGATTCGCTGTCACGGACTTATTTATGAAAATTTTTAATTGAATTTTTTTAAAAGATTCTTCAAATGTTATGCTATAACAGGTATATGAAATCAATAATCCAACATTATTCGTATCTTCCAAAATTAATTATGAAAATGCGACTTTGTTTTTACTTTTAAAACCTTACCCCCCGTTAATGTACAGTTACATCTTTGCTTTATATACATATGTATATATAACAAGTAAGAAACTTATAGTCGGTCTAGACCGACTATACGATACCTTATACCATGGATTAGAAACCCTATCTCTTCGGTCCAACTAATTGGATAGAGCAAATAAGCATAAACCAAATTTGAGTGGCATTGTTATAAATTGTTTTGGCTGCAAATATGAAAAAGTTCATATCGGGTGCTAAAGGGTCCGCCATCTAACGTTTTTTTTCAACAAGTGATTATTTCGTGAATGGTAACACTTAACTCATGTCTGATTTAACAGATAATTAGTTTTATCCTTCCACTGAACGAATATGGTTGTGTACACGCTTGAACAACGCTGGGAAATACTGCAACATTACTTTGAAAATCATGGTAATGTTGCAGAATGTGTGCGAAAATTGCGTACGGATTTTGGAAGAAGAGAAGCACCGTCAGCTCCGTATGTTCGTTATCTTGTGGAAAAAGTGAAAGAAACTGGCATCCTCACCGATAAACCAAAGCGTGAAAAGCCAAAAACAGTGCGTACACCCGAGAATATTGCTGCTATGGCAGAAAGTGTGCGTGAAGCGCCATCAACATCAATTCACCGTCGTTCTCAAGAATTGAACATTTCGGAGGCATTATTGAGACGAATTTTGCATAAAGACCTTGGTATGACGCCATTCAAAGTCCAATTGGTTCAGGAGTTGAAGCCAACTGACCATCCAATGTGTTTTCTCTTCGCTAAGTGGGCCTGCGATCGACTTACAGACGATGCCGATTTTGCCAAAAAAAATCATCTTTTCAGATGAAGGTGATTTTGATACACCCAAAACGAGTCACTGTTTGGTGCGGATTTTGGTTCAGAAGCATAATTGCGCCATTTTTCTTCGAAAATGAGCAAGGAGTGGCCGTTACAGTCAATGGCGATCGTTATCGGGCCATGTTGAACGAATTTTTGCTCACAAAAATTGAAGAGGATGATATTGGCAACATTTGGTTTCAACAAGACGGCGCTACGTGCCACACAGCCGAAGCTACACTCGATGTTTTGCGCCCTGTTTTTGAAGATCGCATTATCAGCCGCAGAGCTGATGTCGTTTGGCCACCTCGGAGCTGCGATTTGACACCGTTGGACTATTATTTGTGGGTTGCCCTCAAAAATAAGTGTTACGCCAACAAGCCAGAGACAATTGACGCTTTAAAGGACAATATTTGTGAAGCCATTGGTGACATACAGCTGCACACAATCTATAATGTGCTTTAATGTTGGACCGATCGTGTAGGCTACTGCATGGCCAGCCGAGGCAGCCATTTGAATGAAGTTATTTTCCGTTATTAACCGGAAGAATTGTACTTTCAAGTAAAAAAAGAAATTTATAGTATTTTCAAAAAAAAAAGTTATTTAGCGGACCCTTTATATTAATATGGTCACTAGGTCGAAAAATGTACCGATCCTGACCATATTTGGTAACGTCACTTATACTTTGAAAAAATATATACAAACCAAATTTGAGAAAAATCTGTGAAATATTTTTGTTTTTTGATAGATTTAAGTGAAGATCGGGAAGCAGCTCTATATGGGGCCTATGACTAAGAATTTTCCTATAGGGAGTATTTTTGAACTACTGATTAATGGACGTAATAAACACATACAAACCTAATTTGGCTGAGATCTATATGATAAATTGGAACTTATGGCAATTTATGTCGATTTCATAGGGGTCATTTGTATGGGGGCTAGGTCTGAACATGGACCGATTCTCACCAATTTCAACAGTGTTCATCCCATGGCCGACGGAAGCTTATATACCATCAAAGTATATTCATATTTGCGACCTGTAGATTGATTACAAGCTTTACATGGACACACAGACGGACGGACGGGCGGACGGACGGACATTGCTATTTCGACTCAAAAAGTGATTCTGAGTCGATCGGTATAATTAAAGATGGGTCTAGGACGAATATTTTTGGTTGTTACAGACAGCAGCACAAAGTCATTATACCCAAACCACATAGTGGTATAGGGTATAAACATACAAGAAAACGAGTTTGTTGCGCTTCAGAACAAACTAAACTTTTATTTGCAAAACATTTAATTTTATACAATATTTTCCAATACAATTTGCTTACTGTTTAAAATTGATAAATTGTGTGAGAACATTTACTGAAAAAAATATGCTTATTGGGTAACTTAAACTAGGTGGTAATTTTATTCATTTCTTTGTGTCTAAATTTATTGTATTTGTTGTTAAGCGTGTCGGCTGTGTTTTTGTTAAATATTTGGGTTATTGCATTTGTTGTTAAGTGTGCAGAATATATTTGGGTTATTGAATTTGTGTGAACCATAAAGTATGTGTTAACTGAGGAACATAATTGGGATATTCACCATATGTGTTAACCTACATGTCAGTATGCCTCGGTAAGCCGTTGTCAGGGCATACTGGTTAAAAGATAAAGCAAAGATGACTTAAAAAATCTAATTTAGCTTTCATGGTTTTATTAAATTCTACTCATAATGAGGGGGTATAATAAGTTTGTAACCAGAAAATTACTAGACCCACCTGATATTTACCGATCAATTCTTAACGACTATGAGTAAATTTTTCGATGTTCGTGTATCCGCCTATATATATCTCGTGTCCATGTTATGAAATTAAAATATATTTAAAATAAGATAAAATAAAAAAAACACTTTTTCTTATAAAATTTTGGTCTCGGTAAAGCTAGCTTCATTCGATATGTCCATTCTGCATGTCCATTAAGGTGAAGTTACAATAGATGATATTTTTTGTTTTAAATTTAAGTGAGATCTTTTAAATTATGTACATGTGAGAATCGGGTCCTCGCAAAAACTGATCATTTAAAAAACATACATATGGGGGGTTTCATGTCAAGTGCACCAACTTTTGAAACCGATGTCTTCCGATCGGGATGAAATTTGCACCAAGGTTAGTCCTATTGGATAGTAGTTTAGACACAATTTTTCAATAAGATCGGTCAAGATTTCTCTGAGTTAGAGGGGATCAAAATTTGACATTTTTTCTCATCCATGTAACTTATTACCTATTGTTCTTAGAAAATTTTCTCGCAAAAAGTTTAGATAGCTATTTCTTCAATATTTTGGAAAAAAATACTTTAAAAAAACAAAAAAATTTTTAGACGTTTTTTTGCTAAATCAAAGCATTTTTTGCTTTTTTTTCAAAAAAGGCATTTTTTTTCATAAGTAAGCTTAGGATTTTTCCTTTAAGAGCTTTTTGGTCGCTTAGTGGGATGGGAGTGGGATATCTATCAAAATAAATATTTTGTAACTCAAGGCAACGGTTTTTCAATTTTTCACAAATGCACTATTTTGAATTTTTTCCTATTTGTGTGTAAAACCTTACAAATAAAACTTATACTGAGAAACTAGACAAATTAACCTTTCCGAAGGCATGTAACATACCTTCATAACATAACAGAAGAGAATGGTTATCTGTAACCTGAAAGAGTTATTTGCAACATTTCAATCTGAACACGAGGATGTTAGAATTGGCTTCACGAAATTAACCCAAATGAGGCCAAAACATTGAGTTCTGGCAGGAAGCAACGGAACTCACACAGTATGCGTTTGCATTTACCATGAAAATGTTAAACTAATGTTGAAGGAAATCAACTTAAAGTATTTAACAGATGATTCGGCAGAAGATTTACACGATTACCGCGATTGCCTTAAATTGACTATGTATCCTAATGCAGCAACTTCTTGCAACTTAGGTGAATATACCAATTGGCCGAAAACCACATTCATCAAAGAAAATTTAATCAACTATTTAGATCCAGAATATATAGAGGAGGCCAAATTTGATTCTTGATTCAGACTAACAGATGCACATTGAAAACAAGTAAGAAAATTATAGTCGGTCTAGACCGACTATACGATACCCTGTACCATGCGTTTAGAAACCCTACATCTTCGGCCCAACTAATTGGACATAGAATATAAGCAAAAACCAAATTTGAGTGGGATTTTTATTAATTTTTTGGCTGCAGATATGAAAATGTTCATATCGGATTCTATATCTATGTGGGGACTAGGTCCAAAAATGGACCGATCCTGATCATGTTTTTGTTTTTTTGTTAGATTTAGGTGAAGATCGGGAAGCAGCTCCATATGGGGCCTATGACTAAGAGTTGTCCAATAGGGATCATTTTTGGATTACTGATTAATGGATGTAATATATACATACAAACCAAATTTGACTAAGTTTTGTATGATAATTTGGATCTTATGGCAATTTATGTTGATTTCATAGGGGTCATTTGTATGGGGGCTGGGTCTGAACATGGACCGATTCTCACTAATTTCAATAGCGTTCATTCCATGGCTGACAAAAGCTTATATGCCAAATTTCATCAAAATATATTCCTATTTGCGACCTGCAGTTTGATTACAAGCTTTACATGGACACACAGACGGACGGACGGACGGACATCGTTAAATCGAATCAGATAGTGATTCTGATTCGATCGGAATAATTAAAGATGAGTGTAGGTCAAATATTTTTGGTTATTACAAACAGCAGCACAAAGTCATTATACCCAAACCACATAGTGGTATAGGGTATAATGAGTATTTATGTACATACAGATCCCTACCAAATTTGGACTGTGTGTGCTTTTTGCACCCATTAATCAGTGGTGCAAAATTAAAACAGTCGGACAATTCTTAGTCATAGCGCCATATAAAGGACTTCCCGGTATTTACTTAAATCTATCAAAAAACAAAAATATTGCACAGATTTTTCTCAAATTTGGTCATACATGGTCAAGATCTATTCATTTTTCGACATAGTAGCCATATAAATATGGTGTCCGATATGAACCTTTTCATACCTACAGGTTAAAAAATAATATCAATGCCACTCAAATTTGGTTTATACCCTTTTTCTAAATGCATGATATGGGATATCGCATTATCGGTCTAGACCGAGTATACGATACCCTATACCATGGTTTAGAGACCCTATCTCTTCGGTCCAACTAATTCGATATACAAAATAAGCATAAACCAAATCTGAGTGGCATTGCTAATAATTTTTTTGGCTGCAGATATGAAAAAGTTCATATCGGGTTCTATATTTATACGGGGACTAGGTCGAAAAATGGACCGATTCTGACCATATTTGATAAAGTCACTTATATTTTGAAAAAATATATACAATTCAAATTTGGAAAAACTGTGCAGTATTTTTGTTTTTTGATAGATTTAAGTGAAAATCGGGAAGCAGCTCTATATGGGGCCTATGAATAAGAATTGTCCTATAGAGATTATTTTTGGACTACTGGTTAATGGATTTAATAAATAAACCCAATTTGACTGAGATATATATGGTAATTTGGATCTTATGGCAATTTATGTCGATTTCACAGTGGTCATTTGTATGGGGACTAGGTCCGAACATTGACCGAATTTCACTAGTTTCAATAGCGTTCATCCTTTGGCCGATAAAAGCTTATATACCAAATTTCATCAACATATATTCACATTTGCGACCTGTAGTTTGATAAAAAGGTTTACATGGACACACAGACTGAAAGACGGAAGTACGGACATCGCTATATCGACCCAGAAAGTGATTATGAGTCGATCGGTATAATAAAAGATGGGTCTAGATAAAATATTTCTGGTAGTTACAAACAGCAGCACAAAGTCATTATACCCAATCCACATGGTGGTATAGGGTATAAATATAGATGATCGAACACGTTCAAAGCATCAAGGGTTAGGCAAAATGGAGACTGCTTCAACATGTTGGCAGCATCTTCCGATCCACTTAGTTCATCACTGCGACATATAAAGTCACGAAAAGAGTGAGAAAATAATTATAGTTCAGAAATTATTAGTCTTTCAGATGCACCTACTATTACGGATTGTGAGCAATATACAACAAAAAATTGTAAAATAAATTAAAAAAAAATTTTTTTTTTTAATCTTTTCTGGAATAATTTTAGATCACTAAAGCCTTTAAAAATAAAACATAAAAATTCAAAAATTTAAAAAAAATATTTTATTTAACTTACCATAAAATTGATTTTTCCACAAATTTCAAGTTTGCTAAACCATAAGTAGGCATTTAAAAGGCTTAGAACCCTTTTCAAATACTCATTTCATACGCTGATCAATTATCTTTCATATGCCTTTTAAATTTTTTGATTATCTTATTTGATTCAAAAGTTATGGTTTTTGCAATGAAAAAACTCAAATGGTGCCACGATGTTCAATTGCCCCTTATACAATAAGCACTGCCTTATATAGAAGAACGAGCCACCCAGGATTCGAAGCGCTATGAAAGCATTCAATGTACATATATGTAAAATAAAATAATTTTGAAACACACAAAAGCGGAGAAATTAAATATGTTTTATCCTTGTAGGCAATACAGACAACAGGAGCTGAAAATCGGCCGCCATGCCAGTTATGTCGTAGGGAGTACGAACGCCAGCGTAAAAGCAGAGCGTATTGCTTTTCTTGCAGCAAAGCAGCTTATGCTTAACATTCAACATTGCTGCATCGTTCCAATACATGCACACTCGAACTGGAAAATAGAAACCATCACAACGCTGATTTATTTAATTTTCTAATGCATTTTATTATTAAATGAAACCGATATTCTAAAAAAAGCAAAACTAGCAATCAAATTAGAATACATCCCGATCAGCAAAACACCATTCAATTTGTTTTAGGTCCCTGCGGACCTTTTTATTATTTTAAGGCCAACGGGAGACTCACTAATCGGAGGGTTAAAATATTTAATTGAACACACAGACAGGCGAAAAAAAGCATGATTGAACATTGTTTAATCGACTCAGAAAGTGATCCTGAGTCGATCGGTTCTTTGGTGGTTACATATATCATCAGAGATTCTTTATATTCTTTTTAGATTCTTTTTATATATTCATATATTGTTCTTTCATATAAGCGACTTCTTTAGGTGTGATCAATAACGAAACATTTTTGTAGCTTACATTATCAACACATGCGATATGTATATTTTTTCAGACAATAAAATTTACGATAACATTTTTTTTTTTTAATTTTCCGATATTTAAATTCAGCCCCTGTATACCTGAACCATTTCTTAGTCAATAAAATTTTATATTGAGTCATCCGGCACCAGGTTATGACATAAATACTTGTTTAAAATAAATCTCAACAATTAATTTGAAACTATAATGCGATATGGGTATTAATACACAATTCCTCATATTTATTATTTTAATTATAATTTTTCATTCATTAAATCGCTATTAAATTTACATTACTTAAAATCGTATAGCTTTATTATTTAAATCTTCTGTCAACTTAATGAATTCATTTGAGTTGTTTATTTTATTTATTTTTTTTTTTTTCAATAAAATATTTAATTATGTTTATCTAACCATTTACTAATGAGGCATAATTCTTAAGCTATTTTCTATAGAAATGAAAAGAACGTCTTTACTTATATTATTATTATGAATATTTTATGAATTATTTTTGTGTCATGTCATCTAAGTCGTCTATAAACAATATTATAGAAGGAGATAAAGTTAATCCGATTGTCGAATAATTTTACAGTTGAAATATTCTTCTGACTATTGGACTAATCCTTAATTTGAAATTTTCTACTTGTTGTCGAATGAGTACAGTTAAGATATTCGTAGCCTTTACAACCAGGACGTTAGCAGCAGTGTATTGTGGGGTAAAAATACGAGACAATTTAGATATGAATGAATTTATAGATGCATAAAAGTCTTTTATGTTTTGCTTGTACTTGTAGAGTTGAATAAATAAGAATTATCATTGTACTGTTATAAAAATATTCATACTTAAAAGTGTACCAACGTATTTACTAGAATATAAATAGAATCTCACAGCCTAGCACAGGCAGAGGACAAAATACTTTGTATAAAAATCTGACATGAAAAACTGAATGTGGAGATGGTGAAATTGTACGATTTGAATGGTGGAATATTATTCAAACTATGTTTACAATTTTTAAGCCCTTTTTATGTAAAATTTATATATGCTGTATTTAAATAATCGCATTAAATGTGTACAATTTTTGTTTGAGTATTTTGTTTTTATTTTTTTTTTGCACAGAGGCAAAATTAAAAGAAAAGCAGTACCAACAAAAGAACAGCAAAATGATAGTCATATCTGATAGAAATTAAATAACATGGCACATGCATATATAGACTAAATTTGGGGTCCAATTATCAGCCCCCTTGCAAATTGTAAATATGTGAAAATATGAATGAAAATATTAGAAAAAACACAGTTTCCGATAGCAAACGATGGTGGGCTTTAGCAAGATAAATAAGGCAGCAAGAAAATTATATTGGATGTGAAGTAAATGTGGAAAGATTTAAGAATCATTTTTATGTACTGCTTAATCCTGCAGTCAATGCGGTCGAGATAATGTATGCGGCAAATCTAATAACGGATGAAAGCTAACTAAATAAGGCACCAGGTGAAGACCGAATTCCATATAATGATTATTTGGAATATTTGGCGAATGCCTATACTGAAATACTAGAAGTTGGTAGTTGTGAAGCTTTTAAAAAAAGCATTGTATTCTCTATTTATAAAAAAGGTGATGTAAGCTAACCCGGAAACTACAGAGAGATATCTTTTATGAATTGTGTTGGAAAAAAAAAATGATGGGAATAATACATGAAAGAATATCTAAATGGTGAAATCGCAACCACATAATGAATGAATACCAAGCAGGCTTTCGAAAAGGATATTCTACGATTGATAATATATAAAACCTTCAAAGCTGCTTTTGATCGGGTTCCAAGACAACTCTTAATCTATAAACTGAATAGATTTGGAATTTCATCTAAAATTGTTCAATGTATAGAAGCAGAATATAGAGATAAAGAGTCAGCGGTGTGGACAGGTACTGCACTTTCTGATTATTTCAGTACTTGTAAGGGCGTAAAAGAAGGATGTTTGTTGTCTAAAATTCTATTTGCATTATATTTAAATGATAATTATTTTATAAATTATCCCGTATGGGGCCTGTCGTCAAAGATAATTCGCATCTTACAACTTTATTACGAAAATAACACAATCCAAATATTTTAGGGAAACAAATTTTCTGAACCAATCTGTGTGGACGTTGACGTGAAACAAGGCTGCATTCTTATTGCTTTATACCTTAACGACCTGGCTGCTGTATTATCTGGAGGTATAAATGTTGTAGCTGAATCAATAAAAATTCTTCTGTACGATATTGTTATCTTATCTGATGCGCCGGGTGTTATAAGAATATGATAGACAACCTGCACACTTATTACAACATGTGGAGTTTAAAAGTAAATCTTGATAAATCAAAGATACTAATGTTTCAAAGTGGGACATGTATATCTAACAATCTGAAGTGGAATTTTGGAGAAGAGAATATAGAAATTGTAAATAGCTATAGATATCTGGGCATGGATCTCAATTACAACTTGTCTTTCAAAAAACGTATAGAGATACCTTATACCATGCGTTTAGAGACCCTATCTCTTAGGCCAAACTAACTGGACATAGAAAATAAGCATAAACCAAATTCGAGTAGGATTTTTATTAATTTTTTTTTTGGCTGCAGATATGAATGCTATATCTATATGGGCACTAGGCCTAAAATTGGACAAAATTTTAAGAGAATCAGTGCAATATTTTTGTTTTTTGATAGATTTAAGTGCAGATCGGAAAGCAGCTCTACATGGGGCCTATGAGTAAGGGTTGTCCCATAGGGATAATTTTTGGACTACTCATTAATGGATGTAATAAACGTATACAAACCCAATTTGAGTAAGGTTTTTATGATAATTTGGATCTTATGGCAATTTATGTCGATTTCATAGGGGTCATTTGTATGGGGGGCTAGGTCTGAACATAGACTGATTTTCACCAATTTCAATAGTGTTCATCCTCCGACCGATGAAAGCTTATATACCAAATTTCATTAAAATATACTCATATTTGCGACCTGCAGTTTGATTACAAGGTTTACATGGACACAGAGACGGACGGACGGACGGACATACACACGGATGGACATCATTAAATCGGATCAGATAGTGATTCTGATTAGATCGGTATAATAAAAGATGGGTCTAGGTCAAATATTTTTGGTATATAAAAACAGCAGCACAAAGTCATTATACCCAAACCACATAGTGGTATAGGGTATAAAAGCAAGTAAGAAAATTATAGTCGGTCTAGACCGACTATACGATACCCTATACCATGCGTTTAGAGACCCTATCTCTTAGGCCCAACTAACTGGACATAGAAAATAAGCAAAAACCAAATTTGAGTGGGATTTTTATTTATTTTTTTTGGCTGCAGTTATGAAAAAGTTCATATCGGATGCTATATCTATATAGGGACTTGGTCCAAAAATGGACCGATCCTGATCATGTGTGGTAAAGTCTCTTGTATTTTGCAAAAATATATACAAACAAAATTTGAGAAGAATCAGTGCAATATTTTTGTTTTTTAATAGATTTAAGTGAAGATCGGGAAGCACCTCTATATGGGGCCAAAGGTATCATTTTTGGACTACTCATTAGTGGATGTAATGAACGTATACAAACCCAATTTGAGTAAGATCTATATGACAATTAGGATCTTATTGCAATTTATGTCGATTTGATAGGGGTAATTTGTATGGGGGCTAGGTCTGAACATGGACCGATTCTCACCAATTTCAATAGCGTTCATCCCATGGCCGATAAAAGCTTATGTGCTAAATTTTATCAAAATACATTCATATTTGTGACCTGCAGTTTGATTACAAGCTTTACATGGACACACAGACGGACGGACGGACGGACGGACATTGTTAAATCAACTCAGAAAGTGATTCTGATTCGATCGGTATAATTAAAGATGGGTCTAGGTCAAATATTTTTGGTTGTTACAAACAGCAGCACAAAGTCATTATACCCAAACTACATAGTGGTATAGGGTATAAAAAAACAAACTCAAAATCTTTAATGCAGCATCTAAATCTGTAATGTTATATGATGCTATGGGGTTTTAAAAGATATGATGATATAGAAAAATTATTCAAGTTTTAACAAAAAATGCTGATTTTACCAAAAAATACACCAAGTTACATGCTTTACATAGAAACTGGCTTGGACTCTTTATATGCAAATGTTTTGAAGCTACATTTTGACTATATTATTAAAATATTGCGCCTGCCAAATCATAGATTACCCCTTATTGTAGCTGAAAAAATAATAGCAAAAAGAACATATTCGGCTGTTGAATAGGCTTCTCTATGCGAATATATCCAATTTGTACCCGTAAATTCTGTTACTCCTATGTGCCAATACTCAAAACAGATTCTAGATCTTTTAAAAGCTAAGGAAAAATATGATCTAATTTTTACCGCAATAGACTCTGAATTCCACGATTTATACTCTCAGGTTGATTATGTTATAAAACCTCTTTCTGCGCTAGATTTCTCATCACGTGCTGCAAGCTTAATAATACGAGAGTTGGATTATTAGGTCTCAGTGCTAGAGCCTTTAGAAGTTTTTCAGATGACCTGTGCTCGCTTTCTAACCTGGAAAGAACACTCTGCACATAATCGGGATTTGTCCAATATCTATAATATTAATAGGCTAGGCGATTTCTTGTGACTGATGTTTTGTTCTACCGTTTTATCCCGATTTTGACCAAACGTATAACATTTGAAATGTATTTCTTTTTAGCCGATTTGCAGATTTACAGATTTTTAAATTTTTTTCTTTATTTTGAGTAAATTGCATTTAAAGTTGCTACTAACACATACATAAAATTATACAATGCTATGTGTGGGTTTATTAATTTTGGTAATGTGTTTGTAATAAAAATGAGTTTGTTTTTTGTGTTGATTTGTGAATTGGCTGTAATTGATTAGCATACTTTTAGGGTCTTTATTAAATGAAAAAATAAAATTTCCTAGAATTTGCGCTCGAATTTCGAGGCTGGAATTTGCTAGTATTATGAATTTCGATTAAAATATTTTAAGCGAACTACACTAGATTTAAATTAGCTCCTAAATATACTAAATGGATTTGAATCTGATTTACTTACATTATATAAATATTTCGAAATCTGTCTAGAATATAGGAATCTAGTATTACATAAATGTGTCCGATTAGATTTTTCTCCTCTTTTTTCTTTTTTTTAACCTAAGAAAAAAAAAGTATTTGACAGCTAATGTAAATTACTAATCCAATCTGGTCCAAAACTTTCAAGTTATGCCAAATATAGATAACCTTAGAAAATGTTATTTAATGTTTAAGATTGTAAATTTATATTATGAATATCTATTAAACAAATGAAAATAATAATAATAATATTTAAATGATATGCATGAAAATCTGAAGAGACGATTATTTATTGAAGATATTAAGATTCGAGTTCTAATGTATGCAGATGACATCGTTATCTTAGCCGAAGATGTTAGTATCTTACAAAAAATTTTACAAAAGCTAGAAAAATATGTGGGGTGTGGGGAATGGAGGCTAATCTGATTAAATCCGAAATAATGATATTCAGGAAAGGTCGAAGAGTTTGAGCTAATGAAAGGTGGACATTAGACCGTATCACAGGCACAAAAAAAAAGTTCACCGTACACCAGCGAATATAAAGTATTGTTCCAAGGACATTTGAAAAAAAAACAATTTTTTTTTTTTTGCCGAACATAGGGGTCGCCTTTTTAGTTTTTTCGTTATATCTTCCATATTTACAGTCCGATCTTAAAGTTTGATATAGCGATTTTTTTTGTCTCAGGGAGGCCAATAATTTTGCTCTTAGTCCATTGACCTCAAGTGTACCGTTCTAGTACCTACCCCCCAAATCTCATTTCCTACCACCCTAATGTGACACCCTAATGTTAGAAATTTATAGCTCGCGAAAAATCATAAAACTTTTGCTCAGAAAGTATTTCGATAATTACAGCACAACTAGTTAAAAAATGCTTTTATAAATTCATTGTTGCAGACCGTAGGGGTCACCTTTTTAAATTTGTCATAGCTTCAGTATTTACATTCAGATATTAAAGTATGATATATCGATGGGTTTGTCTGTAGCAGACCATTTTTTTTAATTCAAAAGTCTTTGACCTCAAGTAACCTTTACATTATACCTCAAATTATACAACAAGAAATAAGCAACAAAAAGCAAAGTAAAATAATAGAAATTTTAGTCAATCATATCTCGACGTGATTCCAGTTGGCTATATTTTTGACGGCTGTCGAGTTTAGATAAAATGTGGCCCATGCGTTACTCGTCGGTGACCGCCATGGCAGATTCATGTGTTACATGAACAAAACGCTCGGTATTTTGAGAATGAGATGGATAAACTGTGATAATAAATAGGTTCAGCAAAGAAAACTATCAAATGAAGATATTTTTCTTGCGCTTACCTGGTAATTCGATTACATCTTGCAAACATTGTAATGCTTCCAGATGCTCTTGGGTATAGAACTGCAAGCATGGCGGCTCTGTCAATTCGAATTTATTCCAATTGATCATACGGATGTATGAGTCACTTTCGAAGTTTATAAAATTAACAACTTGTGGACCGAACATTTGACGAATGCATCCAGTTAATCATTACGGGCTAATAAAATTTTAGTATAGCCATCTGAACGCACTATCGCATCTTCGTCTGTTATCATCGATAACAAAACATTCTCAGGATGAAAAAAGTACGATTTATTTTGGATAACAGGACGGAGGGTCTGTTGAACGTCTTCCGGCAACTGACGAATCCATGCTATGTATTGGAAAATGTTTCGACTTCCGTGAATTGCCAGTGGTTTGCTTTTCACAAGGAACCAGAAAGGCGCATATACTAGGTTTTTCAATATCATCGAGGGTTGAGAGCACGTCAAATAATAGCGGAGGATTCGAGAGGCTGTCGTTAGCCAGCGTGCTGTGCTAATAGCACCGGGCTTCTCGTGGGCTAATCTCTCTTCGCATTTTCCGGTACGAACGGCTAAAACCATACGGTACAAATAAAGCTGGTCGCCTCGAACATTCCAACCGTCTATATTTGCAGGCATTTCTCCCATTGGAATGCGTTCGAATTAAAAAAAATTGGTCTGCCACAGACAAACCCATCGATATATCATACTTTAATATCTGAATGTAAATACTGAAGCTATGACAAATTTAAAAAGGTGACCCCTACGGTCTGCAACAATGAATTTATAAAAGCATTTTTTAACTAGTTGTGCTGTAATTATCGAAATACTTTCTGAGCAAAAGTTTTATGATTTTTCGCGAGCTATAAATTTCTAACATTAGGGTGTCACATTAGGGTGGTAGGAAATAGGATTTGGGGGTAGGTACTAGAACGGTACACTTGAGGTCAATGGACCTAAGAGCGAATTTATTGGCCTCCCTGAGACAAAAAAATTCAAACATTAAGATCGGGCTGTAAATATGGAAAGAACTAAAAAGGCGACCCCTACGTTCGGCAAAAAAAATAAAAAAATTTTTTTTCAAATGTCCTTGGAACAATACTTTATATTCGCTGGTGTACGGTGAACTTTTTTTTTTCGATACGGTCTAGTGGACATGTAATGGGGATTCTATAAGAGTGGTATCGGAATACAAATATTTAGGAATATTATTAACAAGGTTCAGAAAATACAGACATCAACCACACAATGTTTTCTTCTAAAACAGACATATATATTTTTATTATCATATCGATTATGTGTGTTTCTAAATTTTGTACGGTGCCGAACACAATCATCACTATGTTTCGTTTTAATATTTCGTTATCCACACGAACATATTTCTATCACGTATTTTTTGGTTTCGAACACATAAACCACACAGATTCGAGTGTAGCTTTATTTTTAGTTCGTTTTCTTGCACGTGTACTGCTAAAAAAAAAAACAGAACATGTTCTTGAATGCGTACATCTAAAAATTAAAACATTATCCACTCGCGATCAGAAAAAATTAAATTAAGTCATAAACAACATATAAAATTTCTCTGTTTTCTATTTTATTATTATTATTCTTTTTTTTATTTTTATTATTATTTCTTTATTATTATTTTCTTGTAACTGCTAATGAACTATTTAAGATTTTTTTAATAAATTAGCTTGAAACAATTGTTGTGGTTTTTATAGGGTTGTTTCAGATTTTTCCGATCGCGAGTGGATAATGTTTTAATTTTTAGAAGAACATGTTCTGTTTTTTTAGCAGTACAGGTGCAAGAAAACGAAGTTTAGATAAAGCTAAACTTGAGTCTGTGTGGTTTATATATGTTCGAAACAAACAATACGTGATAGAAAAATGTTCGTGTAGATAACGAAATATTAAAATGAAACACAGTCATGATTATGTTGAGTATCGTACAAAATTTAGAAACACACATAATTGATATGAAAATAAAAATATGTGTTTATTGGTCTGATCTATGTTTATTTACATATATATACGAGTTTTATACTCAGTGTGTATTTTTTTCTAAACTCTGATTATTAACTTCGAAAATGTTATACACCAAGCATGTTACGTGTAAGTACAAAAATGATGCCGCGAAATCCAGCATAAACGCAAGCTGGAAAAATTTCATAGGCAGAAAAGAAGTTTCTTTAAAGGCGAGAATGAAGATATTACTGTCTTGAAGATCGAAACAATGCTGTGGTGCACAAGTATGGGGCAACAGTTTGTTCAAAGTTATTGATAAGCTGCAGCGGTTGTTTACAAAATGAATTTTAAAACTTCCAGATAGTACTCCCAACTATATTATAGCCTTGGAAACAGGTCAGGACGATGGTCACTTTTACAATTACAGCTTACATCATCAATATATTTCTAAAGCACTAATTGATTACGAAGACAAAAGATTGCCTCACAAATTATGGAAATATCTCGAAATATTTAATATTTATATATTTATTGGTATAAAGATTTTAAAAGCAAATTACTTGAGTTTAGTATAGATGTAAATAATATGGAGTAGTGTAAAATGAATTGTAATAATGTTTGTATAAACTTAATTGACTCGATGATGTTCAAATCAAATGCACAACTTAGCCTGCAAAGAATTTATAAACATTTAGACCACACGAAAGGGCGATCATATTGCAACGACAGTAACAACCAAGAACAGATTTCATACATATATATTAAAAGCTAGAGGAAATCTTTTGTGGCTTAACGGAAATTAGTATAAGGAAGGTGGAGCTAGGATCAGCTCTTTGTGTAATCTAAATTAAATAGAAACAACAAATTACTTTATTGGTGGATGCCCTGTTCTCAATTCTGTAAGATTAAGATACATATTTCCAAAGCTTAATGTTGACGGAGTTTTATATAATTCGCATATTAAATGATGGTGAAGATACTAATTTGGCAAAGCCTTTATGAGTTCCTTAAAAATGCACTAAGATATAGAAGTATGTTAGTTGGTGTATTTAATTTTTGAATTTAACTTAAAAAAAATATATATATAAATAAATCAAAACATTGCACAAACCATTTTTCCAGCAGATGGTTCTAAACCATGCTGTGTATACATTTTTGTTTTAAATAAGTTATTGAAATAAGTTTTATTTTGTAACCACTATTAAAAAAAATGAAGAAATAAGGAAAACCTATCTATCTATTTATATTAGAAAAAATTACGGAATATAGAATAGAGTTCTATTTGTGGTTTAAATTTTTAATTTCGCGAATTGTTAAACCACAAACTGTTAAAATTACTAATAATAAATAAAATTATGACAAAGCCTCATTATTTCATTGATTGAAAGATTGAAGTAAAGATTTTGTAACATAAATTTTAAGTTTAATGCTCTGATATTCCATTTTCTTCAATTATTGATTTATTTTATGATTCAGGGTATATCGAGTTTGTTCTGATGTTTTCAACTACCAAAACATATCTTACCAAGAGCTACCTTTACTGCTTATATCGATTGATTCAGAATCATCATCTGTCAGTGTGTCTGTCTGTTGCCCAAGCAAACTTTGCAATTAAACTACAGGTCGCAAATATAAACCTATAATTAGTGTTTTTTTTAGAGTTACAGGTCTTTCAATTAAAATAAAGCAATGAAAGCTATTTTGGATATCAACTAAGCTGGCTTTGTTGGATAGGAAATTGCGTGCCATTAATAAGTGAATATGACTTGGGCTATATGGCTGGTGCGTATATGCCACAATCCGTATCTCCAATTTTCACACACTTTTCGCAGCATTTGAGGCAAAATTTACAAAAAAAATAACTCATTGAATGTCGATTTTCACGTATTCAATGGTTTCTCGTTTATCGGCATAGATTAATGAACTTACATTGTGGTTTAGTTACATGATCTTGGTGGCCAATAACAGGAGCATTACATGAAATAATTCGTTCATCAAAAGTTTCTTTGAGTAAATTGATTGCAGCGTGCGCTGTGGGGCATACAGCTTCGTCCTGTTAGAACCACATGTCAGCAAGATTAATGCCACCTAATTGAGGTACGAAAAAACTATAATCATTTCTCAATACCGTTCATTCTTGAGGACAAATGAATCAATGACACCGTCGGCTCATAAAGCTAACCAAACATTAATTAACTCTCTATGTAATGATGTTCCGATAAAGGCTTGTGAATTATCTTCACTCCAAATGACAAAACGATCCCTACTTATTCGAATTAGCTGCCCTGATGGACGATTATGTCTATTACAATATGCTCGAAATGCACGATAAGTTTGATGAACAGAACCATTAGTTTGAGTGAAAATTTCAATAATTTGCTAACGTTGCTCTTATTTAACTCAATCTTAAATGAAAATGCAAACCAAACTACATCAAAAACAGCTATCAACTGTTAAATCGGTTATCGAATAGCGCAGTGTTACCAACTAAAGTTGTAAACTTCTAAAATAAACACCCTTTATAAGTTTTTGATGGCCGTAGGACGATCTTTATTGAAATTGGTGTTCAGACCTATTATCCACACAAATGAGCTCTATGGGATCAACTTAAATTGCCCTAAGATCGAAATTATTAATTTTAAGTCATCCACACATAATACTGCTACCCGCTTTTCTCTTAAAACTATAAAAAAATATTGCACACATTTTCTGAAATTTGACTTATATATGTATGTTTTTGTGAAAAATAAGTAATTCGCGTAATGTGGCCCTGACTGTTCCTCTTTTCAACTTTTTCATATCGGCAACAAATTTATAACATTGCCGCTGAAATTTGGTTTATGCTTATTTTCAATATCCAAATGGATGAACCCACGACCCTTTCTTTAAGCTTATGGTATACGATATCGTAAACTCAGTCTAGAATGACCATAATTTTTACTTAAAAAAATTAATTTGAATCGTTTTCTTAACTTTCTTACTCTATTTCACACTTTTGTCACGGTGTAGTGAGTTTTTGCTGATGTTTCTAGCAACCAAAAATATTTTACCAACACCAAAAATATTTTACTGTTAAAATTAACTGAATATCTATATGTATATTTATATATCAAGGTATACGTGTGAAATTTGGCATAGTTATAGCTCATATGGAGGAGAAGTACAGAATGATAAAATTTATGTGTTAAAAATATATTATATTAAATAAAAAAAAAATATTTTATATAAATAATTTTTTAAGAGCCTTAAGGTATGCTAATTAGTTTTAGCCAATTTACAATTCATCGCCTGTGCATTTGTTATTGATGATTTTAAAAAGGAATTCATTTTAGTTGCCCTGTGTTGAATTGTGAATCACCTAAAATTGAATAGCATACCTTTAGGCTCTTGTAACATTTTTTCTTAGCAATCCCTTCACATTTCTTTTGTGTGTTAATCAAATATTTGTAATGAAATTTAATAAATTTTATTTTAATATTCATTAATTTTTTATATGTTTGGATTAAAATATCATTGAAAAAAAAAAAATTAAATTTTCTAGAATTTGCACTCGCTTTTCGAGTACTGGACTCTGCTAGTTTATATTAAGATGATTGAATATTCACTTAAAATCCGGGCTATTACATCTGCACTTGAATATAAAGTATTTTTAATTTATTTTTAAACAACAAAAAACGACTGACAAAACGGGAAAAAGTATTTAATAAATCGTTTGTGTTTACTGACAAAATTTAAACTACAAATCAGTAAAAATAAACGATTTTTTTTTTTTTTTGTTTTTTATTATTCTTTTGTATATAACAAAAGCAAATTATCGACAATGTATATAAACATCTGTTGTTGCAACATCAATTGCAGCCAACAATCATATACATATAGATAATATAAATTGGAATAAAATTGTATTTAAACAATAATATTTTAAGAAAAAGCAATAAACGAATGAATAATATTTTTTTTAAACAACAAAACGAAGAATACAGTTAAATAACGTAAATTAATAAAATAATAAATGAAATCCAAAAATATCTGTTAAGTGCAGTAATTTGTATTGAATAACTTTGAAAAAGTAAAAATTAATATTTCTTCACAAAAATGAACTTTCATTTGCAATTCACTGAACGGAAAACTATTTGATTGAATAACAAAATATTAAACTCATTTTTGTAAAAGTGTATCAAATTGAGACCTCAGCAAATTTAGATCTATGACCGTTTCTTCAAAATCATGGTATAGATTATAATCGGCCATAATATTCCTATTTATTATTTATACAAAAGAAATTATATCTGATTGTGAATTGTAAATTTGATATTAATTTTATAAACATAACTCTGGAAGAATTTGGAATAATACCAACGAAACATTTAGGAAAATATAATGGAATATTTTTGTTTTTATTTTACATCAAATGCCAATTTTAATAGTCAATAAGGATACCCCCAAAAATCGAATTATTAAGCCAATTTGGTAATAAATAATAAACGTCATTCTATACTGCCCAATCTCTCGAAAATGGGCTAATTAGTTGTAATTATATGCAACAGAGAAAGGATTTTGACCTTGCGGATAGCTTATTCTTAAACTGGACGATTGTATTAAGGTAGTAAAGTAAATTCCCATATGTGGTCACAGACTCATATCATGGCCTATTAAAGCTTTAATTTTCTTGGTCAACCATGTATGAAGTAAGTCAGAAAAACAGTTTTATGGTTTGTTTAACCCTTTCATGGCCAATGGGATATATATGTCCCATTTTTTTTTCTTATATATTCCACAATTTATAACCGATTTTTTTTTAAAAGCTGACTTGAGTCGACAGAGGATAGTGCTAGCTTTCAGACCATACCAAACAAGTTGGCACATGTATTCTCAGGACCTAAGACGGTGAGCCCAAATTCTGAATATTATGTTTTTTTTTAATCATATTTGGATGTCACTTATTCGGACGTTATTGAAAAAAAAAAACATTAAAATTTTGATATAACGTGGATCACTTTTTATGGTTTTGGTAATTTTATCGAATTGCCAATAAACAAAATTGCGAGTTTTTTTCCAATTGAAATTACTTTATTAAAAAATAAATTATAAATTCAGAATACTTAAAATATTGAATTAATTTTGAAGAGCGCGTGCTTTTAGACGTATGTATGATGTCGGACAACAAAAGAGAATGAATAATGTAAAAAACCAAATTTGTTATCAAGCTATGAAAGTATATCTACGATAATAAGACAAATGTAAATGACATAAATCAAAATAGTGACAGGGTGCCACAGTACTCCCCGGCTAGAAGAAAGCTACCGGAAACGTACTGGAAGATTAACAAGTCTGCCACATCGGGTAGATTTCGTCGATACTTTCGGAGAGTTATGTTGAACTGATGGTGGCTCATTCGTTTGGCATGGAATGTCCTGTGGCGATGTTGATTGCCGAATGGATTGTGACTGTTGATGTTCGATACCGTCCTCATTAGAATCAGGTTGTAAAAATTGTTGCGGACTTTTTTGGGGATGATTTTTTTGTACCAAAATGTCTCTTTCGGGGTACTCAACAAAGGCTGGCTTGAGTCTGTCGATATTGATATTGACGTGACGGTTTCCGATGTGGATAGTAAAATATTTCGCAGCTCTTCGAACGATGCGAAATGGCCCATCATATGGATGTGATAACGATGGGCGTATTGTATCGTTGCGTATAAAAACATGGGTGGCCGAGTTTAGAGAAGGACTTACAAATGTCCTTGGTTCCGTATGGTGTGATGTGTTTGTTGGCCGAAGTTTCTGCATTGCTGTGCGAAATTGTGAAACGGCCTCACTAGTTGCCACTGATGATTTGGTGTTGGTGAAAAATTCTCCCGGAATTCTTAAATTTGTCCCATATACGAGCTCTGCAGGGGAGGCGTTAATATCTGGCTTAAAAACAACACGTAACCCAAGTAAAATAGACGGGAGGCTATGAACCCATTTTGCTGGATCGTTGCAGAGTATGGCAGCTTTCAAAACACGGTGCCATCTTTCTATTATACCATTTGATTCGGTGTGATATGGCGTCGTACGTAGATGGGAAGCGCCAATTAATGTTGTTAGTTCGGCAAAAACAGTTGAATCAAACTGTCTTCCTCGGTCTGATGTAATTTTTGCGGGAACACCAAATCTTGCTATCCAGTTATATAAAATTGCTTTTGCAACAGTTTCGGCAGTCATATCGGGCATAGGCACAGCCTCGGGCCATCTTGTAAAACGGTCGATAATCGTCAAGCAATATCGCTGGCCTTCGCACAACGGAAAGGGGCCCACGATATCGATATTAATGTGTGCAAAGCGTTCCTTGGGCGATTCGTATTTTAATGTTTGCGATTTCGTATGGCGTTGAATCTTTGAACGTTGGCATGCGATGCAGGTTCGAACGAATGTTGCTGTATCCCTTCGTATTGCTGGCCAAACGAATCGGGCGGTTACTAGCTTTGTCGTAGCTCGTACACCAGGATGAGCTAAACCGTGGACGACAGATAATATCTGCTTACGAAATGGTTTTGGAATGTAAGGGCGGATGTTTTTTGTAGAGTTATCACAAACCAAAGTGAGCTCAGAGTCTGGAAATGTAAAAGATGTTAGTTTAAGTGAACTAGATGTTATACCTGACTGCAAATTTTTAAGCTCTTCGTCTTCTTTCTGCGCCTCTGCAATTTTTACGTAGTTGACAGTTTGATTCAAAGACTGAATACGAGAGAGGAGATCTGCTGTAGCATTTTCTTCACCAGGTATGTGGCGAATATCAGTGGTGAATTGCCCGATGTAGTCTAACTGTCGTGCTCGGCGTGGCGATGCTTTCTCAGGTTTTTGGCGAAACGCGTAGATTAGTGGGCGGTGGTCGGTTACGATATAACAGCTTCTTCCCTCTAACATGTAACGAAAATGGCAAATGCCTTGGTACATCGCTGTCAGCTCACGATCGTATGTGCTATATTTGCGTTGTGTGCTCGATAGTCTCTTAGAATAAAATCCTAGAGGTTCAAGAGCGCCATTCACACACTGATGTAGAGCGGCACCGACCGCAATGTCCGAAGCATCGACATAGAGTGCCAAGTCGGCGTTTTTTGCTGGATGTGCCAAAAGTGCCGCGTTGCACAATTCGTCTTTGCATTTAATAAAGGCAGCCTCCGCTTCATGTGTCCAAATTAGCACAGTGCAGTCATTTCTTATATTTCCCTTTATTAGCTCCTGAAGTTTTGATTGATTTGTAGCTGCGTTTGGCAAAAATCTTTTATAGAAATTAAGCGTTGCAATAAATCTTTTCAGTTCCTTAGCCAAAGTAGGCCTCTCAAAGTCACGTCTGGCTGAAACTCGTTCGGGTAGTGGCCGTATGCCGTCACCGGTTACGAAGTGGCCTAAAAATTTTACTTCCGTCTTGCCAAATTCGCATTTGTCTAAATTAATAGCTAAGTTATTGGTTCGTAGCCTTTTGAGAACTTCGATTAGGTCTTTTCGGTGCTGTTCAACCGACGTTGAGGCTATGCAAATGTCGTCTACATATGCGAAAGCGAAATCTAAACCTCGCAGCACCTCGTTGATGAGCCTTTGGAAGGTCTGCGCTGCGTTGCAGAGTCCAAAAGTCATGAAGTGAAACTCGAAGAGGCCAAACGGTGTTACAATGGCTGTTTTAGCAACATCTTCGGGGTGGACAAGTACCTGGTGGAAGGCCTTTTGGAGGTCAAGTTTGGAGAAAATCTTTTTACCGTTGAGGTTACTAGTAAAGTCGGATAAATACGGGAGTGGGTATCGGTCTCGAACGGTTTGAGCATTTAATGCGCGATAGTCGCCACACGGTCTCCATGAACCATTGGATTTGTGCACCATATGCAATGGGCTGGACCAATTACTGCTGGATGGTTGGCAAATACCAGCTTTTATTAAGGTGTCGAACTCAGCTCGTGCTGCAGCTAGCTTATCGGGTGATAAACGTCTTGGTCGAGAGTGTACTGGCTGGCCTGTCGTAACAATTCGATGAAAAATTGTTGATTTCGTAGTCGTACCACACGGGGTTAATTGAAATATGTCGGCAAAATTGTGCAAAATGTCATTGAATGGGGCAGATGTACTAATTTCTGCAGCTCTAAACTTAGGAAACGTTACCGGGGTTGGATATTTAGATGTAGAATCGATTAGGCGATTGCGGCGTAAATCGATTAATAGGTCGTAAAATCTTAAAAAATCTGCACCAATAATTGGGCTCGTGACGTCTGCTACTAAAAAACACCACTCAAATGTTCGTTTTAATCCAAGGCTTAAAGCGATTCGTTTTTGACCAAGAACTTTTATTGGCAAACCAATTGCCGTATATAATTGTGTCACTGTGGGTTTAATACCGACGGCAAACCGTTTGCCGTATATAATTGTGTCACTGTGGGTTTAATACCGACGGATGTGATGTCGAAGTGAGAGGTAGGACGGACACATCGGCGCCAGTGTCAATTAGAAAGGTTTGGTTGGTTATTTTGTCTCTTACCTGTAGGCGGAAAAGTGTGCTTCTCGTGGTAGTGGGTTCGCTGTCTTCTGCCACGAGCACATGGCTTCAATCTGACTTTTGAGCGGCATTGGATGTCACGGTGCTGACTGAATTGCGTTTATGGCGACACGGGCTTCTACATTTTTGTGCCTTCTGTCCATATTTTTTGTGGTACCAGCACTCGTCAGTCGATGTGGAAAAGCTTGCCTTTCTAGCTGGATTGTTTGGTGAAAAATGTTGCGATCGAGTACGTGGTGGAATACGCGACTGTGTACGACTGCGAGAACGTGAGCGAACAGTAAAATTTTCGAACTGTTTTGTGAGGTTATGTACAGCAGCGCGCAATTCATCGATTTCGCTGGGAATGTGTTTCGATATTAAGTTGATTTGGCTACCTGACATGGCGTCCACGATTGAGTCCGCGATTCTCGTGAATTCGGCGGCGGTACCACTTGACGCGGCAACAACTGGTTGCACAATTTCAGGAAGCCGCTTTATCCACAACCCCTAAAGGGCGGCTTCTCCTAGCGTAGTCCCAGCAACACGTCTCATCTCGTAGAAGAGTTCGGATGGCTTTTTATCTCCTGTCGGCAAAATGATAAATTATTTTTCTGCGGATGTATGAATACCGATCATTTTGAGGCATCTCGGCAATGACTTCTGATAATTGTGAGATGACGCTCGGGTCTAAAGCTGCCAAAACAGTTGCTGTCTTTTGTTTGTCGCTCGAAATTCCGGATGCCACGAACCAGAAATCCATGGTCGTAAACCACGATTCTATGTTCGAACTGGCCATTTGCGGCAAAGGAAGACGTGCATACACCGCAGCGACATTAGCTGCTATTGGTGATTCAGCACGTGGATGAGGGAGGCATCTCTTCGGCCATTGCCGGCTGTGAAATTGTTGATTTTTTACTCGCATCAGTCATTTTGGTAATCAGCGTCGATTTTTAGAAATGTCGACAGGTACCGTTATGACGCTTGTTTTCGGTATAGAGACGCTGACACCAATGTTTAAAAAAGAACTTAAAAACACTTTTCGTCGGGGTCACCAATTTGGTAATTTTATCGAATTGCCAATAAACAAAATTGCGAGTTTTTTTCCAATTGAAATTACTTTATTAAAAAATAAATTATAAATTCAGAATACTTAAAATATTGAATTAATTTTGAAGAGCGCATGCTTTTAGACGTATGTATGATGTCGGACAACAAAAGAGAATGAATAATGTAAAAAACCAAATTTGTTATCAAGCTATGAAAGTATATCTACGATAATAAGACAAATGTAAATGACATAAATCAAAATAGTGACAGGGTGCCACATGGTTTTCAGAAACACCATATATGGAATCGCTTTATTATTCAGAAAAATTCAGTATGGGACATATATGTCCAATTGGTCGTCAGTGGTAAAAAAGATGTTTTATAATTCTATATTTTTATTAAATCAAAAAAAATTCATAATATTAAATCAACAATTAATTTAACTATAAATAAAAAGATAAAAGAAAAAGATTAATTCTAAATATCTTAAAAATCCAAAATCAATTATGGCAATCTTCGAAGAAATTACGGTTTTTTGTGAAAACAAAAGGGTTGTTTACAAAAGGAACATATTGCGTTTGACCGATTTTCCTTTCCTTAATTAGTACAAACTAAAAAAGTAGTAATCGATTCTCTGTGATCTATATTTAAAAATGTACAACAAATACAAAACCAAAACTACAGTTATTTATGTAAAAAATAAAAAATCACTAACGCTTTGAGCTGACTAAATAAGTTGCTCACTAATTTTGACCGTTGACAACCAATGGGATATATATACGCCCATGGATTTTTCCTTGAAGGAATTGAAAAAAAAATATTTTTGACGAAACTTTTGTTTAGAAATGTTGGGTCGTTAAGTGCGAATCCACAAAAAAAAAAACAAGTAAGGAAGTTATAGTCGGTCTAGTCCGACCATATGATACCCTATACCATGGTTTAGAGACCCTATCTTTCGGTCCAACTAATTCGATATAGAAAATGAGCATAACTCAAATTTGAGTGGCATTGATATTAATTTTTTTGCCGCAAATATGTAAAAGTTCATATCGGGTGCTAGATTTATATGGGGACTAAAGTCACTTATATTTTGAAAAAATATATACAAACCAAATTTGAGAAAAATCTGTGCAATATTCTTGTTTTTTGATAGATTTAAGCGAAGATCGGGAAGCGGCGTTATATGGGGGCTATGACTAAAAGTTGTCCAATAGGGATCATTTTTGGAGTACTGATTAATGGATGTAATTAATACATACAAACCCAATTTGACTAAGATTTATATGATAATTTGGATCTTATGGCAATTTATGTTGATTTCGTAGGGGTCATTTGTATGGGGGCCAGGTCCTAACTTGGACCGCTTCACACTAATTTCAATAGCGTTCATCTTATGGCCGATAAAAGCTTATATACCAAATTTCGTCTAATCGACCTGTAGTTTGATTACAAGCTTTACATGGACATACCGACGGACGGACGGACATCGTTAAATCGAATCAGCTAGTGATTCTGATTCGATCGGTATAATAAAAGATGGGTCTAGGTCAAATATTTTTGTTAGTTACAAACAGCAGCACAAAGTCATTATACCCAAACCACATAGTGGTATAGGGTATAATAAATAAAAATTTTCCAGCAATTTAGGTTCGGTCGTGAAAGGGTTAAGATAAATAATAAATTAACCCTTTATCTGTTATGTCTAGGACCAATTTTAGTACTCCTTAAAAAAACTGAAAAAGAAGAGCCCTTAAATAGGAGTACCAATTGTTAAAATTTATGCTGAATATGTTCAGATATATGAAGAATAGGAGTCCATATGGGAGATGTTAAACCTTAAAAAAAATATAAATTTTAATTTTTGAAATGTATTTCGCACTAAGTTTTTGACTTTAAGTTACTATTATTTATTGAAGAGAAAAATTAATTTTAGAATTTTTTCTCTTTTTTTTAACTTTGGATCTAACCTTTGAATGAAAAAATTTTAACTCATCTTTAGGCTTTCCTCAGCCACAGAACACTTAGATAAAAGGCATAGGTTTTATGAAATTTCGAAATAATTGTAAATCAATTTTAAGCAAGTCTGTCACTCGACGCATATTGCTCTGTATATTTAATAGTTTATATTATTGATTTAAAAACTTATTTAAATTGTTTGGATTATTTCAACAGAACAATTAACACAACCCTTTAATAAACATATTTGCCTTCTTATTATGTTTCATTATTTAATAAATAAATCATTTTCCCACTTGACAGATAGTTAACCATAATTAATTACTACAATTTATATGAAATTTATTTATACCACTGGTTAGTTAATAATTAATGTAAAATTGAAAATATTAAAAAAAAAGAATGAGGAAGAAAATTATAGTCGGCCTGGACCGACTTTACAATACCCCATACTATAGGTTTCGGGAGACGGTCTCCGATCCAACTTTGTTAAGACAATAACTGGATATGGAAAAAAGGCATAAGCAAAATTTTGTTGGTAGTGTTTTGAATTTGTGCGTTCTGATAAGAAAAAGTTCATCTCTGATATTATTTTTATATGGGGGCTATCTCAGAAAATGTATGGATAATGAGGGTATTTTATAGTCACTTATAGTTCTCAAAAAAATATATAAACCAAATTTAAAAAAATTCTATCCAATATGTCTGTTTTTGATAGATTTAAGTGAAGATCGTGAATCAACTTTTTAGATGAAGACTATGACTAAAAATGACCCTGCGGGGACTACTGATTAGTGGACATAATACACACACATAACCACATTTCATCGAAAACTGTATGATGATCTGGAGCTTGCGAGCGTTTTAGTCGGTATCTTTGTATAGTGCCTAGAATAACGTTCATTCTATGGTTAGTAAAAATTATTTACCCAATTTTATTAATAATAGCAGATTCCAGCGCTCGAAATTCGAGTGCAATTTCTAGGCAGCTTTATTTTTCAACTTAACCAATTCACACAACAACACCTTTATTTAATAAAACACACAAAGCATATGTATAATTTTACGTATGTGTTAGTAGCACCTTTAAATGCAATTTACTCAAAATAAAAGAAAAATTTAAAAATCTGTAAATCTGTAAAACGGCTAAAAAGAAATACATTTCAAATGATATACGTTTAGTCAAAATCGGGATAAAACGGTAGAACAAAACATCGGTCACAAGAAATCGCCTATCCTATTAATATTATAGATATGTTAAACTTTTGGCATATAGTGTGATTACAAGTTTTACATGGACATACAGATGGACAGATAGACAGGCAGGCGGTCAGGCGGATTGAAGGATATCGCTTAATCGTCCCAGAAACTGATTCTGAGTCGATCGGTATAATAAAAGGGAAGTCTAGTTCAAATATGTGTGGTAGTTACAAACATCAGCACAAACTCATTATACCCTCACCATAGGTTTTGCACCATAGGGTGCAAAAAAAAATATGTAACAATTGCATTTAATCCAACTTAATTAAAAATTTACCAAATATATGACATCATCGTATCACAATAGGCATACATGCATACATACTTTTGTGCGTACATAAAATAACATAATAATCAGCCGTCAGAATAATACTTAATAACAAAATAAATAATTATTTAAATATGTAATATATATATTAATTGTGAAATTTTGCAAGAGATTATTAAAAACTAACAAATGAAAATACATAAGTCATTCGTACTAATGCAAAATTCTAGCAAAATAGTAAAAATTTATAATGAAAATATTAAATTTAAATATACGGTTTGAGTCTTGATAATAAATGTAAATGAAAAAGTAAACAATTTGTTAAACTTAATACCAAATTATTTCAGCAAATTCTTTGGGTTGGTTTTCGTCTTTTCTATTATTTCGGAATTATTTCGGTGTTTGCTTTTTGGTCGTCGTGGTTGCTGATCGGCATGCATTTTGGTTATATATCTATATGCATGCGTTTCCGGTTATATGACATAACTTCTCGTTTAATTTAGTTTTTGCTAATTAAATAGCTCGCCCTAACCTCCATTGTAAAGGTAATGGTTGTGTAGGGTGGCATATGCATTAAATCGTGCTAATTGGAGATGGCTACATAGTTTCTTTTAACTGGCCAAATATTTCTTCATTGCGGCCATATAGGTCGTATGGAGTAACAATATTATAACCAAAAAAATTCTCTCAATTTTTTTATTAAGATATTGCCATATTTGGAAAACATAGAGAATAAATTTATAATAATAAATATTCAAATTAGGGATGCCAAACGCAAAAAAAACCAAATGTCCCAAACATTTTAAATAAAACAATTTGTTCTCTTTATTTTCTGAAAAACTTCAAATTTTCATCCAAAAAAAAATTGTGAAAATTTATATATAAATAAAATTCTCGTCAAATTGCGTTTATTTATGTAACAGTTTTTAATGTTTTCTATAGTGTGATTCTGTAAATTTCAACGATCCGACAATCGCAAAATATATCGACAGCTACTGTTGTTTGCACTAAGGATTAAGTGATTCACTAAGTACTTACATCTTTGCGAAAAACACAAAGAAGAATAGAAAAAAACAAATTACTTCGTGTTTGAAAGGATGATTTTATCTTTATGTTTAATATCTTTATTTTTTTTTACTAATATTTCTGTTTATTTATTTGAAAATGATGTAATGAATTGAATATGATATTTAATTTTTTATTTATATAAAAAAGTTTTTTAATATAAGCAAAATATTTTCACTATTTTATGATTTTTATTTATGTATGACGACATTTCAACCTAAAAATTCAAGTTTTTATCGATTGAATAAACAACTTAAAAATGGTTGTCGCTTAGATAACAACAACAGCTGAGTTTACCAATAGCGAATATCGTTTAAAAATTTTACTGATAATTTTGCTATTTTCTTTTTTTTTTTAACGATTCGACTATCGTTAAAAGAAGTTACTGTATTGCGGTACTGAAAAGCTATTAATTTCTCCTGAATGTCAATATTTTTTTTAAATGTAAAAATTTTTTAAATGTAAACATAGGTATTTGGTGTTTTTTTTTTTTTTTTTTGGAATTTCAATTTGTGTAACGAATAAAATTTATGTATTAAAGATGCAATTGATGTCTTCTAAATTTTAAAATTATAATTTCCGACGTTTTGATATGATTTTCTGAAATTCAATTAATTGTAATTTATAATTGGAAATTTTTAATTCCAGTTTTTAGAATTGATATTTTCTTAAATTTGAATGGAAAATTTAAAAAGTGCAATTTTGTATTTATGTGAATAATAATGCTTTAGTAATTATAAACAATTTTTAAAAATTAGATGTAATCGCAATCAGATATTTTGTATGTAAAGCAGAATAATAATTCTATATAACTATGTAGAACTGTTTTGAAAGCAAAAAACTCATTGATGAACTCGGTAACTCTATTTTGTAAAGACAACAAAAAGTTAATATGCCAAACTTATGTTCATATTTGTAAAAGAATAATGAAAAAACGTATGAAATAATAAAAGACCAGCCCGTGTATACTCTTAACATTGTTCTGTATGATATCCAGTTGAAAATATTAACATTCATGTTAAAATAGAAAGAACTATTGCAAAGCTAATTAGAACAAACAAAAATTGTGGCGCCATCTGCTGTGGCATAGTCACGCTGAGCAAAATGAAGTGACACTCTGTTAATGCAAAAGAAATGTATTTTCCCCACAACAAAATATTGCAGAATTTTATGTAAATAAAATAATATACCGATTTATTTCTAACATGCAGTTATTATGGATATACATATATGGAATATATGTATGTATATTATTTGTATTATTTAATATGTGTATGTATTTATGTATATGTAAATATTACACACAAAAAATATGACATCAAACGTTATTTTTGTGTTTTTCTCTTTAAATAAATTAATAAATAAATTTTTTTTGCTAAATTTACATTGTTTTCTTTTTATTAACAAGTAGGTATTTTAGCATTATTTGCTTTAGATGCTGGTGAATTTTTACTCCCTTTATATTAACTCATAGTGTCTGCTTGTCGAAAAAATTTTTGATCGATTTGAACACCTTTCCTGTGACCCAATCGATCTGAAATTTTGCGGGCAGGCTCGTGGCAATGACAGAAATGATCTAGTAAATTTTTTAGTGATGGCAAAACAATGGAAACTTTTAAATTTTTCTACCAGAGTTGATAAAAAAATGCACAAAGGGTTAGTTTTTATTATATTATTACCACAACGACCACAAAAACAACAAGTCCAGCTATGACAACAATATAACATTTAGAATAACAACAAGAACACTATAGAAACATCATATTTTTAATTTTTTTTTTACTTTTTCAGAGATTTCCCTGGACCTGTTCTACCGATTTTAATGATTTTTGAAATGGAAATCTTCCCATGAATTTGGAAAATCATTCTCACTAAAAATGATCACCTTAGATATCCTCTTGAGGGCGTGATCGTGACAAGAACAACATAGAAAATTATAGTTTTTCAAGATTTTTTTTTAGTTCTTCATTCAAATCTCGGGCCCTAATCGACCGATTTGGGCGAATTTAAATAGCAAACTTTTCAGGATGTCAGTGAATCATTTTTTATGTCAGCGAGCATCCTAGCTGCCCGATTGATGCCGCCATCGTGATTTCCACAGACGAACAGACGGACAGACGGACATCGCTATATCAACTCCGGTTGTTATAAGGATCACAAATATATATGTTTTATGGGGTCCAAAATTTTTTTTTCTAATTATTACAAACAGAATGACAAACTTATATATATCCTCTGCACACTGGAGTGGAGGGTATTAAAATTCAGAAAATTTCAATATAAGAGTTATTCACAATCCTATATAACAAGGGCCTAATTTGCGCAATAGTTATTGAAATAATTTCGTATCGAGGTTTATTTCGATAGTGTTAATATTTTCGATTTCTCTACTCGTTACGAAATGATACGATTTTTGGTTTTAGTATTTTAACAGATTAAAGAGAAAATTTAAAAAAAACATATGTTTATTCTAAAATTGAAAAGAAAAAAACAGTAAAAGTGGTTCCAGCTTTGTTTTTCTTTATTTGTCATCTTCCTATCATCTCATCATCCTCATAATTTTAGCCTTGCGATGTACTAGTAGACAACTCTCCACTGATTTTCGCTACAATACTGATCCGAATCTTTGGATATTCTTCAGATCCTCAACAGCGTCTTCAATACCTGCTGAAGCCAAGATTTCTTCCTCAACTTGGGAAAGACCTTTTTCTTCATATAAGGGCTGCTACCGGTTATTTTCTTTGAAGATTTGTTGAACGAAACCTTTTTTACATTTCGCTTTTGATCAGCGTAAACTTTCACAAAAAATTCGTTACTCGGAATAAGAAAGAACATTTTTGTAAAGTAATTGCTAGCAAAAGGTAACTTTAGGTGAGCAATAAAGTTAACTGTTATTCGTTATTATAACATCCCAGTAAAATTAAATTAAAATTTTTGATAATGTGGCAACACCAAAGGATAAACCGATTTCTTTTGACCAACTGATTTATAATTTGATTTATAATTTGATTTATAAAAATCCTTGGTGGCAACGTACTTTTTTTTTGTTTGCTTACGAACAAACTAACAATAAAAATTTGTGAAGTTTGTTTTTTTATATTTGTGTCGAGTGGTAAATACACCAAAAATTTATTTATTTACATGTTGATTATTTCAAAGGTCGAAGGGAATTAAAATTAATTTAATATATATTACAAAATTTTAAATGATGGCGCCAAATAAGGACATTTTACCCAAACCGAAAATAATGCGAAATTCTTCTTCTTCATCATAGATCAGAAAATTTGGCAACATTAAATACATAAACCTCATGGTTAAAGTTAAAGTTAGCTCATCGGTCACCTTAAGCTTAAAGTATACTTATAATAACGTAAAACTAATAATCTATCCAATAACATCACAACTTTATCTATTGGCTAATAATGGCCCCTACTATGCTAAGTGAGGGAGCAGGAGGGGCAAGAAATGAGGACTAGAGAAAATAGAGGTTAACGTTTTCTAGGATATGCAACAGAATTTCGATAAACAGTGACATTTTTCGTCGCGTACTGGTTTCATCAAACCCTTTTATAATCAGCTTAAGACATGAGCCATCCAAACAGGACTTAGAATGTGACGATTTAGTCAACGAAATGATAGATGAAGAATAAAAAATCTATTTCACAATATAAACACAAGACAAAAACGGTGTGAGGTACGAGTATATTGGTGCAAAGATTTTGTTATATTTTCCTTTCTTAATTTAATATTTTCTTTATCATTTTACTAAAATACTTAAATGTTTGGAAGAAAAAAGTAAAAATAAACCTTTCTCGTCAACTTTTCCTCTGTCCAAGAATTTTTTTACTTTTCCATTTGTCTATTTCCATATATTTATTGACGTCTTTATTTTACTTGACATCTAACACAAACAGAGTTGAAATTCAATTATCTATTGTGAATAGCTGCCTGCTACATTCAGAAGCTAAATGCTAGGACAACTTCGAAGAAGCCAAAAATAAACGTAGGTGTTTTTTAAAATTACTACACTTTTTCCAATCGTATTTCAGAAAACATCAATTGAATTTCCGAAAGTATCAATTGTATTTGGGCAATTCCATAAAAATGTCAACTCTTATGAAAAAAAAATAGTTTTTCATTTATATGAAGTAAGTTTAAAAATATATTAAAATATGTTCCAAGTTACATAATGTAATTCCTTACAAGCATTCTAAATAATAAAATAAATATAAAATTTATTTGTTTATTCAAATTTCTTTTAATACATGTTCAAGAAACTTTAGTCATTCCGTCACAGTCATTCCGTCACGTCAAATGACAGTTAATAAATTCCATACTATTACAGGCCAGTTGCTCTAAATTATAATTTTATATTGCTTATATATCATATGTAAAATATGCTCTTGTTTAAAATCTGACTTGCTTCTTAATTTACAAAAGTTCCCAGGTTTTAATACCAGGACAGAGTCATGGTAGCAAAAATGTCATTCCGTCACACAATGAGAAATTACTCAAAACTAAAAGAATAAAATAGTGTAAAAATTGGTTCTGTGATTTTTTTAAATCTCTTAATCATTAACAATCATTTTCAAACTGAAGAATGAATTTTCAATTCAAAATAGCTTTGTAGAATAGCCTTAACTTCAATTCTACAACTCAAAATGTCATTCCGTCACACATGGAATTGCCCATTTCAGAAAACATCAATTGAAGTTCAGAAAGTATCAATTGTATTTCAGAAAGTATCAATTGTATTTCACAATACATCAAATGTATTTCACAATACATCAAATGTATTTCACATATTATCAAATGTATTTCAGAAAATATCAATTGAAATTCAGAATTAAAAAGTAGTTTACCCTACAATATCGAAAAGTTATTATTGTTTCTATTAGTGATTTGGAGTCGCGCATTATTTGGACTTAGTTTTTGTGTACTAGAAAATAAGCTATCAAGTGCGGGCTTTTAATTTTTTTTTTAGCCTAGTTCCGCGAAGCCGAGTGGCTTGTCTGCAGATTCTAATTTTTGGGTCCAGCGGTTGCCTAGTTTTTTTTGCAGCAACAGACCAATGCCTCTGGTGGGAATCGAACCCACGACCCCCCATGATAGGTGAGCATACTACCTACTCACCTACCGGTGAGGACTTCATTTGTTAATCAGCTGCAATAGAAACACCAGAATATAATTTTTACCGATTTTGAAGTCGCCATTTTTAAATAACACGTTTATATGTAGTTTTCAAGAAATATTACACACCCAGTATTACACTTAAAAAGTATGTTTTTATATAGCGTTCTGGCTATTTTTCTGAAACTCAATTGACAGTTTTTGAAATTCAATTGATATTTTCTGAAATACATTGGATAATTTCTGAATACATTTTTTTCTGAAATACATTTGATATTCTCTGAAACTGATTCGATAATTTCTGAAATAAATTTGATGTGGAAAAGTTGTAGATATTTACACATCTCCCCTGTGATCGGACTCATATTGATTTTTTTCTAAAATTAGTCAATATAATACTCGGTGCCAACTTTCAATGATCTGGACCACTCCTTATAGTCTTTGCACGCAAATGTATGAAGCCATGCACTTTGCCACGGACTGACGGACGGACAGACAGACAGACAAATCGACTCAGAGAGTGATTCTGAGTCGATCGGTATAATAAACGATGGATCCAGTTCAAATGCTTTCGGTAGTTACAAACATGACCACATAGTGATATAGGGTATAAAAAAACAAGTAAGAAAATTATAGTCGGTCTAGACCGACTATACGATACCCTATACCATGCGTTTAGAGACCCTATCACTCAAGCCCAACTAACTGGATATACAAAATAAGAATAAACCAAATTTGAGTGGGATTTTTATTAATTTTTTCGGCTGCAGATATGAAAAAGTTCATATCGGATGCTATATCTATGTGGGAACTAGGCCCAAAAATGGATCGATCCAGACCATGTTTGGTAAAGTCTCTTGTATTTTGCAAAAACACATACAAGCAAAATTTGAGAAGAATCAGAGCAATATTTTTGTTTTTTGATAGATTTAAGTGAAGATCGGGAAGCAGCTCTATATGGAGCCGATGACTAAGAGTTGTCCAATAGGGATCATTTTTGGACTACTGATTAATGGATGTAATATATACAAACAAACCCAATTTGACTAAGATTTGTATGATAATTTGGATCTTATGGCAATATATGTTGATTTCATAGGGGTAATTTGTATGGGGGCTAGGTCTGAACATGGACCGATTCTCACCAATTTCAATAGCCTTCATCCCATGGCCGATAAAAGATCAAATACCAAATTTCGACGGAAGGAAGGACGGACGGACGGACGGACGGACGGACGGACGGACATCGTTAAATCGAATCAGATAGTGATTGTTACAAACAGCAGCACAAAGTCATTTTACCCAAACCACATAGTGGTATAGGGTATAATTAACCTATTCACAAGTTATCCGTCATATTATTGAATGTGAATCAGATTCTGCCCGTCCGTTCTTACGTCTGTGTGTCCATGTTAACCTTGTAATCAAGCTATAGGTCGCAAATATGAATATATTTTGATGAAATTTAGTACGTAAACTTCTATCGGCCATAGGATGAACCCTATTGAAATTGGTGAAAATCTGTTCATGTTCAGACTTAGTCCCAATGCAAATGATCCCTATAATATCCAAATGATCATATATATCTCGGTCAAATTGAGTTTGTGTATGTTCATTACATCCTATCAGTAGTCCTAAAATAAACCCTATACGACAATTCATAGTCATAGCCCCCATGTGAAGCTAATTCCCGACCTTCACTTAAATCTATAAAAAAAAAATATTTCACCCATCTTTTCCAAATTTGGTTTGTATATGTTTTTGCCAAAAATAAGTGACCTTACCAAATATGGTCATGGTCGGTACCTTTTTCGACCTAATCGCTATATATATATAGCAACAAATATGATTTTTGCATATCAGAAGGAAAAAAATAATTAGAATGCCACTCAGATTTGGTTTATGCTTACTTTCTATATCTAACCAGTTGGACCTAAGAGATAGGGTCTCTAAACGCATGCTATAGGGTATAATTTTCTTACTTGTTTATACCCTCCACTCCAGTGTGCAGAGGGTATATATAAGTTTGTCATTCCGTTTGTAATAATTAAAAAAAATATTTTGGACCCCATAAAATTTATATATTTGTGATCCTTATAACAACCGGAGTTGATATAGCGATGTCCGTCTGTCCGTCTGTCCGTCTGTGGAAATCACGATGACGGCATCAATCGGGCAGCTAGGGTGCTCGTTGGCATAAAAAATGATTCACTAACATCCTGAAAAGTTTGCTATTTAAGATCGTCCAAATCGGTCGATTAGGGCCCGATATTTGAATGAAGAACTAAAAAAAGTCTTGAAAAAAAATAATTTTCTATGTTGTTCTTGTCACGATCACGCCCTCAATAGTGCAGCTACAGTGATCATTTTTAGTGAGAATGATTCACCAAATTCATGGGAAGATTTCTACTTCAAAAATCATTAAAATCGGTGGAACAGGTCCAGGGAAATCTCTGAAAAAGTAAAAAAAAAAATAAAAAACATGATATTTCTATATTGTTCTCGTTGTTATTCTAAATGTTGCATTGTTTTCATAGCTGGACTTGTTGTTTTTGTGGTCGTTATGGTAATAATATAACAAAAACAAACCCTTTGTACATTTTTTTATCAACTCTGGTAGAACAATTTAAAAGTTTCCATTGTTTTGGCATCACTAAAAAAATATGTTAGATCATTTCCGTCATTGCCACGAGCCTGCCTGCAAAATTTCAGATAGATTGGGTCACGGGAAAGTGGTTAAAATCGATCCAAAATTTTTTCGACAAGCAGACACGAGTTAATATAAACGGAGTAAAAATTCATCAACATCTAAAGCAAATAATGCTAAAATACCTAGTTGTTAATAAAAAAAACAATTGGGCAATTCACAATGGGTAAAGTATCGTTGTATCTGTTGTATCGTGTATCACTTTACAATAGTGTAAAATTGTTGTTGGTAATTTTCAGTGAAAAATCTGATACACGATCCAACTTCATTTGCTATGTTTAGTAAATGTTGTATATTGTATCATAACATATCAGTTCCAAGTGAATGCCAGTTTTTATGAAAAAGAAAAAACAAATTCATAGAATTTTATCAGCATAAATAATTATAAAATAAAATATGGCAAATAATGCAAATAACGCAAATACATCGATAAGTTTATTTATATAAAAATTAATGTTTATATTTTTTTAGTATGTATTTTCTCTTTCAGTACCAACCAAAACATTTAACATTTTTTTTTTCATTATAAATTAAAATGTAAGAGGTACGTAACTAAAACTCCAGGGTATATCTCACGACCAAAAAGCAAACACTGACAAGTGTTTTCTCTTATACAAAATAGCAGAAGCGACGAAGCGATCTTTCCTCGTTGGATCGAAAATTGCTAAAGAAAGCGTTTTACAATATGAAAATACAACTCAGTGTTCACAACAAATGATTGTGTTGTGTATTTCAATACAACATACAATATACAACACCTGTTGTGAATTGCCCAAATGTAAATTTAGCAAAAAAATTTATGTATTAATTTATTTAAAGAGAAAAACACAAAAATAACGTTTGATGTTGTATTTTTTGTGTGTAATATTTAAATATACATACATACACATATTAAATAATACAAAAAATATACATATATTATATATATGTATGTATGTATGTATATTCATAGTAACTGCATGTTAGAAATAAATCGGTTATTTTATTTACATAAAATTCTGCAGCATTTTGTTGTGGGGAAAATACATTTCTTTTGCATTAACAGAGTGTCACTTCATTTTGCTCAGCGTGACTATGCCACAGTAGATGGCGCCATAATTTTTGTTTGTTCTAATTAGCTTTGCAATAGTTATTTCTATTTTAACACGAATGTTAATATTTTCAACTAGATATCATACAGAACAATGTTAAGAGTATATACGGCCCTGGTCTTTTATTTCATACGTTTTTTCATTATTCTTTTACAAATATGAACATAAGTTTGGCATATTAACTTTTTGTTGTCTTTACAAAATAGAGTTACCGAGTTCGTCAATGAGTTTTTGCTTACAAAACAGTTCTACATAGTTATATAGAATTATTATTCTCTTTACCTATAAAATATCTGATTGCGATTACATCTAATTTTTAAAAATTGTTTATAATTAATAAAGCATTATTATTCACATAAATACAAAATTTCACTTTTTAAATTTTCCATTCAAATTTAAGAAAATATCAATTATAATAAAAACTGAAAATAAAATTTCCAATTATAAATTAGAAAATATTAATTGAATTTCAGAAAATCATATCAAAACGTCGGAAATAATAATTTTAAATTTAGAAATATGTTTACATTGAAAAATGTTTACATTTAAAAAAAATATTGCCATTCAGGAGATATTAATAACTTTTCAGTACCGCGATTCAGTAACTTCTTTTAACGATAGTCGAATCGTAAAAAAAAAGAAAATTGCAAAATTATCAGTAAAATTTTTAAACGATATTCGCTATGGTTAAAGAGAACCATTTTTGTGTTGTTTATTCAATCGATAAAAACTTAAATTTTTAGGTTGAAATGTCGTAATACATAAATAAAAATCATGAAATAGTGAAAATATTTTGCTTTAATTAAAAAACTTTTTTATATAAATAAAAAAATTAAATTCATTACTTCATTTTCAAATAAATAAACAGAAATATTAGTAAAAAAAATAAAGATATTAAACTAAACATAAAATCATCCTGTCAAACACGAAGTAATTTGTTTTTTTCTATTCTTTGTGTTTTTCGCTTATTTTGACAGAGATGCCACTTCTTTACAATTTAAATAAATAGAAAAACAGACTTGTCGATATTAATTTAAATTCAATGAATTTAAAAAAACCTCAAATGATATTTAAGAATTGCTAACATAAAAATTGTTACATAAGTAAACGTAATTTTATGAGAATGTTATTTTTTATATATAAATTTTCACAATTTTTTTTGGATGAAAATTTTAAGTTTTTCAGAAAATAAAGATAACATTAAATTATTTTATTTAAAATGTTTGGGACTTTTCGTTTTTTGCGTTTTTCATCCCTAATTTGATTATTTATTATTATAAATTTATTCTCTATGTTTTCAAAATATGACAATATTTTAAAAAAAGTTGAGAGAGCTTTTTTTTTTGGTTATTATTTTGTTACTCCATACGACCTATATGGCCACAATGAAGAAATATTTGGCCAGTTAAAAGAAGCTATACAGCCATCTCCAATTAGCACGATTTAATGCATATAGCCACTCTACACAACCATTACCTTTGCAATGGAGGTTAGGGCGAGCTATTTAATTAGCAAAAACTAAATTAAACGAGAAATTATGTCATATAACCGGAAACGCATGCATATAGGTATATAACCTAAATGCATGCCGATCAGCAACTACGATGACCAAAAAGCAAACACCGAAATAAATCCGAAATAATAGAAAAGACGAAAACCAACCCAAAGAATTTTCTGAAATAATTTGGTATTAAGTTTAAAAAATTGTTTACTTTTTCCAATATTTTGTTTACATTTATTATCAATACTCAAACCGAGGTGGAGGGTATCAAAGATTCGGCACAGCCGAATTTAACACTCTTACTTGTTTTTTATTAACTTGTTAAATTTGCGGTAATTCTATCGGAAATGTATTTGAATCTGACAAATATTAAAAAATGATCTTTAGACGGCTTTAATAAGAGTAGCAGATTCCAGCGCTCGAAATTCGAGTGCAATTTCAAGGCAGCTTTATTTTTCAACTTAGCCAATTCACAAACCAACATTTTTATGGTTTATTATTATTGTGAATGAAGATAACAAACTCTTTAACAGACACATTAACAAATTTAATAAAACACACAATGCATATGTATAATTTTATGTATGTGTTAGTAGCAACTTTAAATGCAATTTACTCAAAATAAAGGAAAAAATTTAAAAATCTGTAAATCTGCAAAACGGCTAAGAAGAAATACCTTTCAATTAATATACGTTTGGTCAAAATCGGGATAAAACGGTAGAACAAAACATCGGTCACAAGAAATCGCCTAGCCTAGTAATATTATAGATATATATATTTAAAATGCTTAAAGTATCTAATCTGAGAGTTTTTCAAAAAAAAAATATCTTGAGTTCCTCAAAATATCTTGAGTTCATCAAAGTAAAAGTGGAAATTTTTGAAATGTGTGGCAATACCAGCCTAAACTAATAGCCTCGTAGATTATAGCGATTCATTCACACTCACTAAGCAGATGGTACAAACACAACGACAACAACAACAACAACAATTACATCTATGAACACAAATCACAAACTTTTAAATAACATCAATAACAACAAAAATATAGAAAAATATTCTTTCTGATGAAATCTCAGGACATATTGAACCGATTTCGATTTTTTAAACAAAAACCTGGTCAGGGTGTTTGTAAATCAATTTCACTATTGTGTGCGAGATCGTGATTTCCACAGACGGACATATGGATAGACGGACATCGTTCTACCAACTCCGCTTGTTAGAAGTATCAGGAATATATATATATATATATATATATATATTATGGGGTACAGATTGTTTGTAGTTATTAAAACCGAATGACAACCTATCTTGTCCTTTAACAGTATTATTGTTTATAGTCCATTTGCATTAAAACATTTTTCTGCAATTTACACATGTGCTAGTGAATTGTGTATTTTATAAGCTTTAATAATTTTATTTAATATTAACAAACTACCAACGCAAGAGGTATGTCAGGTTATGTATTCGTGTGACCTAATCTTTATAACATAATAAATACAATGTAGGTAAATTTTGATAGTAAATGTCTACAGCAAAATAAATATGATTTTTTCGCGCCATGCAAGTTAATATTTTTTATTTATTTATGAGTGCATGTATTCGTTGTATGAAGAAAAAAAAAACGAATGAATTTGCATAAACAATTTATGTTTTGAAAACCAACAAAACGGATATGTCAAAAACCTCCACCGAACGTCCATCCGTCGAGGCAACCAACTAAGCGATGTTTTATTTTACTCTTTTTTTTCCATTAAAAACAAAAAGTCACCTTTAAACAAGGCTGTACAGGATTTGTCGCATTTCGTGTTACTTCATGAGAATTTAAAATAACAATTTATATGGATACAAATTTACACACTAATATACGTACATATGTATGTACATCTGCCACATCCGTTAAACATTCACTCTACACTCACACATACTTGTACCAGCTACTAGCATTGCATGGTTTTTAAAGGTGGCCATTTTGTTGTGAACATCAACATTTTTATTAAAATATAACATGAATTATTGGGTAAAAATATAACGACAACAGGAATTTTTTTAAAAAAAAAAGGTTAACAAATGGTAAAATATTGCATATAAAAGAAACTAAAAAAAAAGAAATTTATTTTAATCCCAGCCATCTTTTTTGATGAGGTTATGAAGTCTGAATGACTGAAGGGCCGTTTACTACTCTGTGCTTAGGTACTGGTTTGGTTGAATGGTTCGTTGGTTGCGTTAATCCATCCATCTATTCATCCATGCAGATCTAGCTAACATCATTTATCTGTAACATTGGCTCTGCTATACCATGACCATTAGTTGTTTGTAGTTTTTCAGGCAACACTAAACTTTGGAATAGAGTATCTAAAGTAAGTGCAATAGATTTTTGAATTTTTTTCATTTTATATTTCAAACAGGATTGGGCTTTGTAAGTATGATAATTGCAACGCGTGGGAAAAGGGGATTGCTAAGCCGTACTTCAAAGAGTTATTTATTGCCAAACTGATTAATTTGTTTCATATACTCGTAGTATACGATCAAAAATTAATACTTCAAAATTGAAAAAGAGCTTCATTAACCTTTTATCTCTCCAATAACAATTTTATTATTGGCAAAGAAATTAATCGAATTGTTAAACACTAATCACTATTTAAAAGCTATGGCCCATTGTGAATTCCTATTCTCCGCATGGTAGGTTTTTATTATCTATAATTTAATTCTTGCATATGTTTGTATCGATTGGCATTACGGAAAACATAAAAAATAATACAACCAAAATGCCAATTTAATGGTTTTTGTAGTAAAACATACGGATAACATGGAGTAAGAAATGACGATTAAAAAAATGTATTTATGTCTGAACTATTTTACTGCTCTTCATATATAAATATTGAATAATTGTTATTTGTGTAGATTTCCAGGTCCATGAAGTTATTAATGGATTATATAGAAGCATATTTGATCGAATTTATCTTTATAGTACCGGATCTTAGGAAATGTAAGTCTATGATATTTTACAGGGGTGTAATTTCTAATAATTATTGTGCTTATAAGTACTAGCAGATTTCAGCGCCTGAAATTCGAGTGCTATTTCTAGGCAGCTTTATTTTTTAACTTAGCCAATTCACAAACTAACACTTTTATGGTTTATTATTATTGTGAATGAAGAAAACAAAGTTACTGACGAACACATTAACAAATTTAATGAAACACACATAGCAAATCGCACCTGTACCTCTAAAGTGAATCAACTCAAAATTTACAAGTTTTCAGTGGAGGCAAAAAATGTTTTTTTTTAACATTTACTAAAAATTTAAAACCAGTTGTTTCATTGTAAAGAATTGCGAATAAGAAGTATACAACAGCAGTTGTTTTTGCGATTTTTTCAGTGATCATCAAAAATAACAAGTTTTTTGGGTGCAACTCAAAATATGTCTTTTTGGTGAATTCTAAAGAAGCTACTCTTATAACGCAAATAGGTTTACAACTGTATTTTTTTTTTTTGCGAAAGACTAGAAAAATCGATGTAAGGTTTTTACAGTTGATAGATATGACCACTGTGTATCATTTTCTTGCAAAAAGTGTAAATTGAGAAATTTTGAGTTGACTCACTTACATGTGCGATATGTATAATTTTATGTATGTGTTAGTAGCAACTTTAAATGCAATTTACTCAAAACCAAAGGAAAAATTTAAAAATCTGTAAATCTGCAAAACTGCAAAACGATTAAAAAGAAATACCTTTCAAATAATATATGTTTGGTCAAAATTGGAATAAAACGGTGGAACAAAACATCAGTCACAAGAAATTGCCTAGCCTTTTAATATTATAGATAATTGTATTGAACATTTTTCTAACATGTCTAGAAGATGGGCTAATGAATGCTTCACTTTGATGAAATTTAGTACATAAGCCATAGGATGAACGCTGCTGAAATTGTTGAAAATCAGTCCATGTTCAGACCTAGTCCCAATACAAATGACCCCTATGAAATCAACATAAATTGCCATAAGATCTAAACTACCGTATAGATCTTAGTCAAATTGGGTTTGTATGTGTTTATTGTATCCATTAATCAGTAGTCCAAAAAACCCCTTTAGGACAATTCTTAGACATAGAGTCCATATAGAGCTGCTTCCCAATCTTCACTTAAATCTATCAAAAAACGGAAATATTGCACAGATTTTTCTCAAATTTGGTTTGTATTTATTTTTTCAAAATATAAGTGACTTTTCCAAATACGGTCAGGATCGGTCCATTGTTCGACCTAGTCCCCATATAAATATAGCACCGGATATGAACTTTTTCATATCTGCAGCCAAAAAAATTAATAACAATGGCACTCAAATTTGGTTTTTGCTTATGTCCTATATCCAATTAGTTGGACCGAATAGATAAGGTCTCTAAAGCATGGTATAGGGTATCGTATAGTCGGTCTAGACCGACTATAATTTCTTACTTGTTTTTTATTTATCTTACTCTACGGCCTAACAAAAAGGATCATCTGTCATCCAATTCAATCGATCTAATTTATTGTCATGGAAATCAGTTTTAAGATTTAGTTTCAAATGTAAATTTTCGTTAAAAAATGTATATCTTAAAAAAACTCTTTTTTATATAATATAAAACTTTTTTTTTAATACAAAAAAAATTATTCAAAGAAAATTACTTATCAAGAGAAGAACGAATTCTGCCTAAGAATATTATAATAACAAAATAAGCCTTTTATACTTTATCCAAAATATGGAACTACTTCATTTTTTAATTAAGTACAAGAAATGCATTTCCTAGCATGTGGAAAATATATTTTTTGAATCCTTAATTATTGTCAAAAAATTGTGTTTTAATTCCACATTGCTATAAATTATCAATATATTGTGCCATTGTATTTTCCGATTGATGGCAGCAATTAAAATATATATTGTTCGGTTCGAGATCAGGTATACATATTTTAATAATAGAAAAGATAATACTTTCTGCAATGTAAGAGAAAAGTGGAAAATATTGAAGACGGCGCTAGATGGAATTAGCCATTTCGCACTTACTCGACTTGTTCGTCTTTAGCATCCTTCTGTCTATTACTTCAACTCATGCTTAAACAACTATTAATTCAACACTTGCAGATTCCAGCGCTCGAAATTCGAGTGCAATTTCTAGGCAGCTTTATTTTTCAACTTAGCCAATTCACAAACCAACACTTTCATGGTTTATTATTATTGTGAATGAAGATAACAAACTCACTAACAAACACATTAACAAATTTAATAAAACACACATGGCGTATGTATAATTGTATGTATGTATTAGTAGCAACTTTAAATGCAATTTACAAAAAATAAAGAAAAAAATTTAAAAATCTATAAATCTGTATAACGGCTTAATAGAAATACCTTTCAAATCGGGATAAAACGGTAGAGCAAAACATCGGTAACAAGAAATCGCTTAGCCTATTAGTATTACAGATTTGAAAGAAAAGAGCATGAGGAATGATTTTTCTTTTTTTACGAGAGTTATTACGAGTAAGCGGGTTTTTTATTTAATTTTTAGCTTTCTCTACCATAACACCGCTTTAATCAATTTCAAGTCTCGTAAAGCAAAAAAAGCTTTTTCGTTTTTTGTTTATTGCCAACGGTCCTCTAGATGGAACTGTAATAGCTTGTGAAATCTTAGCAGATTAATCACAAACACTATTGTACCTCATGTTTTGTATGTTCGTTTTTTTATGTATTGTCGATCTTGTGTTGCCGTAATAAGTTCTTTATTTTTCGTTTCGGGATCATGTATACATTTCATAATAATAGAAAAAATATTAAAAATAATTATTGACTCCCTCAGGAAGGGGACCAATAATTACTATACGAAATTGACACTATAAGAAACCCTAAGAAACTCCAGCCAACACATCTCTACTTTTAGAATTAAAATTATCGAAAACATCTGAAAACATTTTTAGAAATATTAAAGTTTTAAACCAAATGTAAATTTTAAGAATTATTCGACCTTTGAAATTGATGACCAAATCATATCAAATGCTTTCTTAGAATCTAATCTAAGAATTATTCAAGTACTTCTATGCTAGTGGGTGAGCAATTCCAAGTCATAGTGAAAGTACTAGGCCAGTATAGTAAAACCTCCAAAGGGTTTGGCGTTCTCAGGACTTTTATATTTATTTAGTTTTTCAATTATAACTCAAGAAACATTGACGAAATCTTTTCGTTTCATTCTTAAGCAAAATTGTAGGTCTGGCTTAAGTTAATTATTTTTATACCCTATACCACAATGTGGTTTGGGTATAATGGCTTTGTGCTGCTGTTTGTAACTACCAAAAATATTTGACCATCTTTTATTATACCGATCAGCTCAGAATCAATTTCAGAGACGTTTTAGCCATGTCCGTCCGTTCGTCCGTCCGTCTGTGTATCCATGTAAACTTTGTAATCAAAAAACAGGTCGCAAATATGAATATATTTTGATGAAATTTGGTACATTAGCTTTTATCGGCCATAGGATGAACGCTATCGAAATTGGTGAAAATTGGTCCATGTTCAGACCTAGTCCCCATACAAATGACCCCTATGAAATCGTCATAAAATGCCATAAGATCCACATTATCACATAGATCTTAGACAAATTGGGTTTGCATGTGTTTATTGTATCCATTAATCAGTAGGCCAAAAGAGATTGCTATAGGACAATTCTTATTCATAGGTTTAGAGACCTTATCTCTCAGGCCCAACAAACTGGATATAGAAAATATGCATAAACCAAATTTGAGTCGGATTTTTATTAATTTTTTCGGCTGCAGATATGAAAAAGTTCATATCGGATGCCATATCTATATGGGGACTAGGCCCAAAAATGGACCGATCCTGACCATGTTTGGTAATGTAGCGTAACACGACTTTCGTAGTGTGCTGTATAATACCCACACTGCATAGCGTACAATATTTGCAAATGCGGAAATAACAAATATCAATATTGTTGACCACTGCATTTGCAAAACATTGTATGACTGCGTATATTGTTATACCCTATACCACTATGTGGTTTGGGTATAATGACTTTGTGCTGCTGTTTGTAACACCCAAAAATATTTGACCTAGACCCGTCTTTAATTATACCGATCGAATCAAAATCACTTTCTGAGTTGATTTAACAATGTCCGTCCGTCCGTCCGTCCGTCCGTCCGTCCGTCCGTCCGTCTGTGTGTCCATGTAAAGCTTGTAATCAAACTGCAGGTCGCAAATATCAATATATTTTGATGAAATTTGGTACATAAGCTTTTATCGGCCATGGGATGAACGCTATTGAAATTGGTGAGAATCGGTCCATGTTCAGACCTAGCCCCCATACAAATTACCCATATGAAATCGACATAAATTGCCATAAGATCCAAATTGTCATATAGATCTTACGCAAATTGGGTTTGTATGCGTTCATTACATCCACTAATGAGTAGTCCAAAAATGATCCCTTTGACCCCACATAGATCTGCTTCCCGATCTTCAGTTAAATCTATTAAAAAACAAAAATATTGCACTGATTCTTCTCAAATTTTGTTTGTACATATTTTTGCAAAATACAAGAGACTTTACCAAACATGATCAGGATCGGTCCATTTTTGGACCTAGCCCCTTTATAGATATAGCATCCGATATGAACTTTTTTATATCTGCAGCCAAAAAAATTAATAAAAATCCCACTCAAATTTGGTTTTTGCTTATTTTCTATGTCCAGTTAGTTGGGACTAAGAGATAGGGTTTCTAAACGCATGGTATAGGGTATCGTATAGTCGGTCTAGACCGACTATAATTTTCTTACTTGTTATTGTATGTTGTTGTTACGCTGGCACACTTATGTTTATGCTGACCCAAGTGCAGGTAACACATTGTTGTTAATATAGGTTGAAAATATGTATATAAAGAAGAACATTTTATAATCAATTAATCATTAATAATTTAGCATTAAAAGACTCAGCTCCTAGATAGAGCTGAAGCATAAATAAAATAAATACTATTAAACTAAAAAACTATCTTGTTTTGCTATAGTAAAGTCTCTTGTATTTTGCAATAATATATACAAACAAAATTTTAAAAGAATCAGTGCAATATTTATGTTTTTTGATAGATTTAAGTGAAAATCGGGAAGCAGCTCTATATGGGGCCTATGACTAAGAGTTGTCCAATAGGGATCATTTTTGGACTACTGATTAATGGATGTAATATATACATACGAACCAAATGTGACTAAGATTTGTACGATAATTTGGATCTTATGGCAATTTATGTTGATTTCATAGGGGTCATTTGTATGGGGGCTAGGTCTCAACATGGACCGATTCTCACCAGTTTCTCGATTTTCGTTATTCGCGATTTTCGTTTTTGGAGATTTTTGTTATTCGCGATATTCGATTTTGGCAATTGTTAATTTAGGCGATTTTTGATTTTGACGATTTTTGTTATACGCGATTTTTGTTTTTTTTTTAATATTGTAGTTGTTCGACCTTTCAAATGTTGATAAATAAAACTTCTCGAGCTCGAGAATTATTTGTTGTTCGCGATTTTCATTTGTGGCGATTTTTGAATTAGAGATTTTGATTTTGGCGATTTTTTGATTTCCCAATTTTTATTTTTGTGATTTTGGATTTTCGCTATTTTTGTTATTCGCGTAATTTGTTATTTCCGATTTTCGGTTATGACAATTTTTGTTTTTGGCGATTTTTGTTATTCGTGATTTTCGGTTTCGGCGAATTTTGATTTTGACAATTTTAAAATTTTTGGCGATTTTTGCCATTCGAGATTTTCGGGTTTCGCAATTTTTGATATTGGCGATTCCGCCCATACTCACATCCATAATTTTAATAAGCTAGGTGATTTCTTCTGACCGATGTTTTGTTCTACTGTTTTATCCCGATTTTGACCAAACGTATATTATTTGAAAGGTATTTTTTTTAGCCGTTTTGCGCGTTTATAAAAATAAAATATCAAATTATACATATGCTATGTGTTTGCTAGTGAGTTTGTCATCTTCATTCACAATAATAATAAACCACATAAGTGTTGGTTTGTGAATTGGCTAAGTTTAAAAATAAAGCTGCCTAGAAATTGCACTCGAATTTCGAGCGCTGGAATCTGCTAGTTGGTAATTAATGTACTCGTCAAAAGTTTCAAAATTGTCATTTTCTAGTAATTAATTTTTTTATGAATTCAGACAAAGTCCCAAAGCTTTTACTAATTTAGTACTCCAGATATATGACATCAAATATTTACTTTGTATACGGGTGCCACGCCCATAATACCGCACATTTTTCGCGAATCTTCAAATTAGTTTAATATGTACATTAGAATGGTCCTTAAAAATACCACAAATGCTGTTGCATCGGCCTCGGAAAGGAACGGGTGAGCGTTGTTCCATTTATTTAAAATTTTTAGCATGGGAGATTTGCGCATCTGGTTATTATATTTTAAACGTCACATATAAAACTTCAACAGCACTTACAAAATATTTGAATTTTTTTAAGAAATTTTCTTGCATTAGCTTGGGGTCAGCTATATATTAATACGTGAATGTAAATTTTTAGCTCCCTTTTTAAGAATATGCGGCACGAAGGAGTGTGAAAATTGGCATAGTTTTAGTTCATATGAAGGAGAAGCTGAGAATGATAAAATTTATGTTTAATCTGTCTTAAGAATATATTAAATTAAATAAAATATTTCTAATAATTAATTACACCCTGTTAATGAGAATGATTAGATTGTATATGATACGGCCTGTGTTGAATTGTGAATTGTTTATATTGATTAGCATATATTTAGGTTCATTTAAATATTCATACAATTTTAAATTGATAGAACAACAATATTTTCTACAATTTCCACGTGCAGAAAAATTTTTAGTTCCCTTTTAAAGCAGTGTGCGGGCACGAAGGAGTGTGAAAATTGGTATAGTTATAGTTCATATGAAGGAGAAGCTGAGAATGATAAAATTTATATTTAATCTGTCTTAAGAATATATTAAATTAAATAAAATAAAGTATTTCTAATAATTCGTTACTCCCTGTTAATGAAAATGATTTAAATTGTATATGACACGCCTTGTGTTGAATTGTAGATTGCTTAAATTGATTAGCATACCTTCAGGCTCAGTTAAATATTAATAAATTTTTAAATTGAATGAAAAAATAATATTTTCTGGAATTTTCACTCGAATTTCGAGTGCTGGGCTATACTAGTATTTTTTAAAACTTGAATTAGGAGTTCTCAAAATTTTATTAAAAAAATGTCCCATTTTCGGTCTCATTAAGCAATAGGCCAGCAACGTGGTAATAAAACAATACTTCATATCTGAGTACTTATAAGTATAGAGACCAAAAAAAAATATTATGGCTTTAATCTCAAAGTTGAAAAAGTGCCATCAAATTTTGGCACAAAAGTGGGCTGGAGCATTTGCTATTTTTTGGCGAGTTTTTATTCGGTTTTGAAGTTAGACAGCTTTTTGAATTGAAGATATTTTAATACTGAAATGGGATCATGTAACAGTTTGTCGAAAAAATTAAACTGTGGAACGGAATTTTCGCAAAATCTGAAAAAAAATCATATTTTCTTCATATAAACACACTTGAAATTTTCAATCGATTTACGGCGCGACTTTTATTTATCAGATTGTTTTCAAACTTCACATTTGTTAGTTTTATATAGAAAGGAATCAAACTGGACCCCGAAACTCTCAAAAATCGTCAAAAATGTCAGCATAACGTAGCACCACGCCAATGTATATGTACACAGTTTCAGAACTCTTGCTGTCGTGGTACTCTATATAATATAAGTTAAAATTAAAAATTCTCTTTATATGGAAGGTGCCACGTCCTCTTGAAAAATCAAAAAATCCTATTTTTCCTTCCGGATAGGCAGTAACCTATTGCAAAAAAAAAAAAAAAAAAAAAGTTCAAGGCCATCGGTCCTCCTATAAACCCCCTAAAAAAAAACAAACAAACATAAAATACTCCATTTTTATGTACATATGTATAAGATGTTTATTGTATTAAAAATATTATTGTATATGATTTAAGAACAAAAAAAATATCATTTAAGTTTGTGCCAAAAATATATTTAATAGGTTTTATATTTTTAAAATAAATTATGTGTATATTTTGATAAGAATTGCGGAATTTTTGTTTTAAAAAAATGTAAATTAAAAATTACGAATTTTAAGGTTAATTTTTAAAAGCATATTTCTATATAAATGCATATCTTAGTGCATGTTGTCCATCCCATAGTGCATGATTTAAGGGCATATTTTCGATTTTTTAGTTTATTGAAGTTGTAGTGCTGATATTAGCATTTTATTAACGTCTTTGAAAATTGTTATGAAAAAATATTTTAGAACCGAGAGATCAATACTTACCGAGATTTGCTATGCAAAATTTCTGCTCGAGAGAAAAAAGAAACTATATTAACGAAACGAATTTCTTTAAGTCAACTTTAAAAAGTGATTCACCACAAAAAAATTCTACTAAAAATTTGATTCATACTCTATAAATGTACTGGAAAGAAAAAATACTTTTTAAATAACAATTTTCCTTCATTCAACACCCTTAAAAATAAGTGTCAAACTTAAAAACATATTTAAACACTTAATCCCTTATAGTTAAGCAAACAAAACTTTACAGTACTTGCAGTTGTACTGCAGCAGACTTCGAAAAGAAAAGTTTTTTTTTTGGGAATATGAAAAAAAGAGAAACAAATTACCAATTAATTCATTTGCATGCTAAAACTAAGCTAAAGTAGTAGTTGAGTAGCAGCAGTAGTATGTAGTAAAAAAAATACAGTTGCTGGCTTGTCGTTCTATAACTAACACTGAATAATCTTTAGAAAATATTCCCAGAAATAAGAAACAAAGAAGACGACAAAAACAAACAGATTAGTATTCATGCAACAATGAAATTGCAGGAAAATTTCTAAAAGAAAAACAACTTATTTGTCCCCTTAAAAAAATAATTATTATTGTTGCATAAGATAAGATATACAGAAACTTCATGAAAGAAACAAAGAAAGACAACTTGCCTTCTGTGATGACCCATGTTTTTTTTTTTTTTTAGTTAACAACACAGAACAAAACACCATCCAATTCAATCTAAGATGTCCCTTTTGGGCCAGATCATCTTAGATATCATTATGGTTAAGTTTCTAATGATAAGTTTTTCTAAACAACAACAAAAAAAAAAAAAAAAAACAACAAAACATCATAGCGTTATATGGTTTATTATTGCAGTTAGTTTTTATACCCTACATATTACAGAGATATATTAGATTTTATACCATATTCCTAAGTGGTATGTAATGAGGGTATAACGATGTTTCTAACTACCAAAAACTCTGAGTAGGCTTGAAACAATTATTTAATTTTTCCTATTTTAACAAAAAACTGTGCTGAGGAACTAACTTGCTAAGTTTCGCATAAGCCTCTGATCAACTCAGAATTATTTTCTGGCACGATTCAGCTATGTACATTAGGGTGGCCCTTAATAAAAAAAAGTCTTCAAACTCTCGGTAGCACCCGTTAAGTTCACCAAAATAAATAGAATAAATTTTATATTTTATATTCTTTTGAATAGATTGTATTTTATTATCTTTAGGTCATTTGTGGGTTAACTTATTTTATTTAGGAAAATATAAATAGTTTTTACACATAAAATAATTTTATAACAAAATTGGTTTAAAGTTATTTTAATTTATATTCACGAGAAATAAGCAGATAATTGCACTAAAGATATATAACACAGGATTATTTTCATACCAGGAGCACTGAAGGGCTAAATAAATAAAAATTAACCGAATTATTTTTCTTAAATTTCAAATAGAGGTTTCAGCGAGTTTAATAGAAAAACTCGTTTTCGTTCATGTTTATTTTAAAATATCTCAAAAACCAAAGCTGTACTTGGCAAATAATGGGTTAACGTTCTCGGATTTATCCCAAATTTTAGGAACTGAAGTTCTACACATTTAGTTATTATATTTTAGGCATCGCATCTTAAAATTCAACAGCACTTACAAAATATTTGAATTTTCTGAAAAATTGTCTTTTATTAGCTTGGGGACATATGTGAACCCAATTGTAAAAGGGTTAACGGGATCATATTATTTTTTTTCAGAAACTTCAGGCTATTAAGATAAAATATAACATTTAAAAGTAGAAAAGTGATAAATTTTTGATACAATGTATTTAGGAAGAGTATATCCCATTTTTCTCGAAATCCTCAAAAATAAAATCCTTGTCAAAAAAATTCTGGCACAGGGACTTACTCAAAAATTCACACAGTTAATCTGTAGCATGCATTTAACAATACTTTTAAGTGCCAGATCCATTTTTTTAAATTTTGTTTAAGAAAATTTTTTAAAACTTGAAAAAGGAGTTTTCAAAATTTTATCAAAAAAATTTCCCATTTTCGGTCTCAATGCGCAATAGGTTAACAACACGCTAATAAGACAATACTTCATATCGAAGTACATATAAGTATAGAGACCAATAAAAAATTTTGGATTTAATCAATTTTTCAAAGTTGAAAAAAATGCCATAAAATTTCTTGACCTAGTTTTTTTTTGGCACAAAAGTGGTCTGGGGCATTTGATAATTCTTGGCGTGTTTTTATTAAATTTTGAAGTTTTATAGCTTTTAGTAATGATAATGTAATAGTGATCCCGAATTATGAAACAATTTATCGGAACAATTAAACTATAGAACGAACTTTTCGTAAAATCTGAAAAAAGTCATATTTTCCCCATATAAACACACCTCTAAATGTTTTTTGATTGGCCCAAAGCTTTGCATTTCTCAGTTTTTTTTTGCTATTCGCATATTTCTAGGGGGTGCTACCGAGAGTTTGAACACTTTTTTTCCCTCCATATAATGAAAGGCCACCCTAATTTACATACGTCTGGCTGTCCGTCCGTCCGTCGGTTTGTAATAAACATACAGGTCGTAAATATGAACATATTTTGATTAAACTTAGTATGTCAGCTTTCGTCGAGTATAGCATTAATACTGTTAAAATCGGTGAAAATTGGTGCATGTTCAGGCCTAGCTGTCATAAAAATAATCAAATCAATCCAACTAAAATTGTCGTAAGATCCAGATTTTCAAATGTATATATATCGCTAAAGTTTGGGGTGTGTCTATTATACCCACAAATCAGAAGTTCAAAACTAAACCATGTAGGACCATTTTTAGTCATAGTCCCCATATAAAGCTGCTTCCTTATCGCCACCATAATTTTTTTTTTTAATTTTGGTTTATATATCTCACCTGTACGTCTAAAGTGAGTCAACTCAAAACTTTTAATTTTCACCTTTTGCAAGAAAACAATACACAGTGGTAATATCTATCCACTGTGAAAACCTTACATCGGGTTTTCTAGTCTTTCGCAAAAAAATACAGTTGTAACCCTCTTTGTTTATAAGAGAGCTTCTTTAGAATCCACTAAAAAGACATATTTTGAGTTGCACCCAAAAAATTTGTTATTTTTGGTGATCACTGAAAGAATCGCAAAAACAACTACTGTTGAATACTTATTATGCGCAATTCTTTACAATGAAACAACTGTTTTTAAAATTTATAGTAAATATTGAAAAAAAAAACCCGTTTTTTGCGTCTACTGAAAATTTGTAAATTTTGAGTTGACTCACTTTAGAGGTACAGGTGCGATATGTTTTTGAGAAAATTATATGACTACTAAATGTATAATCAGATATGAACGTTTTCTTCTCTGCACGCCACAGTATAATAAGAAAAGTATTAAAATTTGCATAATGCTTATTTTCTATATTCTGTAATTGCCTCAGCAAAGTTGGATCTAAGACACTTTCTCGAAACGCATGGTATAAGGTATTGTATAGTCGGTCTAGACTTGTTTAGTTTTGCTTAACCGAGACAATAATTCATAACTAGCAGATTCCACCGCTCGAAATTCGAGTGCAATATCTAGGCAGATTTATTTTTCAACTTAGCCAATTCACAAACCAGCACTTTTATGGTTTATTGTTATTGTGAGTGAAGATAACAAACCCATTAACAAACACAAATTTAATAAAACACAGACAGCATATGTATAATTTACTCAAAATAAAGGAAAAAATTTCAAAATCTGTAAATCTGCAAAACGGCTAAAAAGAAATACGTTTCAAATAATATACGTTTGTTCAAAATCGAGATAACACGGTAGAATAAAACATGGGTCACAAAAAATCGCTTAGCCTATTAATATTACGGATTAGAAGCCTACAAATATGCTTTATTGTTTTCAAATAGAATATACAGTAGTGGTCAGCAATTTAGGGACAAGTTTTTGTTATGTATTGAGGCGAATTTTTCAGCCAATTTATAAACCGTTTATAAAAACTAAAATACGAATTGAATTCCTCATTGAAAAACGTATTTATTTGTGAAAAAAGTTATAGCAAAATAACTAATTTCTGCTAATGATTCTAACCAAAAATAAAATACTGCACTTTTTGCCTGAACATTTATATAAGGACAAGTGCACTTATCTATAATATTGATAGGCAAGGCGATTTCTTGTGACCTATGTAAGTTTCACAGTTTTACCCCGATTTTAACAAAAAATTTATCATATGAAAAGTATTTCTTTTTAGCTGTTTTTCAGATTTACAAATTTTCATCGCCTGGAACATTTTTTTGCAGTTATGATCGTTTAAAGTTGTTACTAACACATACATAAAAGTATACAATACTATGTGTGTATTTATTGAATTTGTTAATGTGTTTGTGTTAATGTGTTGAGTTTGTTTTCTTCATTTAAAATGAGTTGAATTGTGAAGCATACCCTTAGGGTCTTTATTAAATGAAAAAATAAAATTACATTGAATTTGCACTCGAATTTCGAGCGCTGGAATCTGCTACTATAAATAAATATACAAAAACTCTCTGGATTTAATGATTGCACTGCATCTTCTTGGAAGCATTTCAATTAAATTGCGACATCTTTCGAGGGGAATATTTTCCAAATAAGTCCTAAGCTGTTTTTACATCTACCTAAAGATTTTTAATTGGGCTAAATATCAATATTTTCTGAAGAAGGCCATATGATATATAATTGTCCAACCTATAAAATATCTGTTTGAACACCAAGTACACCTTCGCTACTGTGCAACGGCGTACCATGAAAATGCCGCCCAAACCATAATGTTGCCTCCACCATGCTTTTTACTTTTTAAAGTATAGCGAGAGTTTAGTTCTTTTAGTGGATGCCGCACATATATTTTGCCATCCGAACCGAATAAACGACTAAATTAAATTTATTAATTTTTCGTCGCTCCGGAAAATTTTTTTTCCCAAAATTTCAGCGGTTTCTCTAGCTGTCTTTCGCAAAATAAATACGCCGATTTAAGTTTCTTTTGGATACATGTGGTTTTTATTTGGCAATGCATTCTCGCAAACCATTTTGCTGGAGCTGACCGTACACTTCGCTATTTATTTGTCTCGAGCTCATAAAAAGGTTGGTTTTGCTTGCTTTACCAATTAGGCGACCATCACGTGGAGTTGATTTTTTTTGCTCTAGGTTGTCTTTTTTTTTTTGTTTTCAATGGTTCGGTTTTGTCTATGACGTTGAATAGCATCATGTACCATTGTCTTGGAGCGAACAAGTTCCTTTGCTATAGCATGAACAATATTATTTTAATTTAATTACTTCCAATCAATTCTTTTATGGAAATCTGGAGTACATGACTTTTGGGATATGGCATTGCTGTAATTTGTTTAATCAGTTATTAATTCAAATTTGCTTATATATGTATTAGAAGTCTAACTAAACTTACCAGAAATTTTAAAAATATTTTCGCAATAAGCTTGTTGGAAACATTTTTCCCTAACTATATGACCTACCAAAAAACGATAACAATTGATGTTTTCACAATAGAAGCAACACTTGAAGTGAAACAAGCTAACGCATATGGTAAGATTTCTTAGTCTGTAAGAATTTCGTGTTATAATTTACAGTGCTTCTAAAAATATGTTAAGATTGTAAACAATTTATGAAAACTTTACATGTTTTGCAATATGGGTTCTTAACCCTAAATAAATGGCCACATTTGCATGGCTAATAAACGCGAAAATAGCTTAAGTCAAATAATATTCAAAATTCGCTTTTTGATGAGAATCTATAATTTGCTATTATTTGGAGCAACTGTAAGAAGTTCATAGTTGTAAAAAATACCATTATGAATTAACAGTGCATTTACTTACTAAAGAGAAAGCCAAGATGATTAAAAAATCGTTCTTCTAAAGAATTTATATTTTGGAACTCAAGCCAGTTTCGCGCTGATGGCTCGATATGATTATACCCACAATGAGGAGTATAATCAGTTTATAACTAGCAAAACTACTAGATCCACCCACTACTTTACCGATCAACAAGTAGTGACTGAGTAAATTTATTGATGTTCGCGCGTACGTTTGTCTGTCTGTCTGTCCATATTATAAAATTGAAATATATTTGAATGGCGATAGGTACGTAATTTTATATCATCTCAGAGACGATCGCTATTGTAAATTAAGAAAATCGACGCATGTTAAAACCTAGCCGCCCTACAAATGTCCCCTCCCCTGCAGGTAAATATTTTTCAAGTCATTCAAACGACATATATTTAACTCTGTTATTTGATTGGTGTATGATTTTAGAACATATAAATGAACTCAGATGATATTGTCAAGATGGCACCAAGATCACCATATAATATTTATATCTGTCTCTGGACAACAAATACTTGGATATCCCTATTAATGGTCTTAGCCTAGCCTATGAACTATGCACTCAATGCACATTTGTTTTTGTAAAAGTACTTAGGTATAGGCAGGGTATTCTTTTTCGTTTTTGTTTCTTTTTCTTGCTTATACTAAAGAACAAAGCAAGAACACTTTCGTATGCTTTGTTGGTACACCTTAGGGACCGAGATATTCAATGAAGGTTTTGTTGATGTCTAAAATATGATTTCGTTTAAGAAATTGTTTAAAGCTGTAAATTAAGAACCACTTTGAAAAATCAGTGTAAGTCTTAAATTTAAAATTCAAGTTATTACTTTACAAAAAGGGCTACATGTATTCATACGAGAAGTGGAAAAGTGATTATTTTTTACTTATAATTTTAAGGCTGAAGCAGAATGTTTGACATTGTTTACGTGGGCATTTGATAGGCACCACTGTATTTAACTGATGTCCGACTGGAATGGATGTTGACATACGGAGTGCGCTATATTTATTTAAGTCTCCTTTTTTAATGATATTTCCGTGTCATTTTGTTGTTAATTATACTTTTTTTAACCGTTTCATTGTATTCGTTTTTTAATCGTTGTTTAACTCTGTTAAGATAAAGATTTGTGTAATTCGATGTTTCGTAGAAATGTAATTTTATATAAATGTGTAAATTCACCGCCATCTTGGGAGATAAATAAAGGAAAGTTCTCGAAATTACTTAGAATTTTGTTTAAAAACCCTGATTTTTGTGTGTTTCATTTTGCTGTTTTTTGGTAGCCGTTTAGCTTGATTTTTGGTTTCACAATTCTTGGGAAACCAGCCTCAAATTTTACGTGAATTTTTCAGCCATGCTTTCAAATTATTCAGACTAATACAAAATATCGTATTGAAAAGAATGAAAATATGAAAAAAACTTGTTTTCTTTATACGTATTAGTGTTTGCACTTTCATAAGAAACTTGTGGGCATCCCTGGTATAGAGCCTCATGTAGTTTTCCTGACCCACATTAAATTTTCTTACTCGCTTTATTTAAAAAAGTTTGCCTAGATAAAATGGATAACACATAACGGGGCTATGTAGTAACAAATCTTTTATATGTTGATAGGGTATCAAATGGTCAGACTGTAATTTTCTTATTTCTTATTTTTGTAGTTTTGTTTGAATTACTCTACAGAATTCCCTTTTTTTGTTTGTTTATTTGTTGGTTTCTGGTTTCTTTAAATATTTAGTAACAATGTCATTATAGTATCTTGTTTTTATATTTAATCCGATATTAATGAGACTTTTTGAACTTGTGAATTGTGCTTAAGAATTATATGGAATGGAATGAATTTAAACCAGAAAAACTTTATATAATTGATTGCAGTAAGAGAAATTGTTGAAATTATGTCCAGCACTTCATTAGGTTTACAAAAAAAAAAAAAAAACAAAAATTTATATTGAATTAAAACGAAAATATATTTTTTCAGCAAATCTACATAAATGGAATGGATGAACATTTATTGAACCAAAGGGTTGAATGAACCGCCAACGTATATTTTACAAAGGCTCACAAAAGAGATATTCTAGAGATATTCGTTCGTGAGCTTTTAAATGATTAAAGAATTCTTATATACTTCATCAACATATTATGGGAATCCACCTGCAAACTTAAGATGACTAGATTTTCATAAAATTCTTTAAAATATAAGTCAATACCTGTAAAAGGACAACTATAAAAGAAGGGGTCAGTCAGAAATCAATATTATACTTGGAGTAGATATTACGTTGGGCAATTTATATTACCAAATTATGTATGATAATAAATTACATAATCAAATGGGTTACAAAAATGATTAGGCAAGTTAAAGCTTGTCTAACTCCTCAAGATATCTCAAGTTTAAAGGTATATAAACACGCATAATCAGAAAGTCCTAATCCTTTCCAGACCAAATTATTTATACTGTAAGCAAGATCATTTTAAAGTATTATCAAAATCGATTAGCGAAACTGGTTGCATAAAAACAATTTTCTTTCAATACCAAAAGTTTGAATAAATAACAAAAAGTAACAGTTGATCAAAAGGATAAAAATTGAATTATTATACCCTATACCACCATGTGGTAACAACTAAAAATATTTGACCTAGATCCATCTTTTTTTATACCGATCGACTCAGAATCACTTGCTAAGTCGATTTAGCAATGTTCGCCGGCCGTCTGTCTTACCGTATGTGTATCATTAGAACGTTGTAATCCAGCAACAGGTTGCATATATGAAAATATTTAAATGAAACTTAGTATATAAGCTTCCATCAGCCATAGGATTTAGCGATGTCCGTCCGTCTGTCCGTCTGTGTGTCCTTGTAAACCTTGTTAACAAACTACATGTCGCAAATATGATAATATTTTGATCTAAATTTGCATGCAAGTTTTATCTGCCATAGAATGAACGCTTTTGAGATTGGTAAAATTCACTGCATGTTCAGACCTGTCCGCATACAAATGACGCCTATGAAATCGACATAAATTGCCATAAATTCCAAATTATTATATAGATCTCAGTCAAATTGGGTTTGTATGTGTTTATTATATCCATTAATCAGTAGTCCAAAAATAATCCCTTAAGAAGAATTCTTAGTCATAGGCCCCATATAGAGCTGCCTCCCGATCTTCACTTAAATCTCTCAAAAAACAAAAATATTGCACAGATTTTTCCCAAATTTGGTTTGTGTATATATTTTTTCAAAATATGAGTGACTTTACTAAATTCGGTCAGGGTCGGTCCATTTCTCGACCTTGTCCCCATATAAATATAGCACCCGATATGAAGTTTTTTCATATCTGCAGCAAAAAAATTAATAACAATGCCGCTCAAATTTTGTTTATGCTTATCTTTTATATCCAATTAGTTGGACAGAGATAGGATCTCTAAACTATGCTATAGGGTATCGGTTGCACCGACTATAGTTTTCTTACTTGTTTTTTTTTTTTTATATACAACAATATTAAATCTTATATTTACAGCACAGGAAATCATTACACCGCGTTACACACATTCTGTCCTATGAACCAAATATACTTTTTCGGAAAGGGGAGAAAACATAAAAATACACGTGTATCGGCGATTTTCATGTACATGTCAGAATTTTTTTTTTTATGTATAAAGTATAAAGCTCGTAGTGTCCGTCTGTCCGCCTGTGTGAAAGACTTTGGATAGATTTTTAACCCTTTTTCCGTGATTCAATCGAGCTGAATTTTTGCTGGCAGACTCGTGGAAATGTCTGTATCACGTCAAATTTTTTTTAAAAATAGATTTTTTATCAATTCTCAGATTTTCCTGAATTTTTTTTTTAAATCTTTTTTTTCACTTTTTTCAGCATAACTTGAAGGGACTCCAAATTTTTAAACTGCTAAAGCGTTCCGAAAAATGCAGTGCCCGACTCGAAATAACTTTTGTTACATTTGTGGCTTATTCGCACCAAGTAAAAATTTTAAAAATATTACGAAACAGTGGTTAATTCGTTTCAGAAAATATTCAAGACTGTTTATGTTCCTTGCTTGTGGTATACTCCGGAAGTCGTGTGCGACTATTGCTATAGAAATTTATGCAAGTTTACTGATGGAAGGTCAACAATAAGGTACGCTGTACCAACAATTTAGCTACCACGTACGGAGCACTGCAACGAATTGTGCTACTTTTGCGTAACTTTTACTCAAACTAAAGTGTACCAATACTGCAGCAAAATTCGCTACGCTAATGTAGAATCGGTTATTCCAGCGGTTCTGTACTCACCAGAAGAACGTATAGCGGCTTCAGCGGAGATTTTTGATGATGTTACCGAATTAAGCCATGGAGAGCCAACAGTAGTACCAACAATGCTATCAACATTACTTGCATCGAATGCGAGATGCGAGAGTCCAGAAGTATCGGAATTTGTACCAACACCCAGTGAACTTGGGACTGCAGTGCCGCATTTAGTAACGCAAGCCGACTTCAATGAACTTGTACGAGACGGAAATTTGTCGAGTAGAACAGCGGAACTCTTTGCATCAGGCTTTAAGCAGTGGAAAATAGTGGCGGCTGATTTTAAAATAACAGCCGCTCGTGATCGACGTAGCACTATTCCATATGACGAATTTTTTAAATTGCACGAAGATCGGGAAAAAACCCGGCTTATTGTTATGATATTGATTCGATGTTTGCAAAAATTGGTTACCCTCATATTTCAGAGGAGTGGCGACTTTTCATCGAAGCATCGGTCAACAGCCTTAAAGTCGTGCTGCTTCATATCGGTAACAAACATCCATCTGTCCCGATCGCATATGCCACAAACCTCAAAGGAACATACGAAGGCATGCGATCTGAAAGTGGTCGGATTACTGATGGGTGTTAAGCGTGGATTTCCAACCCACCAGTGCTTTTTATGTACATGGGAAGGTCGCAAAAGAGATCAGCATTACACTGAATTTAAGTGGAAGCCGCGAACATGCTACAAAGTAGGCGTATAAAGTATAGAGAATCTACCATTGGTGCAGCCATCTTAAATCATTTTGCCACCACTACACATTAAGCTCGGTCTCGTATCAAATTTTGTTAAAAAACTGGATCGTGAGGGCGAGGCGATTGCAAGTTTGCGTAAAATTTTTCCGAAATTGAGCGGCGCAAAGATTCATGCAGGTATTTTTTTAAAAAGCCATTCAGTAAATTTATTTTTTTAATGATGTGTATGATTTAAGGTGTTTTCAATGGTCCGCAGATAAAAACAAATAGTTGCAAGTTATCAATTTTCATCAAAATTGAATGCTATCGAACAACGTGCATGGCACAGTTTCCGTTATTGAGCAGTTTCTTGGTAACAATCGAGCTGCCAGTTATAAAAATATTGTCGCAGAAATGATTTCGGCATATGGCGAAATGGGCATATTAATGTCGCTAAAGATCCATTTCCTTCACAATCATTTAGATTTTTTCCATGATGATTTAGGAGCTAGTAGCGATGAGCATGGCGAGAAATTGCTTCAGGACATTACGGCTATTGAAAAGCACTTTAAAGGACAAGACATTACGAATATGCTTGGCGAATACTGTAGGTCTATTTGTCGCGATACTGACACAAATGCTTCCAAACGCAAAAATAAAAGGCCTAAGTTTCTTTAAAAGGATTGAAATTTTTAATGTAACAATTTTTAATTTTAATATAAAAAAATTAATAAAAAAATCGGGTTTTTAACGAACTGAAACCGTTACAAAAAAACCGATAACCATTTAAAAAAAAAAAAAAAAAAATTCAGTAAAATCTGAGAATTGATAAAAATCTATTTTCTAAAAAAATTTGACGTAATACAGGCATTTCCACGAGTCTGCCTGCAAAAATTCAGCTCGATTGGATCACGGAAGAAGGCTTAACAATCTATCCAAAGTCTTTCACATAGGCGGACAGACGGGCACTACGAGCTTTATACTTTATACATAAAAAAAAATTCTGACGTGTACATGAAAATCGCCGATACACGTGTATTTTTATTTTTTCTCCCCTTTCCGAAAAAGTATATTTGGTTCATAGGACAAAACAAAAGCTCGTTTTTGTAACGCGGTATTATTGTTAGATGAAAAAGTTTAACAAAATTCTAAAACTTAAAACCAATAATAATAACTATAGATTCGAGCCCTCGAAATTCAAGTGCAATATCTGGGTAACTTTATTTTTGAACGTAGCCAATTCACAAACCAACACTTTGTTGACTTATTATTATTGTGAATGAAGGTAACAAATTCATTAACGAACACATTAACAAATTTAATAAAGATACATATAGCATATGTATAATTTTTTTTATGTATGTGTTAGTAGCAATTTTAAATGCAATTTGCTTAAAATAAAGGAAAAAATTTAAAAATCTGTAAATCTGGTGAACTGCTAAAAAGAAATACCTTTCAAAGAATATATGTTTGGTAAATCCGTTTTGCAGATTTACAAATTTTTAAATTTTTCCTTTATTTTCAGTAAATTGCATTTAAAATTCCTACTAACACATACATAAAATTATACAATGCATTGTGTGTGTTTATGAAATTTGTTAATGTGTTTGTAATAAAAATTTATTTGTTTTTTGTATTGATTTTTGAATTGGCTATAATTGATTGGCATAATTTTAGGGTCTTTATTTAATGAAAAAATAAAATTTCCTAGAATTTGCACTCGCATTTCGAGGGCTGGAATCTGCTAGTATATTTAAATAGTGGTTAGAAAATAAAACAGTTATCTGTAAATGGTATTTGAACTCAAAGTCTAAGTATCGGTATCCCTATTAAAATAGTAGCCCTACCCAAGTGTGGTTATAATATTGAATTTAAGAGACATATGGAAATTCGTCACAGCCATATTTAATGCCCTTCTTGTTTTCTTTAGTGTCGCTCTGGGTGCAAGATTTGAAATCTTATCTTAACTGAAAACAAAAAATTTAATTTTTGTCACTTCACATTTAAATCTATTAAATCTATTTATTTTTTTGTTATTCTATTAATAAACTTGTTCAGTATTTTCGGGATTTCAATATTTTTCAACATGTGAATATTATCGTATTGTCGGCCTAGTAGATTGGCTATGACTTTCCAAATTTGAATTATTCTGGAAAATAATTTCTCTTTAATAGTCTTCAGTTGACATGATATGGAACCTTTCTAAGGTTCAAATTGCAAAAAACTTCTTGAATTATATTTTTCTTTACTCTGCTGTTTGACAACGATATAATATGTAACGAAGTGGTTAACTAGGTGGCTGATTTTAGTACTTCAGAAAGAAGGCATAATTAATATTAGGAAATAGCAATACAATATAATTCCATGTCTATAGTTTAGCTAACAACATATCCTCCAAAGACGTTATTGGCTTTAATGTCCGCTAAGAAAATTACCACTTAATTATTGAACAAAATTTAATTTTATAATTATAAAAAAGCAATAAAGCATATAACAAAATATTCCAGTTTTACTTCAGATTTCAAACCACTAAATACATTTATTAAAAAGCCACATCAAGCTAACTTCTTAATTTATATTTCAAAGTACTAATTCCATAATGAAAAGCTATAAATCTTCATTTTCCAACTTCAAAGTGCTTTTTCTTTAAAAATCAAACTTCAAAACTTGATAATAACATGGTTTATCACTCGTCATAAGGATGAACCAAAAAAAAAAAAAAAAATAATAATAAATAAATGAAAAACTACAGCAATCCACATAAAAAATAAACATTCTGTAACCAACTCATAATTCATCCTGCAAAGATTGTCTACTCAATACTCGACAACAGCAGCAACAAAAAAATAAAAATAAATAAATATAAAAAATGGAAAATGGATAAATGTTTTGTTACCGTAGTTTATTTATGTTGATGCCGATACTTGTTTATACTTATTACGGCTGCCGGGATATGTTGATGCTATTGCTCTTTATACGTACAAGTACACATGTACGTATATGTGAATGTATTGTTGTTTGGTGTTTTTTGTATGTTTCTTTTTATTAGTTTATTTACATTAGAGTTTCTTATAATAAATTTGATTTCCATATAAATAAACTGTCTGTATGGTTGGCTGCTCAACATCCGCCAACTTAAGAGAATCTTGTTCCGTATACCACTCGTACATATTCAACACTTTTATTGCTAACGGCTTATGTGCTCAATTTTGCATAACTGCAGTACAAACAATCGGGCAGAGATTTAAAGAATTAAATTCTCAAAAATTTAATTTATATGGCACAATCAAAAGTTAAGCTAATTGCAGCCCTTATTCAAATGAAATATTCGAAATAACAGTTTTAATAATCTGAACTAATGGAATTTTTTGAACTTCGAATACAATTTTTGAATTTCAAAAGGAATTTTTTGAACTTAAAAAAGAGTTTTAATCTGAAATAAGGATTTCTAATTTCAAAGTGAAATTTTCTGAATTTCAAATTCAAATTTCCGAACTACGAAAAAAAATTTAAAAAATTTAACCTTCTGAAATCAAATCAAAATCTCAAAAGAAGATTTCTGATTTTCTGATGGAACTGAATATAAGACTTCAAATTTTTTGCTTTTTGTCAAATGTAATTTTTTGAATTAATGAAATTGCCTGAAATTCAAAAATAATTTTTTAATATCAGGCGGTATTTTGTGAACTTTAAAAAGTAGCGCCTGATATCAGATAAACATTTCTAATATGAAAATGTATTTAATTAACAAATTTCTTTGGAATTTTCTGCATTTTTAATGAATTTTTTTGAATTTCATTCGATATTAAATAATTATGGATGGTCTGCTGCGATGCAAGGTTCTATAATATTAATAGGCAAGACGATTTCTAATAACCCCTTCTACGCTTTTAGTTAGCGGCCGATTTTTCCCAAAAATATACCATTCGAAATGAATTTCTTTGCAGATGTGCATCACCCGGTACATTTTTTTGGAGTAATAATTAATATAATTGCTACTAAATTGTTAATGTGTTTGCAAAGCCCTGTGTTGAATTGGGAATTGGCTAAATTTGACTAGCATACCATTAGGCTCTTATAAAATTATATATCTTCTGTGTGTTCAACAAATATTTATAATGAAATTTAATGAATTTTATTTCAAAATTCACAATTTAATATTATTTAAATATTCATAAATTTTTTATATATATAGATTTAAAAAATATTGAAAGAAAGAAATTTAATAAAAAAATAAAATTTCCTAGAATTTGCACTCGAATTTCGAGTGCTGGGCTCTGCTAGTTGTCATTAATGTGTTTGTTCTGTTAACAAGAGGAAGACATGCATGATCAAGATTGAGCGCTCATGTTATTTAGTAAAACACTAAAAGTTTTTGGGGTTTTCTATGGTGGAACATACAGTATGCGAAATTTACTTAAACGCATGAGTTATTTTCTTATTGTCTCATACATTTTTTAATGTATTACGTTTTTTGTGTTTTAATGTTACTTAAGGTAGATTTGTTCGCTATATCAGCTAGTTCGTGTCTTAGCCGATTTTAACTGAAAAACATAATATTTTTAATGCCAGACTTTTTCAAGCGAAAAACGCAAAACAGTAACCAGTATATCAACAATAAAAAAAAAAAATTAAATACGTTATATACGTACTTATATTTGTTCATTTTAAACAAAAAAGAGTAATTTTATCTCCATCTTCAGGCCATGGTATTGTTCTAATACAAAATTTTATAATTGTGTATGTTTGGAGAAAATTAATTTTAATAGAAGAAACATTTGATTGAATTTTATATTTAATACAACAGACATTAACCTTCATTTCATAGTTGATGTATGTTAAAACAAGTAAGAAAATTATAGTCGGTCTAGACCGTCTATACGATACCCTATACCATGCGTTTAGAGACCCTATCTCTTAGGCCCAACTAACTGGACATAGAAAATAAGGAAAAACCAAATTTGAGTGGGATTTTTATTAATTTTTTTGGCTGCAGATATGAAAAAGTTCATATCGGATGCTATATCTATAAAGGGACTAGGTCCAAAAATGGACCGATCCTGATCATGTTTGGTAAAGTCTCTTGTATTTTGCAAAAATATATACAAACAAAATTTGAGAAGAATCAGTGCAATATTTTTGTTTTTTAAATAGATTTAAGTGAAGATCGGGAAGCAGCTCTATATGGGGTCAAAGGGATCATTTTTGGACTACTCATTAATGCATGTAATGAATGCATACAAACCCAATTTGAGTAAGATCTATATGACAATTTGGATCTTATGGCAATTTATGTCGATTTCATATGGGTAATTTGTATGGGGGCTAGGTCTGACCATGGACCGATTCTCACCAATTTCAATAGCGTTCATCCCATGGCCGATAAAAGCTTATGTACCAAATTTCATCAAAATAAATTAATATTTGCGACCTGCAGTTTGATTACAAGCTTTACATGGACACACAGACGGACGGACGGACGGACGGACATTGTTAAATCAACTCAGAAAGTGATTCTGATTGGATCGGTATAATTAAAGATGGGTCTAGGTCAAATATTTTTGGTTGTTACAAACGGCAGCACAAAGTCATTATACCCAAACCACATAGTGGTATAGGGTATAAAAAATTCTAGTGTTTAAAGACATTAAATTCGTTATTTGTTTCTAATAAACTCAGTTTTTGAAGTTATGTACTTCAGTAAAAAATAATTCAGTTAACTCGTAGTGTCTGCTTGTCTGTTTGTCGACAAAAATTTGGATCGATTTTTAATCCTTTTTCCCGTTTTACAATGGAGCTGAAACTTACGGAGAAACTCGAGGCGATGACAAAAATGATTTGACTAATTTTAAGTTTTGGCAAAGATATTTTTCTGGACTTGTTTCATTTTTAATCAATCAATTATTTAATTACTGGTTTTTATGGGTTGGTTTTTTACATATTTTTTATAAAATGTTGTCCACGCTGAGTAAAGAAAATTTTTTAAAAATAAGATGACAATTCGGCTCTTAGTTCGTAAATAATAGATTTTTTTAATAGAATTAACTTTTGTTCGATTTAATTGCTTGCCCGATTCTTCAATATTATTGTCAAAAATTAAATTTAAAAAAGTAGTGGATCGATCACCTCCTCCAAATAATCAAATTTTCACATAAGTGCAATTATCTTATTTGTTGAACTTTTTAATAACCGATATAAGCATCAACAAGTTTTTTGCGGTTCGCATTGGGGGCTTCGAATGCCAGATTCGGGCTAAAATTTACATAAATATAGTTTTTGGTTGTAGCTAACATCAGAATTTTTGTTAACCCTTTTTAATAAATTTTTGTCTTACTGATAATTTAGGAAACCAGTTATCAGTCTCTTTGACCTTTTGGTTTAAATTTTAAAAGTTTAAAATTGTTCAAAGGATTATAATATTGGTTAACATGACCTAAAGATGATGAAATTAAAACATTAAATCGCTAAAGGACGCTTAATCCGGTGAGAAAAGCGCTAATTTGGCTAATTTGCTAATTTGGCATCGCTGAATCAACGTCTACGAAAAAATTTGAGTTTCGAAAATTTACGACATATTCCCATACAAAAATGATCGAAAACATACAGAACTCCCGATCAGAATCATTTGAAATTTAAATCAATATATTTCTAGATTGTTCGAACTAATTTTCAGAGTTAGTATCTTATCTTGATGACCACATTCCGGAATAAAATATTTTCATACCAAGCTATTAGACCGCAGAAAATGTTTTTTTTTTTTTAATTTAATAATAAAATTTTTGTCGTGTATCGGTTTGAATATTTATCAATTTTTATAAATTTCAAAGTTATTATAAATTGAAATTATTTAATTTTGCTTTTAAGATTTTTTCTGATTTTTATACATATTTGTCATATCATAAACCATGTTTAGCTTAAAATTTATAAAAAAAAAAATATACCTGCTAAACTCGAAAATAGCAATAAAACAAATGTTGCCAACAAGTATTTCGTTTGTTTTTTTTTCGCCTTTAGTTTCACTATTTACACAATATCTCAAGGTATAAGCCGCCAATATGGCAACAGAAGATATGACTATATAAATAATAAATAGGAATTTGTTCATACATAGCTCCCATAGGAAAATCTATTACGGCATCGTTCTATATTGCGATTCAATTAAATGTATGTGTTTATAATATCCACAAATCCATACCTCGGACTAATTTTAGTCATAGCTCCATATAAAGCAGTCTACCGATATTCACTTAACTCCATTAATATATTTATAAATTTTAAACCTGCAAATTGCGAAGTTTGTTTTGAACCATAATATTAATTAGGAAAATTTATAGAAGTTATAAAATTATAACTGGTCTAGACCGACTATACAATATACTATGCCATACCCTTGAGAGAGTGTCTTGGATCCAACTTTGCTGAGGCAATAACTGGGTATAGAAAATATGCATATATCAAATTTCGGTGGTAGTGTTTTCAATTTGCGGCGTGCAGATTTGAAATAGTTTATATCTGAGATTTTTTTGTATATGGAGGACTAGGTCACAAAAGAGGCCGATACCTTTTACTTTCCTCAAGAACACATATAAAACAAATTTTTAGAAACTCTATGCAATATTTTGTTTCTCGATATGTGACTATGACTATAAACTGCACTACAAGGTTTTTTTCTGGACTACTGATTAGTTCTATAATAGACACATACAGACCAAATTTTATCAATATACATATATAATAATCTGGATCTTATGACTATTTTAGTTAGTCTGATAGGATTAGTTGTACCGGATCTAGGTCTGAAAACACACCGATTTTCACCAATTTCATCAAAATATATTCATATTGACAACATGTAGTTTGATTACACGATTTACATGGGCGCACAGATGGATGGACAGACAGTTGGATGGCGCAATGTGGCTGAAATTTTGATTTCATTGTCCACCGATTCATTCTCACCAATTTTTTAAATTTTAACGAATTTGTTTTGCCAACACATCCAAATTTAAGTAGCCAAATTAGGTTAAACTATTGCTACTTGTAAGCGGTGCATGCTGTCAAACTCAACTCTTTTTTTAATTTCAGAAAGTGGTAATTTCTTTTTGTTTTTTTTTATCAAAAATAAATGGTTACTACTCGCAAGTTATCATCGATAATGACCAGAGATCCTTTTTACAAGGTTGATAGGATTGTGGTATTTAGTCGTTGTAAGTGGGATGTTCTGAAATATTTATTAAACTACTATACTTTTGACAAATTTCAACTTTAGTGGAATAGAACTTCTAGGGAACAAAAGGGAACGACAAACGTATTCCACCCGGAGAAAAGTGAAAGTGTCCTTTTTAACCTCATATATACTTTTGTACTCTTTTCATTTTAATGAAATTTCTCAAAAAAAAAAAAAAAAAATTAATTAAAATAATGGTAATTTAAACAGCCTTATAAGTATACAATGGTGTGTTAAATTTTTGCTTTAGGTACTTTATAGCTTATAGTAGTCATTATTTGTTCTATTACCAGTATTGATATCTGCTTACAAAATTCACCACCCTTCTGATATAGTTGTAAGTAAGAATGGCAATACACAGAGAATGTAATACATTTGTAACCTGGATGTTTTTATACCCTTTTTATTTTACCTAACAATGCACTAATGCAGATAATAAAGAAATCGCACAAAGGTAATTTTGTATAGTGGGTTTTTTAATATATTATTTTAAAGCGCCCCGTTAGGTGAGTAGTAGGGCGGGTTGATTTAAAAATCGCCCAAGTGACAAGGAAAATCGTTTTCTTGGGACCAAAATAAGAAAGTTTGCGTGAAGAACCATACCTCTAAAACGAATTCTGATGTCCCGACTTTTGACCTGTCTGTCTGTCTGTCTCACTTTGATCCATTTAGAGTGCCCCAATCGAGTCCAAATGTATGGTCGACCATCACTAACTTTGGAGGGCCGACCCAACTATGCCAGTGAAACACCCCCTGAAACCCCTGGGGGGTTCCCTATACAAACATTTCAAAAAATCACCATTTTTTGTTTAGAATTGTTCTGACTATCTTTGATTTAATATTAAAATTAACACTCATACGTATATGTATCTTATATAATAATCATACGCTTTGACTATGTTATGTTATTCAAAAGGATCGATCGGATGAGGGTAAATAACTTTTAGATCACTCCGTGACTATGCGTGACTCTGCGTGACTGCCCCAAAATTAATCTGTAGTCACAACAAGACTATGAGCCAAGTTTCAGATCAATTTCATGAGGAGGAATGGGGTTGCCCCATGGCAGACAGACAGGCAGACAGACAGGTCAAAAGTCGGGACATCAGAATTCGTTTTAGAGGTATGGTTCCTAGGGCAAAGTTTCTTATTTTGATCCCTAGAATATGATTTTACTTGTCACTTGAGCGATTTTTTTGCCTCCCTATAAATCGACCCGCCCTACTAAGTAGGTAACGTGTTCGCCTATCATGCGGGGGTCTTGTGTTTGATTCCACCAGAGGCTTTGGTCTGTCGCTGCAAAAACCAGTCAAATGGTCTTTGTCACCCGGCTTATCCCTGGGCCCAAATTAGAATATAAATTTACTTTGCATTGTTATTAATAGAAATATTATTTTACCTAGTAATGCACTATTGCCATTTTCTTACCTTTCTGTTTTACCTAGAAACATGATATGATGGCTTATGAAAAGGCTTATAAGAAACTCACATTCGAATACAATATATGGAGAGCTGCAGTTATAAAAGAATTGTGCGAAGAGTATTTTAGAAACAAAAACAAAAATTCAGAATAATTGCCCTAATGCTCAGCAGATTTATTTTGCAAAAATTAACAAATTTGACAGCAGAAATGACAAATTTTTCTGTAGTAATAGCAAGACTTTTAGATAATATTAGTAATGTTTTTTTTTTTTTTTTTGAAGTGTAAATATTCGTTGAGTGTAACAAATTTGCAAACCTAACAGCAAAAAATTTTTAATTTTTCAGTAATAATAGCAAAATTTCCAGTTGATTTTACTATTTTTTTTCTTTTTTGAGTGTAAAAATATTTTTGAACTTAAACAACAAAAAAATCCCATAACAAAAAATGTAATTGTAATAATAATAATAATAATAATAATAATAATAATAATAATAATAATAATAATAATAATAATAATAATAATAATAATAATAATAATAATAATAATAATAATAATAATAATAATAATAATAATAATAATAATAATAATAATAATAATAATAATAATAATAATAATAATAATAATAATAATAATAATAATAATAATAATAATAATAATAATAATAATAATAATAATAATAATAATAATAATAATAATAATAATAATAATAATAATAATAATAATAATAATAATAATAATTATACTAGCAGATTCCAGCCCTCGAAATTCTAGTGCAAATTCTAGGAATTTTTTTTTCATAAAATTAAGACCCTAAATCAATTATAGCCAATTCACAAATCAACACAAAAACAAATTCATTTTTAATACAAACACATTAACAAATTTAATAAACACACATTGCATTGTATAATTTTATGTATGTGTTAGTAGCAACTTTAAATACAATTTACTCAAATCAAAGGAAAAAATTTAAAAATCTGTAAATCTGAAAAACGGCTAAAAAGAAATACCTTTCAAATAATATACGTCTGGTCAAAATCGGAATAAAACGGTAAAACAAAACATCGGTCAAAAGAAATCGCCTATCCTATTAATATTATAGATTAAAATCAATATATCTATAAAGCTAATTAAATTCAATGCATATTTGTCTAAGCGGAAAAATGGACAAATCCTGTCTATATTTGGTAAGGTCACTTACTTTTCGTAAAAACATATAAAAACCAAATTTGAGAAATATCTGTCAATATTTTTGTTTTTGGATAGATTTATATGAAGATTGAGAATCAGCTTCATATGGAAGCTATGACTAAGAATTGTTATGTAGGATTAATTTTGGACTACTGATAAATGGATGTAACAAACATACACAAACCCACTTTGACCTAGATCGATATGAAAATTTAGATATTATGGCAATGTAAGTCGACCGCATTAGGGTCATTTGTAGAGGGACTAGGTCTGAACATGATTCGATTTTCTCCTATTTCAATATCTTTTAGCCTATGGCCGAAAGAAAAAAAAAAAATAAAAACAAGTAAGAAAATTATAGTCGGTGTAGACCGACTTTACGATACCCTATACCAAGTGTTTAGAGACCTTATCTCTCAGGCCCAACTAACTGGATATAGAAAATAAACATAAACTAAATTTGAATGGGATTTTGGTAAGGTCTCTTGTATTTTGCAAAAATATGTTCAAACAAAATTTGAGAAGAATCAGTGCAATATTTTTGTTTTTTGATAGATTTAAGTGAAGATCGGGAAGCAGCTCTATATGTGGCCTATGACTTAGGTTTGTTCATATGGATAATTTTTGGACTACTGTTTAGTGGATGTAATAAACACATACAAACCCAATTTGACTAAGATTTATATGATAATTTGGATCTTATGGCAATTTAAGTCGATTTCATAGGGGTCATTTGTATGGGGGCTAGGTCTGAATACGAACCGATTCTCACCAATTTCAACAGGGTTTATCCTATGGCCGACAAAAGCTTATATACCAAATTTCATCAAAAGATATTAATATATGCGACCTGCAGTTTGATTAAAAGCTTTACATGGACACAAAGACGGACGGACGGACGGACGGACGGACATCGTTAATCCGAATCAGATAGTGATTCTGATTCGATCGGTATAATAAAATATGGGTCTAGGTGAAATATTTTTGGTAGTTACAAACAGCAGCACAAGTCGTCATACCCATATAAAAACCATATAACACGTTAAAAGAATTCCTTTTAATGAAATTAAAACTGAATCAAGTTCAACTAAATCTCTATTCACAAAAAAAAAAAAATACTAAGATATTTTAATCGGTTCAAAAGTTACAGAATTTTCAGTCACTGAGTGGATGTATGGACGGACATAAAAAATCGACTAAGTGACTCGGAGCGGAGTGTTTTTTCAGTACTTTTATGCAGTTTCTAATAAATTCTTTTATAATATCTTGTTTGCTTAGCGGAGATATACTTGGCAGAGAAATACTTGGCTTTTCTTAAATTATACTTCTTCATATTGTGCGAAAAAACTTTTCAAATTTAAATTTTTTATCCTCCCTTTTATCCTTTCTCTAGCAAGCACGCTAGAGATAAATTTTAATATTCAAATTCGAAAGGAAATCTTGTTTAACAATTCATTCTTTAAACGCTCTGCATCTAACAAACCAACCAACCATTCAACGAACCAACCGGCAGTTTAGTAGTTTTATATATACCGACACTTTAAGTTGCCGCCATCCATAGTGATATGGTACTTTGGGTTTTTCTGTATCTTATTCTGGTTTTTATAGAATTTTTTTCTTCACTTTTTTTTTGTTATTGTTTATTTTAGTGATTTTCCTATAAAAATGCATTTTGCTGATGCACATATACAATGAAATAAAAAAAAAATTTTTTATTTAAATGTGGTGGTATAACCAATCTAAAAATCCTTTGGCTAGAAGTTGATGCTGCTGCTGCTGCTGCTAGTAATAGTGCTACTGCAATAACAGGAATTTATCCTTAAAGTTATAAATCAAAATGTCTGCAGCTTCTGTGTGTATGTTTGTGTGTGTGTACAATTCAAATGTTGGCGTTAACATATGAAATATGCAAAAGTTTAACCTTTTGATATCCCTACTTCTTCTTTATTTCCTGCTATTTTATTTTTTTTACGAGTTGCTTGTTGAATAGAACTGTAGTTGGATTAATGGTGGCAGAATAAAGATTTTCGTAAAAAACATATGAAGAAAAGAGCAAAGTAAAGTCTAGGTCATGGTTAGCAGGGTGCAATATCTGATAAAATTAGGGCCCTTTAAGAAATATATAATAAAGATATCGAAGAAAGTTTATTTGCATTTGCGACGTGTAATTTGATTACAAAGTTACATGGACACACAGCAGACAAAGAGCTGAACACACAGACAGATGTAAGTATTGTTCTCGTGATTCCGAGTTGATCTTTATAATGAGAGGTCGGTCTAAGTCAAATATTTTTCCCTATAAGAAATACTAGTATTTGTCAGAAAAGTTTGCGAAACTGATTCTAATCATCTTTTCATAATAAAAAAATATATGAAATGTTTTGGATAAAATCTAATTTGTAAAGCACATCTCTGGTAAATTTTGTTGTATTTTTTCTTAGAAAATTATTTAATGGTCTCAAGATAAGCTTATGAGATTCATATTTAAAAAAATATTTTGTGCCAAAAGATATTATTGGGTTTAAACGTTTGAATGGTTAAACAGATTTGCCTTTTATATAATGGATCGATTTTTTCTTGGATTTAGCATTAAAATTTCTCGAATAATTTTTAACTTTTTCGAACTTTTTCTAACTTATTACACAAATTCGATTTCGTTTCAATTTGAACCTTTCATTCAAGATCAAATTTCTTACTCACATAATTTCTTACAATAGAAATAAACACAAATTAAATATGTTTTAAAAATGCTCTAGATAACAATAATTCAAATCTATTTATAATTTCTGTACTTCTGTAATTTAGGTCTTCATCTTGTAGAGGGCCCCCTTTCAAATGTCACCTTAATCCTCAGGCAAAAACTATTATGCGATGGTTTGTTTAACCCAATACAAATATGGTTATATACGTTTTCTAGCCATTTAAAACTGTTCCATATCATGGATTTATTTTCTTGTTGTATGTTTTTATATCGACTATGTTCTGCTATATCCCATTAAAATATATATTTTATTTCTTCCAGCCAGCCACCTTTGGTGTTATTTTTTTAGCTAATCATTTTTTATTATTACTTTTTATTATTTTTTTTGCTTATTTCAACAGTATAATCTTGCCTTCGGCTATTCGATGCGTGTTTGTATACCAACCAAAAATGGCATCGAAAAACAATTGAAAATAACTTAAGCTGTAAGCCAGAAGTAGTTTGAATTTGGACGAATCATTTATAACTTAAAGTTCCAACTGTATAAGACTGCGCAAAAGAGAAACTGTCACCTTTTAAATATTGCATTTTTTCATAAAAAGTAATTTGAAGTTTAAATAAATTTCCTTGAAGTATTTTTTTTTTGCGATTTCCGAAATTTTACTTTGGAAAACAGTTAATGCACAGAGAGAATTTTAAAATTGTGCTAATTACCAAGCAACTAACTAATTTTTGAGTTTAAAAACTACTCAGACCCATCACGAAAATATGCACTAATTTTCACAAAAGTAAAGATTTAAAATTTTTCTTTTTACAGACGTTTAAAATTTAATTTTTAAAATTTTTTCACAATCATGAATTTTTGAATAAGGACCTGACACGTTTGTGTATTTTGGCCATTTATATGTAAAATAATTATTATTTTTCGAAAACGACCAAGCACAATTATGTACTTTGGTCGTTTAGTGGTAAAATAAATTTAATATTTTCATAAAAAGGATTTATTGTATTTCAATTTTATTCAACTTAAAAATCAAAAATAAATTAGTTTAATAACAAAACAAATACCAAATAAATAAATTATACACTAAAAAATGTACCCTATAAATTGGTATAAAAGAAAAAGAAATTCAATAAAACTTAAACATATAATTATTTAACGAGATATGTTTTATAAACTTAAGACTAAAATATAGGAACTTTGTGATTCATTCAAAACTGAAATTAACGTTTGATATGATATTCCTTAAAACAGTCCTTGCCTTTCGCAACACACAAACTTACTTTGCACTTTTGACATATTGCACTTGTTCTGCTTTCACAGAAAGTGTTCCGACATCTTTTTGCGGTTCCATCTACAAATTGGGGCCAATCTGGAGCATTGTGAGGACGGAATTTTGTTCCTTGAATCTCATGGGGTATCTCAAAAGGTTCAGCTATTTATGTACTTAGTTCAGTTATATTTTAAGTCATGGCAAACGACGTTTTTAAGCTTTTATCCAACGTTCTACTTCGCCAACCGGGTCCTTTCCACATGCAGTTGAAGCAATCGTTACACACTTTGTGTCACACCACTTTACAAAAGCAACTTTGTCGTCTTTAATGAATTGAGTCATACTACCACGTTCCATTTGCTTGTCTGACGGAAAGTTAACTCTTTTTCCTAACCGATTTCCCATAATAGTACCACTTGGTTTAAAACCATTCTCTTCAAGTTTTACCATTAGAGGTATTGTTGTGAAAAATCGATCAAAATAAAGAAAACTGCCTTATGGTAGGGTTAATCTCAACACAATCGATGGTCCATGACCCAGTCCACTATCAGGAAATGTACCAGCCCCTTGAAACATTTCGAAGTCAACGATTAATCCTTCGGAAGTAGAACAAACAAGATTTTTCAAACCCACCGGTCGTGGCTTTGACCTTATGACTTGTCTTGCTGGACATCTGCCAGTAAATGGGACCATTTGCTCATCAATTGAATAGGATGTAACATCGGTAGCGAATTGATTGCAACGATTCCTTACTAAATCAATTGCTGGTTGAACTCTCCAAAGCTTGTTCGTTGCATTGGGCATTTGATTACCAACAAAGTGAGTCATATTTCTCAGCCCAAAGAATTTGTTTCTCGCTAGATATAATATATAAGCTCATTCCTAAAGTCATTTGACCAGTACCTGTGGATAATTTAGGCAACCCATGATTATAGCGCAGCCGTAAAAATTCTTAATATCGGCTTTTGTGAGATTCATCTCTTCCCCGGTAGTTGCTAGAGCATATATTTTTGTATATTGTACAGTTTCTTCATAGTGGCTTTCCACAAAATATCTTGAAAAATACTCGTAAGGCGATCGTAGTTGAACAACATTTTGACAGCTATATACCGTTGGAATAGTATGAATTGGAAACTCCTTTTGTCTCCATATGTCTGCTCGTGCCTTATTTAAAGTGGTATTTATATTTGAAACAGCAACTGGTTCTAAAAAAATATAAATTGATGTTCAAATACATGTAAATACAGTTGCATAAGAAGCGTTTACCTCCTTTAGATCCGCCTATGAATGTTTTTGACGCAGATGGAATGCTTAACACTGGTACATCATCAGCAATATTAGCAAGATTTCTTAAGAGCAATAATAAATAATATCAGATACGAAATATTACAAGAAATAAGTGGTTACCATCTTCAACTTCGTCCTCGGATGAGCTATCACTGCTATGTGCACTGTTAAGAAGAGGATAACTTGGTTTCCAAGCAGTATCGCTGTACTCATCATCAGAGGAAAAATCATCTTCTGAATTTTCGAGAATATTCAGGACTCTTTGCAGGTCTGCATCCGTGGATAAGTTAAATTTCTTACCTATAAAATTTAGATAACACAATTGTGAGTTTGCAAAGAAATGTCAATTTGTGACCGTGATACACGATTGTGTTATCTGAGTTTTATCCCATTTAACTATTGATAAAACTTTATATTTTAATTAAATCACTTTCGAACACTATTTTATAAACTACTGGCTACTCAAAATCAGTCTCATCAGAAACAAAACACTTTTGCTCTCTCTTGTTTTTTTACTTACTACGCGACATACTTCTTCTCACTTTGCATGCACTGAGGAAACTGGTTCTTATTCTTTTTTTTTCAAAAAGTTTGCACTTGTTCTCTTTTTTTATAATTGAAAAAGAACCGAACACAGCTACTGCGTTTGGAAGTTTATTCAAAAATAAAAAATTTGCTTCCTAGAATTTTTTCAATCCACATCGCACAATTGTGTATACTGGGTCCGAAAGGGATAAAATTTATGTTTTAAAGTTTAGCATGATCATTCTTATCTGTGTTACCATATTACGAAATACCTATCTAGGGTGATACATATTTTAGATAGTTGTTAGAAGCTCTAATAGGAGTGATGTAATCATATTAATTATAAATACGTTGACTATCATAAAAAAATAGGGGCCACTTCATTTCCTTCTGTTTTTTACGGTTTTACAAAAATAAAAACAAAAATAAAAATAAATAGAATTTGAATTTTTAAGTGGATTTAGTGAAATGAATATACCGGCTAAAGAGCAATTTTTATTAACATTTTTACTTTTATTAATTTGTTTCTTATTTGACTTTTTGACGATAATGGGAAATTTTTGATAATTTTTTTGTCACACACACACACACTATTTATTAAAAATATATAAATAAACAATAACATTTTTTCCCGAGAAATTCTATAAAAAATTTTCAATCGTTTTCTGTCATTATTTTCGTGGTCCGAAATTGATATAAGTATCTTCTTAGAAGAATAATATAAAGTCGGCCCTTTGAAAATTTCAGAAAGCATCCACATTAACCAAACTTACCCTACCCTACTTAACATAAATGTCACTTATATATAGGTATATAAGGTGTTCCGGGACCTCATTTTGGAATTGATATATTTTGAGCACTGACTTCAAATTTTTTATGCCATCCTAAAATATTATTGCCATTCATTTTTCATAATAATCTAACCCATAAAAACGAAGTTTTTATTAAAAATCTTTCTTATCTTATACATATGAGTTTTGAATCTCTCCGTGACTATGCGTGACCTTGCGTGACTAATTTAAAATTAATCTTTGGTCACAACATGTCTATGGACAAAGTTTCAAATCGATCGGATAAGGGGAATAGGGGTTTAGATCACTCCGTGACTGTGCGTGACTATACGTGACTGTGTGTGCGCCTATCTTGAAATTAATCTGTAGTCACAACAAGACTTTGGGCCAAGTTTGAGATCAACTGGATAAGTCGGGGTTGACCCACGACAGACAGACAGGCAGACAGACACTATGAGTTAAAAGAAAGAGTTTAAAAAAGATATATTTTTATTTTTTTCACTCGAATTTAATAGTAATTTTTACGATATATTACTTTTGTACATAGAAAAATTAATGTTACAAAAATTGGAGCATTAGTTAAGAGTTAAGAGAATCATTTTGATTTCATGATTGTTTATATTGGAAAAATATGATTGGCTCTGTGTGTATAGTAGAGTGGTCTTATGTTATATAGACATTTCATATTGCGATTTTGGGGACTAATTGAAAATTTCAGGTGTGTTTATATGGGGAAAATATGACTTTTTTTGAGATTTTACGACAATTTCGTTTTATAATTTAATTTTTCCGACAAGTTTTTGTAAGAATCGGGATCAGTTTTGAATTATCTTTTCAAAATGCTTTAAAAATTCAAAATCGAATAAAAATTCGCCAAGAAATAGCAAATGCCCCAGACCACTTTTGTTAAAAAAAAAAAAAAAAAAAAAAATTGGTCATGAAATTTGATAGCATTTTTTTAAACTTTGAGAAATTGATTAAAACCATAATTCTTTTTTTTTTTTTGTCTCTTTATTTATAACTAATCAGATATGAAGTATTGTTTTATTACCACGTTGTCAACATATTGCGCATTGAGAGCGAAAGTGGTCTTTTCTTAAACAAAATTTATAAAATGAATCTGGCACTTTAACGTTTTATTAAATACATGTCAGAGATTAACTGTAGGAATTTTTGGGTAAATTCCTATACCAGAATTTTTTTCACAAAGATTTTATATTTGCGGATTTCGAGAAAAATGGAATTTTTTTAAAATATTCTGTAAATGTACTCTTTCTAAATACTTTGTATCAAAAATGCATCACTTTTCTACTTTTAAATGTCATATTTTATCTTAATAGCTTAAAATAATATGACCCCATTATATATATATATATGTCCTTTAATTAATTAGATATAATATAAATACAAATTGTACATAAAATACTTAAATAAAAAGTTCACGAAGAACATAGGGCGTCAACAAATTTTCTCCATCTGATTCGATCTCTGGCAAGTAGCTTAATTTCGTTCCATGTTTTTTGGACTGATTCGTGTTCATTTCGTATGCACCGGATCCATGTATGACGTGGTCGGCCTGGATGTCGTTGACCTTGGGGGTTCCACTCAAGTGCAGCTCTGGCAATATCATTTGCTGGTCGCCTGAGAATATGGCCGATACATGTCCATTTACGTTTCTTAATATCAAATTCGATGGGACAACAATCTGCCAGATTCCAAAGGGCTTCATTTGATACCCAATTAGGCCAGTATATACGTAAAATCTGTCTCAGACACCGATTGACGAAAGTTTGTATTTTCTTCTTGGCCAGTTTTGTAAGGCTCCATGTAGTGCAACCATACAGCAGAACAGATTTTACGCTACAGTTGAATATACGTAACTTAGTTTTCTGGGATATGTTGTTAGCGCGCCAAATTTTGTGCAGTTTTAGGAACACAACACGGGCCTTGTTGATTCGGTCACCAATGTCGGCTACAGAGCCACCGTCTTTTGCGATTTTACAACCGAGATAGTTGAAAGATTCTACATCTTCCATTACGGTACCATCAACAATAAGGGGTGATGAAATATTGGTACCGATACGCATCAGCTTTGATTTCTTAAATATAATTCTCAATCCTACTTGTTTGGCGTTGTCGGAGAGTCTCTTTATCTTAGTTTCAATATCTGCAAAGCGCTGGGCCATTAGACAAATGTCGTCTGCGTAATCTATATCATTTAGGCATTCCATCATATTCCATCGAATACCGGTAGGGGCCTCACTATTTGTCTTTTCCATTACACAGTCTAAAAGAAGAATGAATAGTGTGGGAGACAGGACACAGCCTTGCCTTACGCCTGTAACGGTTGTGTATGGTTGGCTTTCCTTTCCGTTAAAGCGGACCTTGCACTCTGCGTCTTTGTACAGCTCGCGTATTAGAGTGACAATTTTTTCAGGTATACCTTTACCAATTAATGCAGACCACAAAGAATTTCGGGATATTGTGTCGAAAGCACGTTCAAAATCTACGAAAAGTAGGTATAGGGGTGTGTTATACTCTGCCGATTGCTCAATAATAATGCGTAGAGTATTGACGTGATCAACACAAGATCGTCCAGGCCGAAAGCCAGCTTGTTCATTACGAATAGTTTGTTCTACCACTGGTAAAATTCGCTGTAGTAGTAGAGTTGCCATCACTTTCCCTATAGCGTTTAGCACGGTAATACCGCTCCAGTTTTTACACTGAGTAAGATCACCCTTTTTAGGGATTGTGACTACTACACCCTCTTTCCAATCTGCAGGAAATTGATTGTTGATCCATGCACGTCTTATCAGTGGAGTCAGAACTTCAGCTAATGTATCAGCACCATATTTTAATAGCTCGGCGGGTATGTTGTCGGGACCAGGCGATTTACAATTTTTCAGCTGTTTTAATGCCGCTGCAACTTCGGAACATGACGGGGGATCAGTAGAAGTATCCCTTCTTGGGTTGCGCCGTAAAGAAGACGTTTCCGGATCAGCCTGGTTGTAGTTGTTATTGTCAGTTGATGCCTGTGATGAGAAGTGTTCGCGCCACCGTCCTAGTTGTTGATCTGTGGTGGTTAGCTCTGTGCCATCACTTGCTTTAAGAGACATAGTGCCTCGTATATTATTGCCACTCATCTGCTTAATGGCAGAGTAAACTGCACGCAGATTACCTGTGTTGGACGCTTTTTCGGCTTGTTCTGCTATATCATTAAAGTATTTTTCTCGATCAGCACGTACCATATAATTTACTTTTCGAGAAGACTGGCGGTATTCTAGTTTAGCTTGTTCTTTCGCAGCATTTGTTTTGGCTTGCAATCGTTTCTTTACGAAGACGTTTTCGATTTTCAATCTCATCCCAGGATTCAGAGCTAATCCACGGTTTAATTTTGTTTAGTTTTACTCCAAGAGTTGACTTTGCCGTATCTTTGCAGGCTGTAACTACGTCTGACCACGTGTGTTACTCGTTGTTTATAAGGCTGGATCTTAACCTTTGGTTATATACCCTTGATACGATTGAATCATGGAATCGAGCTGTGTTGTATTTATCGACCTTTTCTAACGCTCTGTTAACTGCCGCAGGTCGGAGACGAAAAACAGCTACGAGTAGGGAGTGATCGCTGGCAACGTCGGCTCCTTGTCTAGCTCTTACATCCATAAGTGAGCCCAAGAAAAGTCGACTAACAATTATATGGTTAATTTGATTGAGAGTTTGACCGTCTGGTGATTCCCAGGTATATTTATGAATATTTTTGTGTGGGAATTTCGTTCCACCAATAAAGGGACGGTTTCGGGCGCAGAAATCAACTAATCTGTCACCATTATTGTTCCGTGAGGGTCCCAGGCCATGCTTGCCAATAACCGCTTGTAGGCTCTCGTTGTCGTTTCCTACTTTGGCATTGAAGTCACCCATAAATATCTTAATATCCCCTGCAGGCAAAGAACTTATCAGGTAATCCAGTTGGCCATAAAAATCATCCTTAGCCCTATCATCGTCCGGGTCGGTTGGTGCGTAACATTGCACAATAGATATTTTGCGAAATTTGCAGTTGAATCGTGCAGTAACTATACGTTCTGAGATTGCCTGGTGTTCTAATAGTGCATTCCTGGCCTTTGGTGACAGCAACAAACCGACGCCGTTTATCCTGTAGGTGGTGTTACAGGAGTAAATAAAGTGGTAACCAGAAGGCAGCTGCGTTGTGCCATTGTTTCGCCATCGAACTTCACTTAAACCCAGAATATCTAGTTTGTAGGACACCATTTCCTTTCGAACTTGCTCGAGTCTCGATGTTTCGGAGAGAGTTCTAACATTCCATGTACCCCATTAACCCTTTTGTAAATCAAAGAACAACAAGAGACTGCCAATATAACTACAACAAACAACTCAACAACATCACCATCTAAATCTGAAAAAAAAAATACAAATACTTCCTTTAAACATATCGAGACGAACCAGAAGCCAACTTAAGAGAGGAGCTAAAAAACCTAAAATATCGAAAGAGAAAGACAGTGAAGAGACAGATAATGTAATGGAATAATTAATAATCAATTAACACATTAAGTGCCATTGATAGTTGAGTTGATCTGCGTCTGAAGTGGATTGTGACTTTGGCTTACTTTGACTTAAGGCGATGCATCGTCTCCACTGTCAATGGCACATACACATATAAATTTTATTTATTCATATATATATACTAACACCTAACATTATTTTTGCAGTTCCAAACCAAAAAAAAAAAAAAACAAGTAAAAAAGTTATAGTCGGTCTAGACCGACTATACGATACCCTATACCATGCGTTTAGAAACCCTATCTCTTAGGCCCAACTAACTGGATATAGAAAATAAGCAAAAACCAAATTTGAGTGGGATTTTTATTAATTTTTTTTGGCTGCAGATATGAAAAAGTTCATATCAGATGCTATATCTATATGGGGACTAGGTCCAAAAATTGACCAATCCTGATAATGTTTGGTAAAGTCTCTTGTATTTTGCAAAAATATATACAAACAAAATTTGAGAAGAATCAGAGCATTATTTTTGTTTTTAATAGATTTAAGTGAAGATCGGGAAGCAGTCTATATGGGGCCAAAGGGATCATTTTTGGACTACTCATTAATGGATGTAACGAACGCATACAAACCCAATTTGAGTAAGATCTATATGACAATTTGGATATTATGGCAATTTATGTCGATTTCATAGGGGTAATTTGTATGGGGGCTAGGTCTGAACATGGACCGATTCTCACCAATTTCAATACCGTTCATCCCATGGCCGATAAAAGCTTATTTACCAAATTTCATCAAAATATATTCATATTTGCGACCTGCAGTTTGATTACAGAGTTTACATGGACACACAGACGGACGGACGGACGGACGGACGGACGAACATTGTTAAATCAACTCAAAAAGTGATTCTGATTCGATCGGTATAATTAAAGATGGGTCTAGGTCAAATATTTTTGATTGTTACAAACAGCAGCACAAAGTCATTATACCCAAACCACATAGTGGTATAGGGTATAAATACTGCACTTATACAACTTAATACAATATCAATATTTTTACCATGTCACAAAAAATTTTGCAATGGAATATAAGAGGTTATTCGAACAATTTTAACGAACTGCAAATTCTCATCAAAAAACATAGTCCTAAAAAAATAACTCTACAAGAAACACACATTCAGAACAACACAAATATAATAATTCCAATTTCTTACAAAATTTATCTATCATCTTCAACTCACAACGCTTTTGGCGGCTCAGCGATACTGATCCACAATTCAATTCAGCATGAACTAATAAATTCCCTTGATGATTTTGATTCCTTATCACTTCTTATACACTCTAAGCAATCATTTGTTATGTTTAGCACATATATACCTCCCACAAAATCTTTTAAATTTAACGACCTTGTTTCAATTATATGAAACTAGAACCCACCCAGTATTAGTAACTGGCGACTTTAAAGCTGGCAGGCCAGCTGCGGGTCTAGCTCGAGCAACAGAAAAGGCATGACACTATCAAAATATATTACTCAATCAAGACTAACTATTTTGAACAATGGATCTCCAACCTATTACTCTACACACAGGACCTTTACTAATATAGACTTAAAAATAATATCCACAGCTTTAGCCATCCAAGCACACTGGAAAATCGAAAACGATTTGTCGGGTAGTGACCACTTCCCTATTATCGCCTCACTTTTCCCAATAACGGTTTAATCTAAATGGACAAGTTATAAAATACTGTCTGAAAGATTTAGCACATCACGACCAATTAGCCATAATATAAACAAAGAGGCTGCGAATATTCACAAAATAATTTTACAAAGTTCCAATGAAAGCATACCACAACAGAAATCAATAAGATATAATCACTCGGTTCCATGGTGGTCCAAAACATTAGAGATACTAAAGGCTCAGAAAAACAATTTGTGGTACAAGTTCCGTAGGAATATTTCAAACGAAAATGAATTAAATTACAAATGAGCTTTTGCCCTATACAAAAGAGAAATAAAAATGTCAAAAAGTAAGTCAATTCACATGTTTACATCTGAAATTAACCCCGCAACCCCTGTAGATAAAATGTGGTGTAATATTCGGAGATTCTGTGGTTTAAAACCAAAGATCCCAATTCATTCCATTCAGGATATTAATAACGCTCAAAATAAAATTACAGACCCAAGTGAAGCTGCAAATACCTTCTGCGAATATTGGTCTAAAAAATTTTCCACTACCTTTCAGCACCTAAAGCAATCCGCAATACAGAATACCAAAAACCTCACTCCAGGAAAAAACGCTTCCTTTATAGAAGAAAAGATTAATATGATTGAACTTTCCATTGCTCTTAACCTAATGCTAATGAACGTTTTCATACAACTTCTTATTAAAATCTTATTTTCTAACTATTTTGTTTTATTTTTAACACTTTATACCATTTTAAATACATTATTATATACGTTTATACAAATTTTAAATTCTTTTCAAATTAATATTTCAACAAACAATGTTAACTATAAATTTTTTATCAAACTTATTACTTCGTGCGTTACTCGATCATTATTTTTAAAACTTAAAAATGAACAATACTTATAGAATAAATTCCAGGGATAATGTTGCGAATATGGTTAGAGTCCTTGCCAATCAGAGGAAAGGTATTAAAATATGTCATATCAATGCTCAAAGCTTATGGAAAAAGATTGACGAATTTAGATTGATTTTTGAAAACTCAGGTGTCGATTTTATATGTGTTTCGGAAACATGGTTTGATTCCGAAATTACAGACTTTTCTGTTTCCTTAAATGGATATAATTTACGTAGAGTTGATAGAGAAGATGGATATGGCGGCGTTGCTATGTACATAAAAAAGGGAATTTCTTTTAGCATCAAATGTACATCTAAGGAAAATTGTGATTTTGGGGACATAGATAATACAGATCCTCTAAATCTAATTGAGTATCTATTTATCGAGGTAAATAATGAAGGTAGGAAATTGCTTTTAGGGAGTGTTTACAGGCCTAATAAGAATCTTTGTACCAGGCGATTTTTTCGAACTTTGGAAACGCAAACAGCTTTGTACGATGATGTTATCATAGCAGGAGATTTTAATTCAAACCTTCTGGTAGATTGTAGTTTCTCTGATGAATGTGCCTCGATTGGTTTAATATCACCTAATATCTTACATCCTACACACTTCACTGCAACTATTAATACGCTTTTGGATTTGTTTCTTGTGAGTAATGAAATTAATATACTACTCTACGATCAACTGTCTGCATCATGTTTTTCCAAGCATGATCTTATTTTCATGACTTACAATTTCCAACTTGTTAAACAAGTTGAGAGGATTACTTTTCGAGACTTTAAAAACATCAATTTTAGACTCCTTGAGGAAGAATTTTTTAATATTGATTGGAATGCTTTGTATTGTTTAAATTCTGTGGATGACCAACTCTCTTTTCTGGAGCAAAACATAAATTATCTGTTCGATCTAACTGTACCAATAAAATCGAAGATTATTAGTAATAAACAAAAACCCTGGTTTTCTTCTGAAATTAAAGATTGTATCAATCAAAGAGATTTTGTCTATGCACGTTGGAAAAGATTTAAAACAACAACATTACATGATGATTATCTGACTGCTAAGAGAAACACAAATAAAATGATTAAAAAGGCCAAATCCAATTTTTATGCTGAAAAATTTTCTTCTGCCATTGGCTCCAAAAGAACATGGCAAACGATACGCGAAGTTGGTATCGGTAAATCTATGCATCGAGAACCATGTTCGGTTGATGCAGATACAATTAATACAAAGTTTTTAAGTGTTCCTATGGTTCAAGCAGATAAAGATTACTATATCAATAGTCACTAGAATAACGATGCTGAATCTTTTTTTTTCTTTTGCTGCAGTAGACCAATGCGACGTTTTATCTAGTTTATTGTCTATAAAATCGAACTCTATAGGAGTGGACGGGATTAATCCTAAGTTTCTCAAGATTCTTTTACCTCAGCTACTTCCAATTATAACTTTTTTCTTTAACAAAATATTAACTACAAGCCACTTCCCATCGAATTGGAAAATAGCTAAAATCATTCCTATACCCAAAGCTGGTTCCGATTATAGACCAATAGCTATTCTTCCATTTCTCTCTAAAGTATTCGAGCGTATTATGCACAAACAAATGACTAGTTTCTTGGATGACAATAACTTGCTAACAGATCGTCAATCTGGGTTCAGGAGGAAACACAGCTGCCTAACAGCCTTAGTTGATGTTACAGAGGAGATTAGGGAGAAACTTGATGATGGCAAGACTACATTTTTAGTACTTTTAGATCATTCAAAAGCGTTTGATACCGTGGATCATAACATTCTTTGTTACAAACTTAAAAACTTTTTTAATTTTTCTTCGACCGCTACTCAGTTATTGTCAACATACTTACGTGGCAGGTATCAGTATGTTGAAACTAGAATCCAAAATTCAATGACACTGCCTGTAGCAAGGGGCGTACCTCAGGGGTCCATTGTTGGGCCACTATTATTCTCATTGTACTCAAATGACCTCCCAGGCATTTTAACAAATTGTAATGTAAGAATGTATGCGGATGACGTTCAGCTTTATACCAGCTGTAGTAATGCCCTAATCGACCAGTGTATTATCTCTATTAATCAGCAACTCCATCGTATTTATACATGGGCAACGGCAAATGGATTAGAGATAAATCCGAAAAAATCAAAATGCATTGTAATTCAAAAGCGACTTTCCAAACTAAATATTACACCTAATATAATTATAAATAATCAGAAAATTGAAATCGTTAAATCTGCTAAGAATCTAGGTATTTTTTTTAATGACACTCTTACGTGGTCGAACCATATTAACTATGCCTGTGGTCGTACTTTCTCTATGACTAGAACTCTGTGGCAAACCCAGCATTGTACGCCTATGAAAATAAGAATCCTACTTGCCAAAACTTATCTGATGCCTGTTTTACTGTATGGTTGTGAGCTATTTGCGAAATGTGATACAATTAGTAAAAGGAAATTGAACGTTGCATTTAACAACATAATCAGATATGTGTATGGACTTAATAGACGTTCTAGTGTATCTTTGTTTTCATCGCAGCTATATGGCGTTTCTTTAGATAATCTTTTAAATATAAGAGTTTTAGTTTTTTTACATAAAATAGTGTATACCCACAAACCGGAACATCTGTACGACAAACTTTATATTTCAGATATAAGCAGGGGAAAAAGAATTAGATCAATTAGATATAAAAGTTTAATATCGGAGTGGCATTTCTACATATTCGCAGTATCTCTCTGGAATTCTATACCCCATAGCTCTCAACTTTTAAGTAACGCACGAAAATTTAAAGAAAATATTTTTAAACTGTTTTCAGCATAACAATTTAAAACATTAAATATTATTTGATATTATAATACATTTGATTAAATTAAATTTCAAATATTTCAACTTTATTCTTTAATTTTAATCTTATTGTTCTTTGCATTTTATGTAAAGAAAATTTGTAATTAGTTATTAATTTATTAACGATTTTATAATTTTAAATACAATCAGTTCCATACTGCAAAATAAGACTTCTAGTCTTGTGTATGGAGCAGTTCCAATAAATAGATAAATAAATAAAAATAAATAAAAATTGAGAGGTAAAACAACCGGGCTTGACCGTATTTGATACCCAGTGATAAAAAATCTATCATACATGTTACACAAAAGATTAGTTCTACTATACAACAATATTCTTGACAACTATATTACACAATTATATAAAACCAGCTTAATTATTCCTATACTGAAACCCAAAGAAAATAAAACTATCGTATCATCTTATCGCCCAATCTCGTTAAATCCATGCTGTTCTAAAGTCTTGGACAAAATCATAGCCAACAGGCTATGGTGGTTTGTCACTACAAACAAACTAATCAATAGCCATCAATATGGCTTCATAAAAGGAAAATCGATTTCTGACCCCCTACTCTATCTGGATTTTAAAATTAGTCAAGCACTTCAAAACAAAAATCATTTATCAATCATTTCACTTGATTTTGCTAAAGCTTTTGATAAAATAGGCATACATTCTATACTAACCCAACGCGAAGAATGGAAAAGAGGTCCAAAAATCCATAACTATATTAAAGACTACTTAACTAATAGAAAAATCATTGTTAAAAACAATTCCTATTACTCAAAAATGCATTCACTATATAACGGTATTCCCCAAAGTTCGCCACTTTCAGTTATTTTATTCCTAATTGCATACAACAAACTTTCACATGTAATATCCCTCCACAAAGAGCTTGATTTTGTCGCTTACGGAGATGACTATGCCATAATAAAAAAAACTCAATAAAACCAAAAACCAAAATATAGATATTAACGTTTTTATTTCAGACATTCTTAATTGGGGTGAGTCTTCAGGCGCACAAATATCTCTTAACAAATGTAAACATCTACATATATGTAGGAAGCACAATTGCTCTCCCATCCTGCACAGTAATAATTCAGCAATAGAAGCGGTTACTAGTCTTAAGATACTCGGAATAGTTTTTAATAACCATTACAGATGGAACTCACATATTGAATATCTTAACTCTTCTCTATTAAATAGGCTTAACATTATCAAATGTCTTTCGTACAAAAAATTCAATTGTAATACATCCTCCCTTATCCATATCCTCAAATCGATATTAATATCTAAAATCAACTATGGTATCTACCTGTATGGATATGCACTCAAGAGCACTTTGAACAGAATAAAAACAATATTTAATTCAGCCTTACGCCTCTCCCTAGGAGCTTTTAGAACATCTCCTATAAAAAAACTTAATTTTTGAAGCGGACACAATGTCAATTGAACAATACAGGGAATTTGCTACTGCAAAACTATTTAAATCCATCATGTTTAATGACCGCTACCCACTCTCAAATATTTAAAAAAAGTCAATTCATCATAAAAAATTCAAAAAAATTCCATCTGCACTAACACATATCGTCCAATTTTGCGAAAACCACAATTTACCCTTCAATATGCCTCAGCCATCTCTTATAAACAATCCCATTTGGACAATGGACCTTTATACAATTGACACATCCCTCAACGAAAACAAAAAATCATCAACAAATAACGAATTGTATAAACGGAAATTCAGTGAAATTCAACATAAATTAAATGACCATCATTTCGTGTATACAGATGGTTCCAGATTTGAAAATGGAATTAGTTATTGCGGTGTCGATAAAAACAAAGCCTTGGTAAATTCAATTTTACCCGAATATAGCACCAATTATTCGGCTGAAATTATAGCTATTTACGAGACAATTAAACTCATAATGACCTCAAAAGAAAAATACGTAATTTGCACAGACTCTCTTTCGGCATTAGATGCCGTTAAAAATTTAAACAATGAACAATTATATCCAATCATGATTCGACAAATTCTTATTGTGAGACAGCCTGATATTAAACTTATTTGGGTACCTGGCCACTCGGGAATAAAAGTTAACGAGACTGCTGATAACTGTGCTAATAATGCACTTTCCGCACCTCTAATAACTACACCAAATCTTTCTTCAGATGATATAAAAAATTTCTTGAGTTCCAAATTTAGAGAAGTCAAGTATCACAATTGGACACAAACCACTGATTGGTACAAGAAAATTAATCCAAAACAAGTAAGAAAATTATAGTCGGTCTAGACCGACTATACGATACCCTATACCATGCGTTTAGGGACCCTATCTCTCAGGCCAAACTAACTGGATATAGAAAATAAGCATAAACCAAATTTGAGTGGGATTTTTATTAATTTTTTCGGCTGCAGATATAAAAAAAGTTCATATCGGATGCTCTATCTATATGGGGACTAGGCCCAAAAATTGACCGATCCTGACCATGTTTGGTAAAGTCTCTTGTATTTTGCAAAAATATATACAAACAAAATTTGAGAAGAATCAGTGCAATATTTTTGTTTTTGATAGATATATGTGAAGATCGGGAAGCAGCTCTATATGGGGCCTATGACTAAGAGTTGTCCAATAGGGATCATTTTTAGACTACTGCTTAATGGATGTAATATATACATACAAACCCAATTTGACTAAGGTTTGTATGATAATTTGGATCTTATGGCAATATATGTTGATTTCATAGGGGTCATTTGTATGGGGGCTAGGTCTGAACATGGACCGATTCTCACCAATTGCAACAGCGTTCATCCCATGGCTGATAAGAGATCAAATACCAAATTTCGTCAAAATATATTCATATTTGCGACCTGCAGTTTGATTTCAAGCTTTACATGGACACACAGACGGACGGACGGACGTATAAAACTCAAATCCGTCAAGTAATTGAATGTGTCACTTACAATTACATGAGAGTTAGAGGATATGTGTTGCCAGACGTAGTTAATTTTTTTCACGACCTCGGAAAATAATTTTTTGGTAACTTGTTTAAAACTTTATAAGATTTGTGGTGATATTACACAAAAAAATATTAGATGCTTGTGAGAATAACTAAAGGGAATGGTACCGTTGATAAATTTATATCTGCAGACAACCAATATGGTCGAACTTAAAACTGACTTATTTTACTATCGGTTTGTGACTCAAATTTTATTTCTAGATTAGGTACAACTTAGTCTTTCAAACTAATGCGAACTTCACAAAGGTTATCATTCTCCCTTTCAAAATAATAACACATGTTAAGCCATAGTTGGTGTATACATTCCCATTTATTTGTAAATTTTCCAAATGTAAATGTTTTTGTTTTATACTTTCACAATATTTAGAATAATTTTTTGCTAATTAGAAACTTTCAGTTTAATATAATTTTTGATAATTGTGTTTGGTTTTTATTATTATTATTTTTTGTTTAAATTTGATTTATTTACTGTGTTCTTAATAAATGTTTTTTTTTTTTTTTTTAATAAAAATTTAAGTACATTTCACTTATTTTCAAAGAAATACAACACTAATGCTAGATTTAAGAAACAAACTATAAAATTGAAAGTTTCCACTTAAGTAGACTATGAAACCCAGATTTTAGTGGTTAACATTTTTTTTTTGTATTATTTTTTCTATAATTAAAAAAACAAACACATTTAAATAAAAATTTAAATCTTAGGCTTTAATATGCAGACTTTGTTTACTACTTTGAACAGTGTTGTTGTAATTTATTTTAAAATTTTAGATTTTAATTAATTGTATTAATAAGACAAATTAATGACTACAATTCACATTGTTTTTTTTTTTTTATAATTTAAACTACTTTTAAAAATTATGACCAGCAGGAAATGCACAGATTTTTTTGAGAAGTTACTTGTTTTAAATTTTTATTTCCTTGTTTTAATATTTATTTCCTTTTCTCGCTGGATATTTTCTAGAATGTTAAAATTTTTCTTAACTTACTTATAATAATTATATTTTTTTTTAGTTTTTTTTAATAATTGCACAATATTTTTTATTTTTTAATTTTTAAATATAATTCTTTTTCTAGCACATTTAAAATTTATGACAAAATTTACTTAACTATTTGGCTTTAAAATGATTTACTTATGAAATCTAACAAAAACTAATAAAAATAAACAATTATTAATTTATAAACGTATGTTTATGTATATGTATATGTATATTGACCACAAATATGCTCTTTTTTTAAAATAAATTTTAAAATATAATGTAACAAAATATACCACAAAATATGCATTTGTGTATTATTTATTGTTTTGCTAAAATGGATTTCATTCTTTGGTTTAACTACTTTATGTGGGAATTTTTAATAATTTTTAGTTATATTTTTTTTTACATAAGTATGTTTAAAAAAAATCGTTTTTCTTTTTTTTTAACAAAATTGGTCCTTTGGTTAATTATTTGATTTAATTTAACATTTTTTAAATATAGACTAAAGGCACTCAAATTAGGTTTTTCATTTTCTGTTTTTCTTTTATTTGTTGAAAATTTGTTAATTTTTCTTTTAAAGCTTTATAAATCTTATAAATTTACTTTTAAAGAATTTGTTTAATTCAATAATTCATAATAAATTGTTTGCTTTAAAATTTACTAATAAGGCTTGGCCGCATCTTTTGAACGTTTCAGTTGCACCTTTAAACGTTTGGTGCCAATTTGGAAACCATGCATGGCTTGAATGGCCGCTGTGGCAGAATGTGGATTATCGTAGGATACAAAACCGAAACATTTGGACAGATTTGTTTGTTTATCAATGAATACTTTGGCAGATAAAACATTACCAAAAGGTAGAAATGTTGAAGCGAGATCAGTATCGGTGAATTCCTGAGGTAGGTGGTAAATGAAAAGATTACTGCCATCGGGACCTAAAAATAAAAAATATTAAAATTATTTTATGGAAAAAAAAAGTTTTTTCCCAGTTCATTACTGGAGCTGTACTTAATTATATAATTTTTTAGTTTATTTTATTTTTTCTTCATCATTTTCTAACTTACCTTCAATTTGTTTTCCAGCCACTCCTGCGGCGGCCGCCTGCAGTGCTGAAGCCGTTAGGGGTGCTGTTGCATAAGCACCATTGGTCAAGGGATTAAGTGTTTGGGCGTATGGTGATGTAAGCGCCTCAGCACCAGTCCCTAAATAATACAAATAAAAAAGGAAAAGGATTTTAAATATTTTTATTTACATTTAATATGCATACATCAAAATGCAGTACACTGAGTGAGGGGGAGGGACCAACATAATAATTATGTTGTAGTTTTATTTTTTTGTTTCTGTGACTGTGTAGATGTTTGCTAAAGTTAAAACCGTATGTTTTTAAACGCACACTTTAAAGCATACACACTCATAAACACTTATCAAATGGCATAAGAGAATACCCTTGCATGTGGAGCAGGATACAGCAACATCAAGGGACGCATAAATGTTAAAGGACCTCATGGGAAAAATGGTTGTATGTGTGTATGTGTCTATATGTGTGGGCTGTTATATACATACATGTAATAAGTATTTCTATGGCGGTGGCATTTATTTGTAACACAAACTTAAAATAAAAAAAAAATATTTTAAATCAACGAAAAAATAAGCTTTGAAGGACCCATGGTTTCTGAATTGGACAAAAATTTCAATATTGGTCTATCTATCTTACTAAGCTTAGAAATATTTGAAATTTGGTACCTCTAGTTGTAAAAGTTCCTGAAATATAGTTTCGCGAATAGTGAAAAATTCATAAAAAAGTCACTGAAGTAGTCTAAACTATTGGAGTTTATCTTCAGATTTACTTTTAGTTCACCTATAATTTCAACCGAATTAACGTCTAAAAGGTACTTAAACATTTTTAAACTAAAACAAATCACTATTTGATTTGCAAAACGTCAAAGTTTCCCTATATTTTTGCTTAGAAAATAGTTTTTTTTCTTAAGGAGAATTTTTTAAAAGTTCCATTTCTTAACAAAATTATTTACTTAAAAGTTCAATCTCTTTCAAAAGGTACCTACTCCTATAAAAGTACATTTTCCACAAAAATACCTTTACACAATTGCCTTAGTAAAACAAATTCCCTTTTTCAAAGCCCTCTTTTTAATGGACCTCTTCTTTTCTTAAAAAATTACATTTTTTTAAAAATACCTTTTCTTAAAAAAGTACTTGTTCTTGAAAAAATACCTTTTCTTGAAAAAGTACCTTTCCTTGAAGAGTACCTTTTTATAAAAACGTAAATTTTTCTTGAAAAAGTACCTTTTTTTTATCAAAAGTAGGTATCTTTTTATAAAAAAAAAAAAAAAGTAAATTTTTATCAAAAAAAAAAAGTATATTTTTATCAAAAAAAAGTACAATTTCGTTAAAAAAAATTTTTTTCTTAAAAAATACCGTTTCCTGAAGAAGTAAATTTTCTTCGAAAAGTAAATTTTTTTAAAAAAAAAGCACCTTTTCTTAAAAAAAGTAAATTTTCTTAAAAAATATCGGTTTTGAAAAATTACCTTTTCTTAAAAATCTATCTTTTCTTAAATAAGAACGTTTTCTTGGAAAAAGTACTTATTCTTAAAAAAGTACCTTTTCTTAAATAAGTAAATTTTCTTGAAAAGTTACTTTTCTTAAAAAAGTATTTTTTTTTTTTTTTGAAAAATTGCCTTTTCTACAAAAAGTACCTTTTCTACAAAAAGTACCTCTTCTACAAAAAGTAAATTTTTATTAAAAATATCATTTCTTGAAAAAGTAAATTTTTTGGAAAAAGCACATTTTCTTTAAAAAGTAAATTTTTATATAAAAAAGGTACGTTTTCTTAAAAAAGTATATATTTTTTTTAAAATACGGTTTTTTCAAAAAGTAAATATCCTCGAAAAAGTAAATTTTCTTGAAAAAGTAACTTTTCTTGAAAAAGTAACTTTTCTTGAAAAAGTATCTTTTCTTGAAAAAGTGCATCTTCTTGGAAAAAATACCTTTTCTCAAAAAAGTAAATGTTCTTAAAAAGTACATTTTCCTGAAAAAGTAAATTTTTATGTAAAAAAATCACGTTTTCTTAAAAACGTATATATTTTTTAAATACGATTCTTGAAAAAGAACATTTTCTTGAAAAAGTACCCTTTCTTGAAAAAGTACCTTTTCTTAAAAAAGTGCATTTTCTTTAAAAGTACATTTTGCTGAAAAAGTACCTTTTCTTGAAAAAGTAGCTTTTGATTTATAAAAAAAGGTACCTTCTTTTAAAAAAGTAAATTTTGTTAAAAATATCATTTCTTGAATAAGTAATTTTTCTTGAAAAAGTACATTTTCTTGAAAAGTCCATTTTATTGAAAAAGTATCTTTTTATAAAAAAAAGTACCTTTTCTTAAAAACTATATTTTCTTAAATAAGTACGTTTTCTTGAAAAAGTACATTTTATTGAAAAAAGCACGTTTTCTTAAAAAAGTACCAATTTATAAAAAAGGTACCTTTTCTTAAAAAAGTAAATTTTCTTAAAAAATAGTATTTCTTAAAAAGTACATTTTCTTGAAAGAGTATATTTTTTTGAAAAAGTAAATTTTCTTGAACAAATAAATTTTCTTTAAAAAGTACCTATTCTTAAAAATGTCCTATTTAAAAACTCTAAATTTTCTATTCAGTAAATTTTTTTCAAAAGTTCCTTTTTCTAAAAAATTTTACTTTTATTATAAACGTACCTTTTCTTAAAAAGTACCTTTTCTGAAAAAATTACCTTTCCTGAAAAAAGTACCCTTTCTTTAAAAGTACTTTTTCATAAAAAAGTACCTTTTCCAGAAAAAGTTCATATTCTTAAAATTGTAAATTTTCTTAAAAAAGTACCTATTGTTTAAAATTACTTTTTCTTATAAAATTACTTTCTCTTAGAAAGTAACTTTTTAAATTTTTTTATTTTTAAAGTACCTCTATTTAAAAGTACATTTTCTTAAACAAAACTAAATTTTCTTAAAATTTGCAGTTATTAAAAAGTTAATTTAAGCCAAACCAATACCGTGCACCGTGGTGCAAAAATTTTTGTTGCTCTATAATTTTGACCCATGTATAATTTTAACAATAGTGAAACTGGAATTCATTTAGTATATAAAAAAAATAGCACAGAAGAACTATTGAAAGCCAAAAAAGAGAGCAAACTTGGATAACGGTAATCACGCCTTAAATATTTTTAACCCTGCCTCAATTTTAAAGAGAACTTTTCTTAGTACACTTAAAATATTAAGCAGAAAAAGGAAATCAAATCCAAGTGTGAGTAAAATCTTGAAGATGGTTGTTAGGAGCCATTCGACTGTACACGATATTATAAAATGCTTGAAAACCTGTAAAATGCTACAAAACAAGCCAAATAACGACCGGAACAAAATTTTCTCTGAATTAGAAGAACGTTTTATTTAAAAAAAAAATTAAAGCTAGTCCCTTGTTAAGTGCACCAAAACATATTTCTATAGCGGAATCTGACTTGGTTAAACAAGCAAACGCATGTACAATAACAAATATGCTTCACAAAGCACATCTAAATGGTAGAAAAGCAAAACAAAAGCTCTTTATTAGTAAATGTAATCAAAACAATACGATTGAATTTTGCAAAAGAATATGATCGCAAGGATTTCTTTTTCTGGAGTACCGCTTTGTTTACCGACAAAAGAACCGATTAAAAAGCATGGAGGTGGATCATTGATTGTATGTGGCTTATTTTCCGCAGCAGAACCAGGATCTTTGCATTTTATTGTATTGACAATGGACCGAAACGTGTAAATAAATTAGTTCTTAACTACGGCTGATACCTTTCTTCAAATATTGCCTTTCTTAAAAAATATATTTTCTTAAAAAGTACCTTTACTTCAAAATTACCTTTTCTGCAACTTTTTCTTTAATTTGCATATAAAGGGACTTTTCTTAAAAAGGGCCTTATTTAAAAAATCTGCCTTTTGTGAAAAAAGTACCTTATTAAATAGTTCTATTCTATACAAAAAGTACGTTTTTCACAAAAAACTACCGTTTCGTAAAAAGTACCTTATTTTAATAAAGAACCTTTTCCATTTAATTACATTTTCTAGCAAAGTATTTTTTCTAAAAAAAATTTATTTTTTTTCCTAAAAATAAACTTTGTATAAAAAGCACTTTTTCTTAAAAAAAGTACCTCTTAGCAAAAAAGTAAAGTTTCTTAAAAATTAATCTTTTTCTAAAAAAAATAGCTTTACCGTTCTAATAAATCTTCTTCTTGGAAAACCCGACATCTTGGGCGCTTAACAACTAATTTGTAAGTTATTAATTTAAGACGCCCTTTTTTATTTAAAAAAAAACTAAAATAAAAATTCTTTCAAAGTATTCCTAAAAGCCCTGAACTAATTATATAAACTAGCACATTGCAGCGCTCGAAATTCGAGTGCAATTTCTAGGCAGCTTTATTTTTCAACTTAGCCAATTCACAAACCAACACTTTTATGATTTATTATTATTATGAATGAAGATAACATACTCATTAACAAACACATTAACAAATTTAATAGAACACACATAGCATATCGCACCTGTACCTCTAAAGTGAGTCAGCTCAAAATTTTTCAATTTTCACTTTTTACAAGAAAACGATACACAGAGGTCATATCTATCCACTGTAAAAATCTTACATCGGTTTTTTTAGTCTTTCGCAAAAAAAAAAAATACAGTTGTAACCCTCTTTGTGTTATAGGAGTAGCTTGAGTTGCACCCAAAAAACTTTTCCTTTCTGATGATCACTGAAAAAATCGCAAAAACAACTACTATTGAATGCTTATTATTCGCAATTCTTTACAATGAAACAACTATTTTTAAATTTTATAGTAAATATTAAAAAAAAAACCTTTTTTTCCTCTACTGAAAATTTGTAAATTTTGAGTTGACTCACTTTAGAGATACAGGTGCGATATGTATAATTTTATGTATGTGTTAGTAGCAACTTCAAATGCAATTTACTCAAAATAAAGGAAAACATTTAAAAACTGTAAATCTGCAAAACGGCTAAAAAGAAATACCTTTCAAATAATGTACGTTTGGTCAAAATCGGGATAAAACGGTAGAACAAACCATCGGTCACAAGAAATCGCCTTGCGCTGAAGAAATTTCAAACTCTGCCTAAAATTTGTTTATTAATATTAGAAAAATACGTTTTTCCAAATGAGAAATTTTCAAAACTGATTTTAGTTTGATGCTAGAAACATCAAGTGTTATCTTCCAATAATAATTTCAGCCAAAAATTAAATGCCACCCTATTGGCAATATATGTAGGTATTAAAACATGTTTTAGATAATCAGGAGCTGGAGCTTGGTTTAATTTGTATGTGAGAACATTTTTTCTAATTATACAAATACAAGTGTATAACAATTTTCCAGTTTTGTTTTCTTTTATAATGCACAAGTACAAGTACTATATTTAAATACATAAATAACACAACGCTTACACATGTGTAAGTAACATAAATACACATCCACATACATATTAAACAAAAAAAAAACAAAACAAACAAAATAAGAAACAAAAGGTATGCTTCAAATTTACAACATGAATTTTATTTTATCTTCTTTTGTGCAATATTTATGTGTAGAAAAAACAAAACAACGAAAACAAAAACAAAACAACAAAATATTACACAAAAGGATTTAAAATTGGCGTTCAGTTGCATGAAAGGTTGAGTATTATTTTTAATACTTTTTTTCTTTTTTTTTTTTTTTTTTTGATTATTTGCAGTTGTTTTTCTCGTATTTGAGCTATTGTTGTTTTAATTGAGGTGCTTGAATATGAAAAACATAAATACAAACACACGAAAATACTACAAAATATAAATACCACACATAAGATGTACATAAAAACTTGTATAAAAAAAAATACACTGATCAAAATAATGTTCTAAGGATTACTTTAAGATTTAGAGTATTTGAAAATATAAACTGATTTTAGAGTTTTTTAAGTTTTTAAATATTTATATTTATATTTTTTCCATCTACCTCACTTCGATTATTAAATTTGTGGTTAGAAAACACTCATGTTAAACATACATACTTACTAACATCGACACAGCATATACATGCAATCCAATGAAATACTGCTTATATAAAAGTCCAAATATTATATTGAAAATAAATATGAAAAACTAATGTTCCTTTTTTAAAATACTATTAAATAACGTTCTTTTGAAAAATTCCAAAAGTTTATTTTTTTTTAAATTTTTTTCTTTCGGTGTAATTTGGACTGTTAGTACGTTTGCTTTGTATTTTAAAACTACCATATACTTATAACAAAAATTTTACCGAAAACTAAGTACCTTCTTCCTTTGTAATATGTGTATGGAAGTCTAACTTTTTCTACACGTTGGACTACACATTTATGTTTATCGTTTATAAAAATAGAAAATTTTTTAGAAAAAATTTTGATAATATAAAAACAGTTTTTTTTTTATTCATGGATCAAAAAATTCTTTACTAAAAAATTTTTTTTTCTATTTCAAATTTATTTGTATGACCGAGCTTAAATTCAGCTGCCCAATACTTCTTAAGTGATATATTAGGGGGTAAAGTTGGATTTTCTGTAAATTGATTTTAAATTTCTAAATTTCTTAATGTGTGGCAACATTTTGTTATTAATTGTGGAAAAATATGGCAAACCACGTTATTAACTCTTTAGCTGGTATAAAAGTACCGCTGGCGGAAAAAAATAATATAATTATATATGTTATAATTACTGTTTTCTCCAAAAAATTTACAGAAAATCGAAATTTAGCCCTTAATATCTCCAGCATTTAAGGAGCTACAAAGACATTTCATACATCAAAAAGAAGCTTATGGTTTAAGCTTTTACCGCGTTTTAGTAACTACATACATTAAATATGTTATTTCTGGATACCGCTATAACAAATTTTTTACCCAAATCACCCCCAAAAAAACCCCTCAAAAAAAAAAAAAATTAAAAATCGGATTGTAGAAACTAAAAATTAACGCGCAAAAAAACAAAGATATTTCGACAAAAACTCGTCCAAAGCCTCAAGAAAAACATTTTTTTGGTAAAACTGTTATCACCATTGTTTTTGGCGTACAATTTCACCTTAGAAAGGTAATAAAAAAAAATAGATCAGCCGATTTTTTTTATTACCTACTAAAGAAAAACTTAAAAATAAAAGTTGAGAAAATGTCAAAAATTGAAATTTGGACGCCTCGAAAATAATTTTTTTTGATATGTCGTAGTCGAACTTTTTTTCCTCATGCCAAAAGCTATCGAAAAATCGATGGCACAATATCGACAAATTTTTCTCCTAACAAATCGGCCCACCCTAATATACATATTTCTTAAGTAAAAATTTTAAACCTGGTTTCAAGAGTTGTATATACGAAAAACATACAATATTAAGATATCACAAGATTCATAACGGTTATATTTCAAGAATACGACAATAGTTACGGGGTACAATATGTTGCATTTTCTGCAATATTTGTTAATTATTATTTTTTTTTATTTTTAGTTTATTTTGTAGAAACAAACAACCAGATCTCAAAATTGATCTATCAATATTAACAATTTATGTAATTATGAAATTTACACGTTAACAAGAATATAGCTCACAAAATTAATGGAATAACAAAATATTCTAATTGGAATTTTGTAAAATTCAACAGCACTTGATAGCATTATGTATCACGTATAGCAAACAACGGCAGGGGCTCTGTATATACAATAAGTAATAGTTTTAGTTCTAATAATATCATCCCTTGACTAGATATTTATCCTAGGGCCCTAATGTTGAAATGAAATGAGTCGTACTTTAAAAATTAAAAAATTAAAGTGAGTTTATTCTCTATAAAATTAAAAGCTAAGGCTCATTGATTTCAAATTATCTAATCTACAAAGTTTAGGTTTCGATTTAACACAGAAACAGAAAAATATCAGTAACAAAAAAGTCAATTTTCAAAGGCAAAAAAAAAAACTTTGACATACTCGTACTTTATTAATTAAAAAAGTAAAAACAAAAAAAAAAAATATTAATATTTTGTATGAAGACATTTTACTTGCCTAACGGCTTGAAGTCTCTTAGGCATCGAATTAACTAATTTTCTCGTCTAATCTAGTGGAATTTTGCTCCAAATGTCTAGCCATGCTTGTCTAAGCGTTCCTTTGTTGGTTATGCTATCATTTATAATTGGGTACACCTATAAACGATCGATGGGGTTCAAGTCGGGGCTCTGGGGAGGATTAGGTAATATCATATCCTCATTATTCACTAACCACTCCTTTACGATTAGGCCTCTGGGTGTTTTTGTCGTTATCGTGGACGAACACAAAATTATCATTTAAACCCATTTTTATTGCAGGTTACTTTAAGTTATTTTGCAGAATATATAACTAATCATTTTTATTCATGTTTCCATCTACAAATTTCAAATTTCCCACCCCATTTGATCTCATAGCACACCATGACACTATCACCACCGTGCTTTACGGTGTTGGACACATTTCGAGGAATTAGTGATTCTCCCCTGCTTTCCCACAAGATTTGGTGACAATCGGAGCCAAATACATTGAATTATGATTCGTAGGTGAAATTAACATTGTACCAGAACTCATTATTTTTATACCCTATGTGGTCAGGGTATTGTTTGTAACTACCAAAAATTTTGGCATTTTATACCGATCGACTCAGAATCACTTTCCGAGTCGACTTAGCGATGCTCGTCAGTACGTACGGCCGCACAGTGGACCATTTGACGAGAAGGCGGTCAAAAATCTATAACTTTTGATTGGATTGGAATTTTGATATGCGGTTTTTTTTTGTTTGGTAGGTGAGACTTTAGCCTTTATGTTTTGCTATAAAACGTAATTCTCGACCGAAAATAAAAAAAGTTACGGAGGGTTTAAAATACATTTTCATTTGTAGTTGAATTTTAGTACAAAAGTGAAGTGTTAAAAGGAAAAAAAAGGTTTTTTTTTAATATAATGTCTTATTTTTTCAGTTAATTTTACAACTAATACTTTTTAACAATTTTTTAAGTTAATTTTTCAGAAAATGCCAAACTTTGGCCCTCGTAAACTTTTTAGTCCTTATGTGCACAAGGGCCAAAGGTTGTTTTTTTTTTTTTTTTTTAAAGATCCCAAGTTAAAATATAATTTATTAAGCAGCGAACTTAAATGTTATCTTATATTGGTTCAAGGTAGAGAAGTTTCAATGAAAAACTCGTATGTTTTTGCTTTAGTTAAATTGTTTTTATTATTGTTTTTTTAAAATATTTCTATTTCAATTTTTATGGTAAATTTATGAAATATAACAATTTTTATTGTAAATTTACAAAATGTATAAATTTTTAAATCAAGAAAATTTTTTAACTATATAAAAAAAAAGTGTAACTTATTGTTAGTGTAATGAAAAAGTACTTTAAATCAACCAATTTTAGTAAAAATTTCTTCTAAATAGCCTTGATTTTCATCTTCTAGAAGTTGTTTAGCTTCTTCGTCTAATTCAATAGAGGTAGTTTTCCATTTTTGACGAACGTTGGACATATATGGATCTGAAGTGCACAAAAAATAGTACAACATTAGTACAACATCTGGACATTTTCCTTGTGTTGTGCTCGCGAAAGAATCTGTAGTCTTTGTTCCTTTTTTCTTGCGCTTCTTCAGATAGATCTCCTATTGGCAGCATATTGTTTTGAATTATTTATTCCCCATGGTACAAAATTTTATGAACTGTGGATGGCATATATCTCCAAGAGTATTTTTCATTATAAAGTATAACTGTTTTATTGGCGTACTCTCCAAATTTTTTTTGTATTTATTCTTATTAATTCATGATCTACACCTGTGGTAGATGCTGCAGTTTCCGGATCGGAAAAAAATCTCCTTGCAGTATTTCCATCATTTGTGTTTCCTTTCCCTTGTTTTGGTTGGTCGATTACGAGGACTAGCTGTAGATATTTTTGTTAAATTTGTTTTTTTTTTTTTGCTTTCTTTTTTCTTCATTTTTTTGTTTTTTCTCACTGTTTCGCCTAACGGACCAAATTCCAAATCATAACCCAATTTAAGAATATGCTCCATGAAACGTATTCAAATTCGTAGGCTTCCTTAAAACTATCGTCGTCTGGTGGGGGTTGGCTTAATTGACTTGATGTCTTTTGGCATATAATGTAGCTTGATGTTGACTTTGTTCCAGTTGAAGCTTGTGCAACTTTTCTATCACTCATTGTGAGACTCATTTTAAAATGTACTTCAATGTCTTGGTCATCAATTTTAAATATTACTGGTTGAAGTTCCTTTATTTGATCTTTTATTTTTGGAACTTCTTCAGTTATGACATCATGGTTTCGTTTTTGAATGCAAATTTAATTGGTCTGCAATACTTTGTTGAAGAAGGCATTTCATTTTTCCATACATCAATTTCTTTTGCTCTACTAGTTGACGGCTCTAAGATGCTATACCTTTTTGTTAAGCGCAATGGAACGGAAGATAGCATAAATAAATTAGCATCTGATGAATTTTCGGCATTAAATTGCTTGTATTGTTTCTGATCAGAGGATCCATCACATCCCCATTTAGAAATTAAAGTAATTTTTTTTAAATGATCAGTGTCAAGCGTATTTAGCAATCGTTCTGCAGTATGTTCAAGGAGATCTTGCAATTTTATTTCTGCTGATGTCGAAGTGACGCTACTAGCAGATTGTGACGGTAAGCATTCTTTTTTGGCAGAAACTAAATCTCGATACTCTGGAAAAATCCTACAATTCTTTTCATTGGTTCGCTTCCGCAATTCCTTATATTGATTTTTGGTCAATGTCAAATCCAAAAATAGGGCGAACGCTTCATCCGGCGTAAATTTCTTATCTTCAACGGCTATGTCGCAATAGTTTTTTTTTACCATTTACCTGTTATTTAAATTGTTTCCCATTTTTGGCAGTTACAAACGTCACCTCAAACTTAATATATCCTAACCACATAGTGGACAACTTTTGTATTCATAAATTTTGCAGAAAATATCTAACCTTGGGTCAGAAAAATTGTTCTCGTGCACACGGGCGGAAACTGGCGGGCATATAATGGTGTATAGGAGTATAGGGGAGGGTCCGAGCTATAGAAGAGTGCAAGACTTTTTCTGACTGCTTTTGATTGGCAGGAGTTATGCTCTATTAAGTAGGAGATTTTCGGAAAATTTTGACCTTTTTTAAAAATTTTTTTTTTAAATTTCGGAATGACTCAGTGATTGTATATTTTTAACATTAATAGTATGGAAGCCCCAAAATTATACAAAATTTATTTCACTTCAAAATCTGTTAAATCGAGAAAGTTACAGTCATGCAAAAATAAAAATTTACAAAGAAATTTTTAATATTAGCAAAATACTGAGAAAGCCCATTTTCGAAGACCCTGTTCGCTGTGATATAGTTGAGATAGAGTCGCAATTTCTTGGCTCCCGAGGTTTACTAGTATTTACTTGTAAATGAATTACATAACTTTAAAATCGGTAACAACAAAAAAAATGATTTTTGGCCGCCTTCTCGAAATATGGTCCACTGTGCGGCCGTCCGTTCGTGTCTGTGTGTTCAAGTAAACTTTGTAATCTAACTATCTATAGGTCGCAAATATGAATATCTTTTGATTAAATATGCTACGTAAGCTTCTATCGGCCATAGAATGAACGCTATTGAAATTGGTGAAAATCGGTTCATGTTCAGACCTACTCCCCATACCAATGATCCATATGAAATCGACTTAAATTGTCATAAAATCCAAATTATCATATAGATCTCGGTCAAATTGGTTTTGTGTATGTTTATTGCTCCCATTAATCAGTAGTCCCTATGTTCCTCTCAGTAATAAATAGGAATAAATATATATAATCAGTAGTCCAAAAATAAACCCTACAGGAAAATTCTTAATTATAGCTCCCATATAAAGCTGCTGCCCGATCTTCACTTAAACTTATCAAAAATAAAAATATTATACAGATATTTCTCAAATTTGGTTTTTATACATATTTTTTCAAAAAATAATTCAATTTTCGACCTAGTCTCCATATAAATATAGCATCCGATATGAACTTTTTCATACCTGCAGCCAAAAAAATTCATAACAATGCGACTCAAATTTAATTTATACTTATTTTCTATTTCTAATTAGTTGGGCCTAACAGATAGGATCTCAACGTATGGTGTAGGGTATCGTATAGTTGGTCAAGACCGACTGTAATTTTCTTAACGCGTGGTATAGGATATCGTATAGACCAAGTGTAATTTCCTTATATGTTTTTAAATCCTTTGATGTTTGGGCGTTTGGCATTTATTCATTTAACAAAATAAAAACGACTGAGTTTCTCTAAAAAAAACCTTAAATTTTTTACTTCAATTATTTCTAATGGAATCTTTACAAAAAGAAACTGATACGTGTCCAACATTTTTTTTTTTGCTATGCAATTTTTGACCTTTTCTTTATTTGTAAGGTCAAATAATTTATAATGACATAAAAGACAAAAAGATGAAAGAAAATATCAAAGAGCATAAAATTATCGTTAATTACTAATGGTTTTGAACAAAAATTTAAATAATATGGATTTTCACTTCATATTACGTCGAACTATTTTGTTGGTTTGTGGATTATAGGAGACTAAACCATTTTACCTATTTTTCTGAAATTTTTGCATAGCCTAACTATGTATCTGGAAGGAACTATAGGCTATAATTTTTTTTTTGGATATTTTTAGTGAGCGTGGCACCTCCCAAACAAAGTGAATTTTTAGTATCATATATATTGAGCACTATGAAAGGGAGAGTTTTGCAAATTTGTGTGAGGTCACCTATTGTCGATGCTAGTAACATGCCGAAAATGAGCGGAATCGGATAAGCGGAGTGGGCGTGGCGCCTTCTATACATAGTAAGTATTTAATGTCATATACATATCTGGAGTACTGTAATAGTGAGAGCCTTGGGACTTTGTGTGAGCCCATAAGTTACTCATGTGGTTAGCTAAAAAAAATGGGCATAGTCGAAGAAGTGGAGTACTAAAAACTAGAGTACTAAAAAAGGGAGTACGAGTCCATCAGATATTAATATGAGTAGTCAGATAAAAAGTGGGCGGGATAGGATTATTGGGCGTGATACCTCCTGACCTCCTGTACCAAAAGGTATGAAGTACTATAAAAGCGACTGCCTTGAAACTTTTGACATTGGTAGTCACGGAATATATCAGTGGAATCACCAAATTCAAAAATCGTCAACATCATAAATCGCCAAAATCGAAAATAGCGAAACACAAAAATCGCAAAAAATCAAAATCACAAATCGGTAAAATCAAAAGAAGCCAACATGAAAAATCGCTAAAAAAAAATTGACAAATAATATTCTAAATTCAAGGCCAATCGTAAAACCCTTTCTGAGTCGATTTAGCGATGTTAGCCCGTCGAACGAACTCTATTGAAATTGTTAAAATTCGTTGTATATTCAGACCTATCCCCTATACAAATAATCCCTAACATAACGACTAAAATGGTCGTAAGATCCAGATTATGATATATGTATTCGTATATCCATAAAATGTGGTGTATTTGTGGTTATTATGCCCACTAATCAGTAGTCCAAAAAGAAAACCTTTTGCGACCATTTTCATACATAGTCCTCATATAAAGCTGATGCCCGATCTGCACTGTTACACGTTCATATCGTAGAATGGTCTCCTATTCTGAAATTCATTAAGATGGATCGCGATCCATCAATACTGCATGTTATATCACAATATCATAATATATATTGAACGTGTAACAGTGCCCTTATATATATAGTTTTGGAAAAGTAGCTGACTTTGCTAAATATGGTCATAATCGGCATAAAAAATACAACGCTGGCAGATATGTTCTTTGAATGCATCTATTGGAATATAACTGAAATCGATTTAGCTCTTATTTTGGCTGTTTTTCTTTTATTTCGTTTCTATTTCAAAGAGTTGAATATTTTATTCGTAATTATAACATTATAAAAGAAATTTCATGTATTTAGATCCGATGAAATAAATGTCAGATATAGACTACCTAAACATATATATTCTTCTAGATATCAGTTACCAACAGTTAAAGATGGCGGCAGATCATTTAGGGTGCGGGTAAGAAGCGTTATATTTCAAATGGAATCATTAATTATATGCTATATATTAATAGGTACATTCTTCCATGGAGGAGTTCGTCCATTGAACAAAATGGAAGGGATTATGAACGTAAATAAATATTTGAAATATTTGGACAACGAATGCTTTCCCATCGTCTAGATAACGATCCTTAGTACTCAGGTCTGTAAGCCCGCCGCTTTTTAAACAACAATAATGTGCATGAAGAATTAACCCAATCTAAATGAATTGGAATCAATTCAAAAATTAAAATATCCCTTTACACCATCATATCAGTGGTTAATTCTATGCCTTACAGAGTAAAAACGGTAATAACCGATAATGGTTATACAGTTTTATAAGAAATGACAATTTAATTTTAATAAACATGTATGAGTACAAGAAGATGCATGTTTTTTGCTCGCACAGAATTCACTAAAATTCTTTAAACATTGTAACTGAAACTAGTTTACTACATCTGAAGAGAAAAAAAAAACCGGGAAAATTAGGTGAATTGAATTTCATTATTTTCAAAGCGACACATTTAAATACCATTGCATTTTTTTAGCTCGCAAATGTATATATTTAGATAGCTTAAGACTTACAAAATTGCATTTCAGTATCCTAATCCGATTTTATTTTTATGATCAGTAAGTGATCTGTTGCAAAAAAAAAAAAAAATAAATAAAAAAATTAACTAAATTAAAAAAAAATTTAAGAAAAATGACTTTTACCATTTTTAAGTACTATTAAATATTATTTATTTAATAGTTATTCCGTGTTTCTTTTGTATTGTTGTTCCAATGTTAATAGGAAACAATCAATTTCCAAAAATCATATTTTGATGTAGCGCATACACAAGCAATTCTCTAGTGGTATTTTATGTCCAATTGTTAACGTTTTTTCACTTTGTTTATTTATAAAGTCACTTCGTTTGGTTTTTTGAAATTACCAAAAAAAAAAGTGCGAATGAAGCAATGAATATTTTGGTAAACTTTTTCTGTAGACCGTTAATAAAAAGTGTTGAATTTCATTCTTTGGAATGTCATAAAAAACATGTAAATTATTTTCATGTCATTTAATATGAAACGTTTTTTAAATTAAATAAAAATATTTGAAAATTTATCTTTAAAACCAGCGCTGATCAATTGTGTTTGAGATGTGTGTATAAATAAAAAATGTTTTTTAAGCATTGAAAAAATGGCGCAGAAATTTTTAGTAAAAAATTAAAGGGTTGATTAAACATACTTGTACGTACACACTGCACTTACATAATATATATCTTTATATGAAAAATCTATGTAATTTGCTTTAGATTGGCATTAAAATTTTGTTGAAATAAAATTAATGCACTGCTATGAGCACGACTACACAACAAAATCTCTGGAATTTGATATATAATAGTCTCAGAAATATAAAACAAATCATCAAAAAATAATCAAAATACAACAAAGCTGTATCTCAATAATATACGGTTATGTAAAATATAATACAGACTTATGAAAATATTTTTACATTTGATGTAAAAAAAATATCTATAATAATAATAGGCTAGGCGATTTCTTGTGACTGATGTTTTGTTCTACCGTTTTATCCCGATTTTGACGAAACGTATATTATTTGAAAGGTATTTCTTTTTAGCCGATTTTCAGGCTTACAGATTTCTAAATTTTTTCCTTTATTTTCAGTAAATTGCATTTAAAGTTGCTACTAACACATACATAAAATTATACAATGCTATGTGTGTGTTTATTAAATTTGTTAATGTGTTTGTAATAAAAATGGGTTTGTTTTTAGTGTTGATTTGTGAATTGGCTATAATTGATTAGCATATTTTTAGGGTCTTTATTTAATGAAAAAATAAAATTTCCTAGAATTTGCGCTCGAATTTCGAGGGCAGCAAATTGCTAGTCTAAAATTAAAAAATTGACGCTAGTTAATAGAGTTCCGGTTTGCTTATAATCTACAAAAACAATTACCGTTGAAATTTTACCCACAGTGGAAAATCATAACGAATTATTTATTATTTTATATCGAAAATATATATTTCATCTGAAAAAAGAAAAAATTAAGGATTCTTCTGGTTAATGAACAAAATAAAAATAAAATTCATAACAATTGTAAACAAAATATCTGAAAAAGGAAACTAATTGATAAACTGTAGTACTAAATTATTGTAACAACGGTACTTAATTTTTAAAAATTTTTTGGAGGTGATTCCATATTTTTGGTCATATCTTGATGAATGAAGAAATATATATTTATTTTAGATTTATTCATATTTATAATACTATTTTTTTACCTTTTCACATGCACCAAAAGAACAATTTTAATAACTATATTTTTATGTTTTTTTTTTATCAAAATGACACGTTCTCATAGACGAACTAGTCATATTAGTGGAATACAGATTTCTTGGGATATAACTGAATTTGGTTTTTAATTTACAATTAATTCCGTTCCATACAGCAAATTTTCTAATATGTAAATTTTCGCATCTTATTTTGATCTTACTGATCACTGTCCTTATTATTATTTTTTTTATTTTTCAAAAAACTTTTCAAATAATATGAATATAAAAACGTGTTAAATTAAAATTGCAACTCATTGCAAATTATTTTTATTATACGACAATTGAGCGGAGTTGGAGACAGTTTTTTAGAATAAGGCGTTCCGGTATAAAATCGACATCGTTATTCCACATAATGATGTAATAGTTTACAAATTCACCACATCTCTATGACTTTATTATTCATATTTTAGTTTTTTTAAATAACTCTAAATATTCACCATTTCCAATTGAAATTGGGGATATTAAAATTAAAATTGTGATTTTTTATTTGTAATTGAGAAAATATTAAATGAAATAGAAAATTGGGAAAATTTCTATTGAAATTGAGATATTCTATTTTAAACTGAGAAAATTTCAATTGAAATTTATGTTTTCCATTTTAAATTGTGACAATTCCGAATGAAATTGAGATCTGTCAATTGATATTGAGAAAATTTCAATCGAAATTGAGAATTTTTCGTTTCAAATTGGGTAAATTACAAATGAAATTGAAAATAACAAACGGTATTTTAAAATTTTTTGTGCAAATTAAATTAAAAATGATTATTTAAATTAAATTGAAGTTGAAATTATGATAAGAGGAAATGAGATATTAAAAAATTAAGATATGTAATAAAACAAATTTTCTTTTTAAAAATTACTCAATTTTATATGATAAAAGCTGGGCCCGGTCCGCGTTGCTACCCCTAAGAAATCATTTGGTTTTTTTATTGCATCTAAAATTTTATACACAGTGGCGGACAAAAGTAAAACAAGAAACCCCCCGAAAGTTTTAGCAGATAGCCATGTCCCTACGTCCACAGACAAAAAATCAAATATCAACCATCCCAGTGTCACCTGCCAGGCTATTCTGAAAATTCCCTGAAAATTTCATTAAAATCGATCCATGCGTTTTTATATATATAGATGCTATTAGTAGTACAATATAAAAATTTTAGTTTTCCACGCTCTTCGCCAACACATCAAATTCCAACCGGCAGGCTATTCTGAAGATTCCCTGCAAATTTCATCAAGATCAGTCGGTTTAATACAATATTAAAATTTGATTTTGCCATCCTCATCCGCCGAAAGACCAAAACTCAAAAACTAAACTTCAAAGTTTTATCCGCCAGATTATTCCGAAGAAACCCTGAAAATTTCATCAAGATCGATCCTGCAATTTTGGAGTCCATACGTAGCATACATACATACTTCCATTTATATATACATATATTAGGGTGACAGCCATTTTTTGATTTTGAAATTTCAAGACGTGCGGGTCGGATTATTGTGACACTGGATCTAGAACTTTAGTGCGCAAAATTTAAGCCAAATCGGACAATGCTTTCTGGACGCGCATTGAGATCAAAGTTCAAATATGCTTTTATATGTAAAAATTATCAAAAAAAATCATTTTTCACAAAAATTTTTATATTAATAAAAACGTTTCAATTAAATTAATTGACACGCTCTCTTTAGTATAATTATTGATGCACATATCACTTTTTGAATATAAGCCCTCGATATACAACATTTTTTATACTGTATTAAATATAAAAACTAAGTAATCTACATATTTTCATAAAATAACGAATAAATTTGAGGAATTTTATGAATACATTAAATTTGTTTTATTTAAGAAAAATACTGATGAAGAAAATATTTATAGATTTTCATAAAGAGCCCATTTGACATCAAGAGTACCCCACAGTATTATTTTGAGGTCAGTATAGTGCAAAAATATTATTGTTGTAAATTATTTCGGCGCATTTATTGCTTGGTGAACTTGATATAACTTGGCTGATTTGCAACCGATAATAGATTTTGTTGTCTTATTAGAAAGACAAATTACTCTACATTAGGGTTTATGAATTAATTTAATTGAAACGCAATTATAAATATCAAAATTTTTGTGAAAACCGATTTTTTTTGATAATTATTACATATAAATTCGTATTTGAACTTTGAGGTCAATGCGCGTCCAGAAAGCATTGTCCGATTTGGATCAAATTTTTCGCACTAAAGTTCTAGATCCAATATCACAGTAATACGACCGGTACACCTCAAAATTCGACCAAATTTTTTTTTCATACAAACAGCTGTCACCCTAATATATGTAGATTGAGGAAATTTCAAATTGAGAATTTTTAAAAAGGAAATTTATTTTATTACATATCACACTTTTAGCCTCATTTCTTAGAAATTTTGTTTGTAATTTTCTCAATTTCAACTCAAAAATGCTCAATGTTCTTCGAAATTTTTCAAATTTCAAATGGAAAATCTCAAATTCATTTGGAATTTTCTCAGTTTCATTTGAAAAGTTCTTAATTTCAATTGGAAATTATGTAGTTTGCTCTTCTGATTTGTTAAGATTCGCAGCAGAGCTTATAAGATGATCATTTCCTTATTAGTTACAATATTCCCCACTTAAAGTACACAATATCCTGCGACCTTAAACTGGGAAACATTGATATACGAAGTGGTATCGTTTATTTTTCTGAGACCATCTTCCAAATATATTTTGGTGTAGGAAACTATTTCGCAAGTATATTAAAATGCTCTGAGAATGCCCAGATGAATCAATTTTTAAAAAGAGAATATGGTTATCCGTACACTCAATTCCCCAATTGTCCATAGCCATTAATAATATATAAAATAAATACTTTACTATTAGTCATTTCTAAAAACATTGAACTTATAAAGCAGTTTTAATTGATTAAAAATTCTTAATTTTCTTCAGTGGAAACGTTACAGAATTTTTAAAGTTATTTTATGATTTGAGACCATCTCTTGATTTCACCTAAAAAGTGCATATCGGATGTTATATTTATTATTTATTTGGAGACCATGTCTAAAAATTGATCGATCCTGACCATATTTGGTAAAGACACTTATGACTTGCACCAACATAAACAATACAACTTTTAGAAAAATCTGTGCAATATTTCAGTTTTTGATAGTTATAAGTGAAGAGGGGGAAGCAGCTTTATATGGGTGCTGTGATTCAGAATCTATAATATTAACAGGTAAGGCGATTTTTTGTGCCCAATGATATGTTAAACATTTTTCTCCTGATTTTGACTAAACGCATCTTATTTGAAAGGTATTTCGTTTTAGCTGTTCACCAAATTTACAGATTTGCACGGTCTGTAACATTTTTTTATTATTATTATTATTATTATTATTATTATTATTATTATTATTATTATTATTATTATTATTATTATTATTATTATTATTATTATTATTATTATTATTATTATTATTATTATTATTATTATTATTATTATTATTATTATTATTATTATTATTATTATTATTATTATTATTATTATTATTATTATTATTATTATTATTATTATTATTATAATAATAATAATAATAATAATAATAATAATAATAATAATAATAATAATAATAATAATAATAATAATAATAATAATAATAATAATAATAATAATAATAATAATAATAATAATAATAATAATAATTATTATTATTATTATTATTATTATTATTATAATTATTATTATTATTATTATTATTATTATTATTATTATTATTATTATTATTATTATTATTATTATTATTATTATTATTATTATTATTATAATTATTACTATTATTATTATTATTATTATTATTATTATTATTATTATTATTATTATTATTATTATTATTATTATTATTATTATTATTATTATTATTATTATTATTTGGGTATTTATTAACTAGCAGATTCCATATCTCGAAATTCGAGTGCAAATTCTAGGAAATTTTACTTTTCTTTAAATAAAGACCGCAAAGGTATGCTAATCAATTATAGCCAATTCACAAATCAACACGAAAAACAAACTCATTTTTATTACAAACACATTAAAAAATTTAATAAACACACACATAGTATATGTATAATTTTATGTATGTGTTAGTAGCAAATTTAAATGCAATTTACTCAAAATAATGGCAAAAATTAATAAAAATTAAATCTGCAAAACGGCAAAAAAAAAAAAAAATAGCTTTCAAATAATATACGTTTGGTCAAAATCGGAATAAAACGGCAGTACAAAACATCGGTCACAAGAAATCGCCTAGCCTAGATGTAAAATTACAATAAACTTAATTCTAAAGCACTGGCTACTTAGGCTAACAGGTTTAACATTTCTTTTTTTTTTTTAATGCTACTAACACATACATAACATTATACAATGTTATGTGTATGTGTTTATTAAATATGTTAATGTGTTTGCAAAATCAAAATGAGTATGTTTTTTTCATTCGCAATACTAATTGCGGTGAATTGCAAAATAATTGTGGACATAAACCGATTTAGAAAGTGTAGAATTGTGAATTGTCTTACAAAATAATTTATTATGTGAAAAAATAATTTTTTCCTAGAATTTTCAATTGAATTTCGAGAGCTGGAATCTGCTAGTAGTAATAAATATATGCATGCCAAGACCAAGGTATATATAATAATTGGATCTTATGGCAATATAAACCGATTTCATAGGGGCCAAGGTCTGAACATGCATCGACGATAAGAGCTTATATACAAAATTTAATCAGAATGTATTCATATTTTATTACAAAATTTACATGGACAGACAGATGGACAGATGGACGGACATGGTTAAATTGACTCAGCAACTGATTCTGAGTCGATCGGTATAATAAAAGGTTAATTTTTTTGTTAGTTACAAACTTCAGCATAAGCTGACCATAGAGTGATATCTATAATATTAATAGGCTAGGCGATTTCTTGTGACCGATGTTTTGTTCTACCGTTATATCCCGATTTTGACCAAACTTATATTATTTGAAAGATATTTCTTTTAAGCCGTTTTGCAGATTTACAGATTTTTAAATCTTTTCCTTTATTATACATACATAAAATTATACATATGCTATGTGTGTGTTTATTAAATTTGTTAATGTTTTAAAATGTCAAAATGAGTTTGTTTTTTGTGTTGATTTGTAAATTGGCTATAATTGATTAGCATACTTTTAGGGTCTTTATTTAATAAAAAATTAAAATTTAATGGAATTTGGACTCTAATTTCGAGGGCTAGAATCTGCTAGTAGGATATAATTAAAAAACAACTTCAAATGAAAAATTTATATATATTAAAAAAAAATTTATATGTATATACAAAAAAATTTGAAACTGGATAACTGATCTTGAGTTTATTAAAATATATACTCTACTTTCGATACATATTTTAAGGTTTTTTTGGTGACTTGTTTTTATTACCCTGTTTGTACATATTAACCTTGAAAAAATTCAAATTAATTAAGATTCTCGGCCATTAGCCAAACTAGCTTCTCCTAACACTTCACCTAACACTTCTTTTATTATAATCAAATATTAGCTTATTTTAAAAAAATAATTAAATTAATAATTTCATTGGGAATAACTAGGCTGGAAAGAGTTTATCATATACAAACTATTTAGTGTCCTGCAGCTATAAATTGCCTGTCTATGTTTTTAGAAAATGGTGCACACAAACTTTATCTTAAGCACACAGTTCTTGCCTGTGTTTTTTAAAATCATTGGTTTTTTTTACTAAACGAAACTTTTGACTTAACTGTATTAAAATATTTATATATATATTTTCATGATTTTTTTTTATATTAAATACTTTTTTAAATATGTATAACATAACGATAACAACAATTCTGCAGCTCAAATCCTCCCATACCATTTTAATCTAAAAATCTTTTGACAAATATTTTCCAGCCATACGAAATAACCGAACAACATTTACCAAATCCACTTCATAACACCTGACTAAAGCTTTGTTTTTCACTAAAATCCGAAACAAACAAAAAAAAAAACGAAAAAACATCATGCCAGGCAACTCACTACAACATATTTACCAACTTACTTTCGGGTGAAAAAAACAATGTTCATGATTAAATAAACAAATCTTTATGGGTTTTACCGTACATATCCAATATATTGACTAAAAGTCAACTAAAAACAACAGCAACTACAAAAAAAGAAAAAAAAAATAGCGAGCACTAACAAAACAATCACAAACTCACAAGCATACCAACTAAATAATAAAGGAAAAAACTAAAAATCAAAATTTTTAACAGAATCGAAATTTAGTAAAAGAGTGTTGTGGAATTCCAACTCGATTACATGGCACTATTTAAGATTTTCATTTAAATTTGGAAAAAAATCAAAATCAAAATTTTTTTAAAGAATCGAAATTTTGCAAAAGAGTGTTGTAAAATTTCAACTCGATTACTTGGCAGTATTTAAGATTTTAATTTAAATTTGGAAAAAAATCAAAATCAAAATTTTTTTAAAGAATCGAAATTTTGCAAAAGAGTGTTGAATTTGTTTAGACCACCTGAACTCGAGTACTTGGCACTATTCAAGATTTTAATTTAAATATGATTTAATCAAAAAATGCTTTAATATACCAATTATTTATGGGCTTAATGGCCGAATTCTCTAATTCAAACGCTACGTACGAAAATATCCAATTTTTAAAAAATTTTCTTTAAAAGTTTTCTAGACGATCGAATAGTATAATCAGAAAAATCACTAAATCTTGGGCAATCTTATGAAAGAAATGTTGTTATTTGTATTACTCATACTAATTTTCTTCTATACCCATCTCGAGTGGTTACTTCTAGATAATGTCAATTCTCACTCACCATCAATGTGTAACGATCATTCTGAGCTCTGTTATAATAAAAACATTCAACATTCAAGAATATTCAATTTTACGCTTTGAATGCTGTTAATTTTTATATGCATTTTTTCTAACTATTTTCAAAACACCCTACTTTAATGTATAAAGAAATTTACTTTTAGTCATTAACATGTCTAAAAAACAATTTGGAATCCCTTTTAATTTTAAATAGTCAAATTATTAACTAAAAAAAAATAAGAGGTTATAGTCGGTTTAGAACGAAAGTGATGCTGGATTGATCGGTATAATTAAATGTGCGTTTGGGTCAAATATTTTTGGTAGTTACATACCCTGAACACATAGTGGTATAAGGTATAAGTATACCATGTGGTCAGTGTATAATGATCAAAAATATTTGACCTACCCAATCGACTCAGAACCAGTTTCTGAGTCGATTTAGCGATGTCCGTCCGTCCGTCCGTCCATCTGTGTGTCCATGTAAACATTGTAATCAAACTACAGGTCGCAAATATCATTATATTTTAATTAAATACGGTATATACGGTATTTAATTACGGTTTGTATGTGTTTACTAGGTGAACCGGCAAACGTTGTTTTGCCATATAACTTATTCCTATACATCCCAGTATGGGAGGTGCCACCTCCACTGGTTTGATCCTGCCCATTTTTCACATAACTGCTCACACTCAACATTCGTGAACTCACACGTAGTTTTACCGCCCCACTAACCCAATCCCGCCCATTTTTGGTACCACTACTTACATTAACAACCAGTTGGCGTGCAGACAGTTTCAAGACTCTGGCCGTCATAGTACTCTAGATATATATCATGTGCAGAAGGTACCACGCCCACTAGTTTGATCCCGCCCATCTTTTCCGAGTACTAACGTTGATTATTAATGAACTCACACTAAGTCCCAAGACTTTATCTATTACAGTACTCTAGATATTTGACATTAAATATTTTTCTTTGTGTGGTGGGTGCCATTCCCATTGGCCCGATCCCGCCCATTTTTTTGTACCTCTTCAAATTAGTTTAATATGTACATTAGAGTGGTCCTTAAAAAATTAAAATGCTATTCAAATGTGAAAATGCTATTAAATGTGAAGTTTGGGGACAATTGGATAAAGAAAAGTCTCGGTGGAAATCGATTGAAAATTCCAAGCGTATTTATATGGGGAAATATGATTTTCTTGAGATTTTACGAAAATTTCGTTCTATAGCCTAATTTTTCCGATAAGTTGTTATAAGAATCGGGATCAATATTAAATTATCTATTCAAAAATCTGTATAAAAATTCAAAACGGAATAAAAATTCGCCAAGAATTGCAAATGCCCCAGACCACTTCTGTGCCAAAAAAAAACTAGGTCATGAAATTTGATGGCATTTTTTTCAACTTTTAAAAAATTAATTAAAGCCAATATCTTGTTTTAGTCTCTATACCCGTATGTACTGAGATATGAAGTATTGTTGTTAACCTATTAAGCATTGAGACCGAAAATGGAATTTTTTTGATAAAATTTTGAAACCTTTTCTTAAACAAACTTAAGAAAAATTGATCTGGCTCTTTAAGGTCTTGTTTGATGCATGCTATAGATTAACTGTGTGAATTTTTAGGTAAATCCCTAAGCCAGAATTTTTTGGGCAAGGATTTTATTATTGCGGATTTCGAGAAAAATAGGATTTTTGTAAAATATTCTATAAATGTGCTCTTGGTAAATACTTTGTATCAAAAATTCATCACTTTGCTAACTTTTAAATGTTATATTTTATCTTAATAGCCTAGGCTTTCGTAAAAAAATAATATGACCCCATTAACCCTTTTGGAATTGGGGTCACATATGACCCCAATAATTAAAATAGTTTGTAAGTGCTGTTGAATTTTTAGATGCGACGTTTAAAATATAATAACCAAATGTGTAGAACTTCAATTCCAAAAATTTGGGATAAATCCGAGAACGTTAACCCATTATTTGCCAAGGCCAGCTTTGGATTTTATGATATTTTTTAATAAAAATTACCGAAAACGAGTTTTTCTATTAAACTCGATGAAAGTACTATTTAGAATTTAAGAAAAATAATTCGGTTAATTTTTATTTATTAAACCCTTCAGTGCTCCTGGGATCAAAATAATCAATTGTGATATATCGTTGGTGCAATTATCTGCTTATTTCTCGCGAATATAAATTAAAACAACTTTTAACCAATTTTGTTATAAAATTATTTTATGTATAAAAACTATTTATATTTTTCTGAATAAAATAAGACGACCCACAAATGAACCAAAAGCTAATAAAAGACATTTTATTCAAAAAAATATTCTATTTATTTTGGTGTATTATGTGACCCCAATTCCAAAGGGATTAATGGAATCATGTTATTTATTTCCGAAAGCCTAGGCTATTAAAATAAATAAAGCATTTAAAAGTAGAAAAATTATGACTTTTTGATGCAAAGTATTTAAAAGAGCACATTTACAGAATTTTACCTGAAAATTCTCACAGTTAATCTCTAATATGCATTCAACAAGATCTTAAAGAGCTAGATCAAGTTTTTTAAATTTAGTTTAAGAAAATTTTTCAAAACTTGAAAAAGGAGTTTTCAAAATTTTATCAAAAAAAAAATTCCATTTTCGGTCTCAATGCTTAATAGGTTAGCAAGGTGGTAATAAAACAATACTTCATATCTGAGTATTTACAGGTATAGAGACTAAAACAAAATATTGGCTTGAATTAATTTCTTAAAGTTGAAAAAAATTCCATAAAATTTCATGACCTAGTTTTTCTTTGGCACAAAAGTGGTCTGGGGCATTTGCTATTTCTGGGCGAATTTTTATTCCATATCGCATTTTTATAGCTTTTTGAATAGATAATTTAATACTGATCCCAATTCTTATAACACCTTGTCGGAAAAATTAAGCTATAGAACGAAATTTTTGTAAAATCTTAAAAAAGTCATATTTCCCCTATATAAACACACTTGAAGTTTTCAGTCGATTTGCGGCACGACTTTTCTTTATCCGATTGTCCCCAAACTTCACATTTATTAGTTTTATATGGAAAGATAACAAACTGGACCCCGCCTATCTCCAAAATCGCATTTTAATTTTTTAAGCACCACTCTAATGTACATGTGCAATGTACATGTGCATAGTTTCAGAGCTCTTGCTGTCATAGTACTCCAGATATTATATATTAAAATTTTAAGTTAAAAATTCACTTTATATGGGAGGTGCCACTAACACTTGAAAAAAAAAATATAGACTGTTTTTCCTTCCGAATAGTCAGTTACCTACATTAAAAATTTCAAGCCGATCGGGCCAGTGGTGTAGCTCCTATAAAGATAAACGAACATACATCCATTTTTATATATGAGATTACACCCACTAATCAGTAGTCCAAAAAAAAGTTTCTTACCCATGGCCCCTATATAGTGCTGGTTCCCGATCTTCATTTAATCCTATCAAATGCAATTAGTTGGATCAAAACCCAATTATCTAATCGCAAGATTTCGCATAGTCAGTCCATTTCGACTATATTTTTTACCTTTATATTCGATTTGAAGGCTGATTTGATAAATTCTTATACGAATAGTATCAGGATAACTCTCATCCTGATTTTTATCTGGCACTTTTCCGACTGTTTTTCTATATTTAATTAAACTCATAAAAATTTAATACTTAAACATTTTCGTTTCCATGGAAACATCATGAGTTTTCCATAAAAAATTTCTCAGATTACTTTAATTTTTAAGTTTTCTTTTCCAATTTTCTTTAAATAAAACTTAAAATTTTTAAATTGTTCCTAAGTCTATCTTACTGTGACTAAGGTAGGGTATTTTAAGGGCGTTTTAGTTTTTGTTTTTTGTAATCTGAATTTTTTTTTATTGTTCTTGTTTCGTTGTTCTAATAAAATTCAAAAGCATTTTGTTGTTTTCAGTTCAGAACAACAAATAAAGGAAAAGTAAGAAAAACAAAAACAAAGAATACTGTGTATTGTTTGATGTCCTCTGCATGGAGCAGCAGTCAGACACATAGAGAAAGTTCAAAAAACATATTGTTATTCATTTTCATGATTTTTCTTTTTTTTAAACAATATTTTTTATTGTCACCGTATCCTGCCGTTGTTGTTTATTGCCAAACAATATCATTGTTTCGTATAGCAATTTTGTCATATCTTTTTGCATCAAAAAAAAAAAATGAAATGAATTTTTTTTAATATTTTCATTTATTACATTCCATCCACTGGCTGTTTGAATTTTCATATAATTTTTTTTCGTTTGCAGCGAAACATGAAAAAATTAGAAATATAATTTTACTTTGAGCTTTAACAGTTTGTAGATTATTATCCTTTAGATATAATTTGATGTCCTTTATTTATGATTCGTTTTTAGACAAATTTTTTTCAAAAGAGATATTAAAAATGTGTTAAAAATTTTGGTTATATTAAATATGAGTTATTAAATGAAATATTTCCTAGAATTTTAGAATCATTTTATTTTACATTGATTAGTGTCCAAAGTTTAAAATTTAAACTTTAAGTATAACGAAATTGTCGGGTTTTGAAGGTATTGAATTAAAATAAAAAATACTAATTTTCGTATTTTAATTTCATTAAATGAGATTCATTACAGACCAAGATCAACAAAATAATTTTTTTCTTTAATTTTTTTTTTTAATTTCTTAAACTACGCAAGATAATTCATTCAGAGATGTTATTCGACGAACTTTGGATGATATTCTGTTTGGGCTGCATCTTTTAACTGTGACTTGTTCTACAAGAATTTATTTCGGGGTAAAATTACCATTGGAAACTATTAACAAATGGTTTCCGGAAGGTGTTTAGAAATGGGAGAAGAATTGGCAATACAATTGAATTAACAGAATTAATGAATGACGTCTGAAGGAAACCCGATTATTAAAAAAAAAAATTACTTCCCATAAAAAAACCAATGAAAAATAATTTCCAAAAAAAAAATCTATAAAGTATCTTATTCAAAAAAAATAATGTTTCCAAAAAAATGTCGTGTTTAAAATACCTTATAAAAAAACTTACTTTACATAAAAGTACCTTAATACAAAAAGTAAAGAGTACCCCTTTCAAGAAGTAACTTATTTAAAAAATTCGATTCCCGAGATAGAAATTTTCCTAAAAATATCTCAACTTAAAAGTCATTTTCCATAAAAGTACCATTTGCAAAAAAAAAAGAAGTATCTTATCAAAAAAAAAAAAAGAAATCTTTTCAAAAAACGTACCTTTGCATAAAGTACTTATTTAAAAAAAGTACATTTTTCAAAAAATAACTTTTCCCAAGAAGTACCTTATCCAAAAAAGTACTTTTTCCAAGCAGTATCTTATCAAAAAAGTAAACCTTTCAAAAAAAGTACCTTTAGAAAAAAAATAATCTTTTAATAAAAAAGTACATCTTTTCCAAGAAAAATCTATTTGCTAAAAAGCACTTTTCCCAAGAGGTATCCTAATCAAAAAAGTACCCTTTGCTAAAAAGTACATTTGCACAAAAGTGCCTCTCCCCAGAAGTATCTTATTAAAAAAACATTGCATTTCCCAAAAAGTATCTTTTGCATAAAGTACTAATCTAACCCATACAAACAAAGTTTTTATTAAAACTCTTTCTTAACTTATACATACGATTTTTCTACGATCTTTCCGTGACTGTGCGTGACTTTGCGTGACTATTTTAAAATTAATATTTGTTGTGACAAAGTTTCAGATCGATCGGATGAGGGGAAATGGGGTTTAAATAACTCCGTGGCTGTGTGTGACTATGCGTGACTTTGCGTGACTATTTTAAAATTAATCTTTGGTCACAACAAGTCTATGGACAAAGTTTCAGATCCGTCGGATGAGGGGAAGTGAGGTTTTAATCTCTCCGTGAGGTTTTAATCTCTACTGTGCCTGACTATGCGTGACTTTATGTGACTGTGTCAAAGTTAATCTTTTTTCACAGCAAGTCTATCGACCAAGTTTCAGATCGATCAGATAAATGGAAATGGGTTTTAAGTCACTTTGTAACTGTGCGTGCCTGTGTCGAAGTTAATCTTTCTTTACAGCAAGTACATCGACGAAGGTTCAGATTGATTTGATGATGGGAAATCCGTTTTAAAACTCGCCTTGACTGTGCGTGACCATGCGCGACTGTGCGTGACATATCGATCGGATGAGGGGAAATGACATTTTGATCACTCCGTGACTGTGCGTGATTATGCGTGACTGTGCGTGACTACGCCAAAATTAATCTGTACTCACAACAAGACTTTGGGCCAAGTGTCAGATCAATTGGATAGGGGGAATGCGGTTGACCCACGACAAACAGACAGGGGACAGACGGACAGACAGACAGACAGAGAGTATGAGTTAAAAGAAAGAGTTTAAAAAGTACCTTAATGAAAACAAGTAATAACAAGTAAGAAAATTATAGTCGGTCTAGACTGACTATACGATACCCTATACCATGGTTTAGAGACCCTATCTCTCCGGTCCAACAAATTGGATATAGAAAATATGCATAAACCAAATATGAGTGGCATTCTTATTATTATTTTTGGCTGCAGATATGAAAAAGTTCATATCCAGTTCTCTATTTGTATGGGGACTAGGTCAAAAAATGGACCGATCCTGACCATATTTGGTAAAGTCACTTATATTCTGAAAAAACGTATACAAATTTGAGAAAAATCTGTGCAATATTTTTGTTTTTTGAAAATTTAAGAGAAGATCGGGAAGCAGCTCTATAAGGGGCCTATGGCTAAGAATTGTCCTATAGGGATTATTGTTGGACTACTGATTAATGGATATAATAAACACATACAAACCCAATTTGACTGAGATCCATATGATAATTTGGTCTTATGGCAATTTATGTCGATTTCATAGGGGTCATGTGTATGGAGACTATATCTGAACATGGACCGAATTTCACCAAATTCAATAGCGTTCATCCCATGGTCGATAAAAGATTATTTACCAAATTTCATCAAAATGTATTTATATTTGTGACCTGTAGTTTGATTACAAGGTTTACATGGATACACAGACGGATTGACGGACGGACATCGCTAAATCGACTCAGAAAGTGATTGTGAGTCGATCGGTATAATAAAAGATGGGTTTAGCTCAAATATTTTTGGTAGTTAGAAACAGCAGCACAAAGCCATTATACCCAAACCACATAGTGGTATAGGGTACAATATACCATGCTTTGAGAGACATGATCTCATAGGTACAACTAATTAGATATAGAAAAAAGCATAAACCAAATTTGAGCGTCATTGTTATTAATTTTTTTTGCCTTCGGATATGAATGGACCGATCCTGACCATATTTGGTAAGGTCACTTAATTTTTGCAAAAACAAATACAACCAAATTTGAGAAAAATCTGCGCAATGTTTGGGTTTTTATACCCTATACCACTATGTGGTTTGGGTATAATGACTTTGTGCTGCTGTTTGTAACTACCAAAAATATTTGACCTAGACCCATCTTTTATTATACCGATCGAATCAGAATCACTATCTGATTCGATTTAAGGATGTCCGTCCGTCCGTCCGTCCGTCCGTCCGTCTGTGTGTCCATGTAAAGTTTGTAATCAAACTGCAGGTCGCAAATATGAATATATTTATTTTGACGAAATTTGGTATATAAGCTTCTATCGGCCATGGGATGAAAGCTGTTGAAATTGGTTGGAATCGGTCCATGTTCAGACCTAGCCCCCATACAAATGACCCCTATGAAATCGACTTAAATTGCCATAAGATACAAATTATCATATAAAACTTATTCAAATTGGGTTTGTATGTGTTTATTACATCCGTTAATCAGTAGACCAAAAATGATCTATATGGGACAACTCTTAGTCATAGGCCCCATATAGAGCTGCTTCCCGATCTTCACTTAAATCTATCAAAAAACAAAAATATTGCACTGATTCTTCTTAAATTTTGTTTGTATATATTTTTGCAAAATACAAGAGATCTTACCAAACATGGTCAGGATCGGTCCATTTTTGGGCCTAGTCCCCATATAGATATAGCATCCGATATGAAATTTTTCATATCTGCAGCCAAAAAAATTAAGAAAAATCCCACTCAAATTTGGTTTATGCTTATTTTCTATATCCAGTTAGTTGGGTCTGAGAGATAGGGTCTCTAAACGCATGGTATAGGGTATCATATAGTCGGTCTAGACCGACTATAATTTTCTTACTTGTTGTATATATTTAAGTGAAGATCGACTAAGAATGGTAGTATAAGGTTCGTTTTTGGACTACTGATAAATGGATGTAATAAAAAGACACAAGACAAATTTGACCGATATATATATATGGGAACTAGGTCTGAACATTAAGGGGTTTTCACCAATTTCGCCAATAGCGTTCATCCTATGGACAATGGAATCTTATACACAAAATTTCATTAAAATATATTCATATTTGCGACCTATGCTTTGCTTACAAGATTTACATGGAGACGTAGACGGACGGACGGACATCGCCAAATCGACTGAGAAAGTGATTCTGAGTTGATCGGTATAGAATATACGATCGAATATTTATGGTAGTTACAGTCATTGTGCCCTGACGACATATTGCTATAGGGAATAAAAAGGCATTTTCCAAAAAGTAGCATAACGTGTTTATTCCAAAAATGTACCTTGTTTAAAAAAGCACCTTTTCAAAAGAAAAAAAAAAAAAATACCTCATTTAAAAAGGTGCCTTTTCCAAAAAGAACCTTATTCAAAAAAATATTTTCGCGATGTGCCTTTCGTAACAAATACATTAATGTCACTTTCATTCCTCATATTAATGATCTTTCAACTAGAAAAGGTTTTCATACTACAAGACATGTAGTTGATACGGTTATGCCAATATATAAGAAGCTTGCAATTGGAAAAAAGCGCAGTGTTCGATTAACTCATGCAATTCTTTTCAACAAAACGTTTGAATTAAGTGAACAGTTGCTTAAGCGTTAGTTTAACTAAGTGGCAGAAGAATGGTGATGAACAAAAATTTCGAAAGTAAATGATCCATTTAGCCCTATATTCACTATTTTTCTAACATTAAAGAAGTATATTTTTGATTAATAGAAATTAAATATATGACGTTAAGCTAAACAGAATAAAAAGTAATTTTCTAAAAAGTACGAGTATCTTGCAAAAATGTATTATTTTGCACATTTTATATCAAAAGTACTTTTTAAGATGAATATATATTTTTTTTTAAATCAATTTATTAAGAAACGTAAATTTATTTTGAAGTCCTTGCTTTTTAAATCTTACTAATTTAAAGATGGAATGAGTTCTATAAAATCAGGAATTTTAAAATTAATGCATGTTTAACGGAAAATGTTTTGAGCCATCAAAAGGGAAATATAATTAACGGTGAATATTTTGCAAACTTATTACAGAGATCCAACTACTATTTGAAAATCAATCTCATTTTCCAAGAAAATAGTTATAACTTAATTCAAAATTCAAGAAATTGTTATCTCATCTACTATAGCCTCCGAATTTTGCACTCAGGGATTATTTTCACATTTTTAAGCCGAAATAAATGCTCGCTGGAAATCGATTTAGGTCCAATGATGGAATTATTCATTAAACAAATGTCTGTTTAGAAGGTAGATCATATTAAATTTTCTATCAAAAAATATTATTTACACTTAGCGAAATAAAATTTTAGGACCTTGGCTATTTTGGGGAGCTTGAGAAATCGAATTATTTGTAAAGAATATGAAAATTCGAGATATTCTGGAAAAAAGATATTGGACAAGAGGGAAGCTATGTTCAGAAATAATTTTTTTTTTTTTGCAAAAGTACTGTCTTTTATTCAGCTATGACAGAGAAAAAAGCTACAGTGACATGATATTCTATTCTTAATTTTTTTTTTAAGAAAATTAATAATTTGCAATCTGAATTTCGAAGAATTTACAGCAAAAGCAGAAAAAGTTTCGCCTGTAAAATTTTGATTTTGGTACTTAAGTGGTTATCACTCGTTATTAGAATATTTATGTTATAAAAATTTACTCTGTCTGAATTCCGTTTCGTTAAGTGCAAAAAATGTGAATTGTGAATTTCATATATTTCAAAATTACTTTTTTTGTATTTTCAAACACGTGATCCTCTGATTTTAACGCTGGAACAGCATACCCATATATAAGAAAATTTTTATATTTCGGAACATTTTATCTCATTGTTGGATATTGTTTAAAAAATTTTATGAAGAAGCGCTTTCTCAAATGACATAAAAAATACATTCTTTTGTAATGACTTTAGTGGTGTGTATTTAATTAAAAAAACTCGACATATATTCCTAGCTTGGCTATATATATTGGTAAACAAAAATTGATCGTACCAGGGCGGTCCCAAATAAATCCGTTCTGTCGTATGGATGGCGGCATTAGTTTGAAAGAAATTACTTTGGTGAAAACCCTATTAAACATATTTTTTAAGTTTCAAGGCAACACGTTTTTTTTTACCCATAAAAAGTAATCGATCTCAGTGAATTTGTAAAAATTAAAAAAATTGGTCAGCGTTATGTAATTCAATACTTTCATTTGAAAGATCTCAGTCAAACGACTATAAAATATTGGCTCGTAGAGTTTGAACGAGGCCGCATGAGGTGCCAAAAAGATCACCGTCACTCACGGTCGACCAAATGAGGTGGTCACAATAGAAAGGGTTAAGATAATCCATAAAATGGTATTGGATGATTTTTGGCTGAAGGCACGTAGGTTAGCAGAAATGATGGGCATTTCAAAAAGTGCTATATATCGCATATTGACCTAAAATTTGGAAATAACCACAAGATTGGTGCCAGATTTGCCCACAATACGAGTTGATTCGTAACCAAGATGAGACATGAGACACATTGTTGCTATTTCCAAACTAAACAAGTAAGAAAATTATAGTCGGTCTAGACCGACTATAAGATACCCTATACCATGCGTTTAGAAACCCTATCTCTTAGGCCCAACTAACTGGACATAGAAAATAAGCAAAAATCAAATTTGAGTGGGATTTTTATTAATTTTTTTGGCCGCAGATATGAAAAAGTTCATATCGGATGCTATATCTATAAAGGGACTAGGTCCAAAAATGGACCGATCCTGATCATGTTTGGTAAAGTCTCTTGTATTTTGCAAAAATATGTACAAACAAAATTTGAGAAGAATCAGTGCAATATTTTTGTTTTTTAATAGATTTAACTGAATATCGGGAAGCAGCTCTATATGGGGTCAAAGGGATCATTTTTGGACTACTCATTAGTGGATGTAATGAACGCATACAAACCCAATTTGAGTAAGATCTATATGACAATTTGGATCTTATGGCAATTTATGTCGATTTCATATGGGTAATTTGTATGGGGGCTAGGTCTGAACATGGACCAATTCTCACCAATTTCAATAGCGTTCATCCCATGGCCGATAAAAGCTTATATACCAAATTTCATCAAAATATATTCATATTTGCGACCTGCAGTTTGATTACAAGCTTTACATGGACACACAGACGGACGGACCACATAGTGGTATAGGGTATAAAAAAAAAAAAATACCTCATTTAAAAAGGTGCTTTTTCCAAAAAGAACCTTATTCAAAAAAATATTTTCGCGATGTGCCTTTCGTAACAAATACATTAATGTCACTTTCATTCCTCATATTAATGATCTTTCAACTAGAAAAGGTTTTCATACTACAAGACATGTAGTTGATACGGTTATGCCAATATATAAGAAGCTTGCAATTGGAAAAAAGCGCAGTGTTCGATTAACTCATGCAATTCTTTTCAACAAAACGTTTGAATTAAGTGAACAGTTGCTTAAGCGTTAGTTTAACTAAGTGGCAGAAGAATGGTGATGAACAAAAATTTCGAAAGTAAATGATCCATTTAGCCCTATATTCACTATTTTTCTAACATTAAACAAGTATATTTTTGATTAATAGAAATTAAATATATGACGTTAAACTAAACAGAATAAAAAGTAATTTTCTAAAAAGTACGAGTATCTTGCAAAAATGTATTATTTTGCACATCAAAATTACTTTTTAAGAAGAATATATATTTATTTTTTTTAAATCAATTTATTAAGAAACGTAAATTTATTTTGAAGTCCTTGCTTTTTAAATCTTACTAATTTAAAGATGGAATGAGTTCTATAAAATCAGGAATTTTAAAATTAATGCATGTTTTACGGAAAATGTTTTGAGCCATCAAAAGGGAAATATAATTAACGGTGAATATTTTGCAAACTTATTACAAAGATCCAACGACTATTTGCAAATCAATCTCATTTTCCAAGAAAATAGTTATAACTTAATTCAAAATTCAAGAAATTGTTATCTCATCTACTATAGCCTCCGAATTTTGCACTCAAGGATTATTTTCACATTTTTAAGCCGAAATAAATGCTCGCTGGAAATCGTAGGTCCAATGATGGAATTATTCATTAAACAAATGTCTGTTTAGAAGGTAGACCATATTAAATTTTCTATCAAAAAATATTATTTACACTTAGCGAAATTAAATTTTAGGACCTTGGCTATTTTGAGGAGCTTGAGAAATCGAAATATTTGTAAAGAATATGAAAATTCGAGATATGTTGGAAAAAAGATATTGGAAGCTATGTTCAGAAATAATTTTATTTTTTTGCAAAAGTACTGTCTTTTATACAGTGACATGATATTCTATTCTTAATTTTTTTTAAGAAAATTAATAATTTGCAATCTGAACTTCGAAGAATTTACAGCAAAAGCAGAAAAAGTTTCTCCTGTAAAATTTTGATTTTGGTACTTAAGTGGTTATTACTCGTTATTAGAATATTTATGTTATAAAAATTTACTCTGTCTGAATTCCGTTTCGTTAAGTGCAAAAAATGTGAATTGTGAATTTCAAATATTTCAAAATTACTTTTTTTGTTTGTTCAAACACGTGATCCTCTGATTTTAACGCTGGAACAGCATACCCATATATAAGAAAATTTTTATATTTCGGAATATTTTATCTCATTGTTGGATATTGTTTAAAAAATTTTCTGAAAAAGCGCTTTCTCAAATGACATAAAAAATACATTCTTTTGTAATGACTTTAGTGGTGCCTATTTAATTAAAAAAAAAACTCGACATATATTTCTAGCTTGGCTTGGTCCCAAATAAATCCGTTCTGTCGTATGGATGGCGGCATTAGTTTGAAAAAAATTACTTTGGTGAAAACCCTATTAAACATATTTTTTTTAAGTTTCAAGGCAACACGTTCTTTAGTTTTTTTTTACCCATAAAAAGTAATCGATCTCAGTGAATTTGTAAAAATTAAAAAAATTGGTCAGCGTTATGTAATTCAATACTTTCATTTGAAAGATCTCAGTCAAACGACTATAAAATCTCGTAGAGTTTGAACGAGGCCGCATGAGGTGCCAAAACGATCACCGTCACGGTCGACCAAATGAGGTGGTCACAATAGAAAGGGTTAAGATAATCCATAAAATGGTATTGGATGAGTTTTGGCTGAAGGCACGTAGGCTAGCTGAAATGATGGGCATTTCAAAAAGTGCTATATATCGCATATTGACCTAAAATTTGGAAATAACCACAAGATTGGTGCCGGATTTGCTCACAATACGAGTTGATTCGTAACCAAGATGAGACATGAGACAAATTGTTGCTATTTCCAAACTAAAAAAAAAGTAAGAAAATTATAGTCGGTCTAGGCCTACTATACGATACTCTATACCATGCGTTTAGAGGCCCTATCTATTTGGTCCAACTAATTAGATATAGAAAATAAACATACACCAAATTTGAGTGGTATTTTTATTTATTTTGTTGACTTCGGATGTGAAAAAGTTCATATCGGATGCTATATTTATACGGGGACTAGGTCGAAAAATGGACCGCTCTTGAGCATATTTGACAAGGTTGCTTATTGTTTGCAAAAACATAAACAAACCAAATTTGAGAAAAATCTGTGCAATATTTTTTTCTTTGATCGATCGGGAATCAGCTTCATATGGGGTCTATGATTAACAATTATCCTATAGGATTTATTTTTGGACTACTGATGTACAGATGTAATAAACATACCAAAAAAACCTATTTAACTGAGATCTATATGATAATTTGGATATTACGGTAGTATAAGTTAATCATATAAGGGTCATTTGTATAGGGACTATGTAGATCTGAACATTAACCGATTTTCATCAATTTCAATAGCGGTCATCCTGTGGCCGATGATAAACACTGAATTTCATCAAAATATATTCATATTTGCGACCTGTAGTTTGATTACAAGGTTTACATGGACACACAGACAGACGGACGGACAGACAGACCTCAATCGGTATAATAAAAAGTAAAATTTTTTGTGATAGTTACAAACATCAGCACAAAGTCATTATACCCTCACCACATAGTGGTATAGAGTATCTATAATATTAATAGGCTAGGCGATTTCTTGTGACTGATGTTTTGTTCTACCATTTTATCCCGATTTTGACCAAACGTGTATTATTTGAAAGGTATTTCTTTTTAGCTGTTCACCAGATTTACAGAGTTTTAAGTTTTCTTTTTTCTTTATTTTGAGTAAATTGCATTTAAACTTGCTACTAACACATACATAAAATTATACATGTGCTACGTGTGTGTTTATTAAATTTGTTAATGTGTTTGAAATAAAAGTGAGTTTGTTTTTTGTGTTGATGTGAATTGGCTATAATTGATTAGCATACTTTTAGGGTCTTTATTCAATGAAAAACTAAAACTTCCTAGAATTTGCGCTCGAATTTCGAGAACTGGAATCTGCTAGTAACTACGATTTGTGTGACAAATTAATTTCAACTTTTTTACTCACATCTAAGGAGAGTAATTTTAGTTATTTCAAAAAATATTTTTTTTACGTGATCCTCAAATTTTAACGCTAGAATAGCACACCCATAAATAAGAAAATTTTTATGTTTCGGAACATTTTATCTCATTGTTGGATATTGTTTCAATCATTTTCACAATAAGCGCTTTCTCAAATGACGTAGAAAATAAATACTTTTGTAAAAATAATTTGAAAGGCTAACGACTATAAAATATTGGCTGGCAGAGTTTTAAAGTAGACCAATTGAGATGGCCACACCAGAAAGGCTTAACAAAATCCGAAAAATGGTATTGGATGATCATCGGCTGAAGATGCGTGAGCTAACTGAAATGATATCGATTTCAAAAAGTGATATAAATCGCATATTGACCGAAAATTTGTTGATGCCCGCAAGATGGGTTCGCACACAGTAGGACAAAAAAAGTATAATGAAGATGTTTAAACAGAGTTTTTGAGTCGATTCGTAATCATAGATGAGACATGAGCGCACCCCTTCACACCTGTGATAAAAGAACAATCAAAACAGTGGACTGAAATGGAAGAATCGTGTCCAAAGAAGGAGAAGATAGTTCCATCTGCAGGCAAAGTTATGGCTTCTGTTTTTTTGGTATACACGTGGGATAATTCTTACTGAATATTTTCAAAAGGAAAAACAATCAACGCCGATTATTATGGTAGTTTATTGCATCATTTCAGTGATTAAATTAAGGAACATTGGCCGCATTAGGCGAAAAAGAAAGTGTTGTTTCATCAAGGCAATGCACCAGTTCACACATCCACTATTACGATGGCCTAGTTCCATGAATTAAAATTCAAATTGCTTCATCACTTGCCTTGTTCGACAGATTTAGCCCCCTCGGATTATTTTCTATTTCCAAATTCAAAACAAAATGACTCGGTGGTAAAAGCTTTGCCGAAAATGAAGAGATGGGTTGATAGCTATTTTAATGAGCTAGACATTTCTTACTATAATAGAATATCGAAGCTATTGAATATCGCTAAGAAAAGTGTACCGAGCTAAAAGTAGATTATGTGTAGAAATAAAGAAACATTTTCCCAAATTTGTTGTGTTTTCTTTGTCAGGTCGAGTTGTTCTGGGACCGTTCTTGTACTATATTAAGTAAAATCAAATTTGCATTAGGGTTGATAGCTGAAATATTCGATGTTTTTTATGTTTTTTTTTTTTTTTTTTTTTTTTTGGAACAACACCACTCACCATTTTCATCATCAAGGTAAAAGGTTAAGAGTTATGGCTTAAAATAGTTCACTAAAATGTTTACTAATGATATATAAAGCTGAAAATTAAATACATTTATTTTTAAATTCATAAAAAATATTCAAAAAAAAAGTATATTTTTTTTCCTTCTGGTCATGACGAATTAACCTGTAGCAAAGCATTTCAACAAATACGGATTAGGAATATTATCTTGGCAATATTGTTATTTAATTAAGAATGAGTTAAAATGGCATTAAACAAGAGAAGAAACTGTAGTTAATTAAAAAAGCATGCAAAAAGGGTGCATTAACTACTTAAATTCAAAAAGGAAATTTTCGAACACACAATATTAGAACAACAATAAAAAAAAATTATAGTGTAAAAATAATAATATAGTGAATAAATACTTACATAGTGTATGATGATGACCGGCCGAATTAGCATAATGGGCAGCTAATGAAGGTGGCGTAGCTGCTGCCATAGACATTTGATGGGCAGCCGATAAGTGAGCGAAATGCGCATGATGAACCTGAGCTGCATTGAATGTTAGAGCCTGGGATGTTGGCACACTGTGCTGAAGCTGTGTTGAAACAGCATGCGATGCATGTTGCTGCTGTGGATGACTGCCAGGATTCAACGAGGCTAGGGTAACCAAATTTTGCATGGATATGGGGGTGGCCAATAATCCATTTCCAGGACCAGTGTTGTTGCCGGCAGCGACGTTGGCGGCAGCCGTGGCCGATAATGAAGCAGCTGTGGTACTATGATCCGGTGGGAAATTTAGTCCTGATTTTTTTATCCATATGTTTTGTTTTTTTTTTTTTATAGATTTTTGATTTATGTATTGTATTTTAAGGAATTTTTTGAATTGTGTTTTTGATGGTTTATTTAAGGTTTTGTAATTTTTTTTTTCACACATGACCACACAATCAAAGTCAATCATAGACATACCAAAAAATGTATTTGAACGAATATAAAAAACATAGAAGAAAACACACACCCAATTGGATTATTTACATTTACAAATAAAAAATAAAAATAAAAAATATTTCAACAAAATTTCTAATTATTTTCTTGTTTTTTTTTCGTTGCCACCAAAAAACAATGATCGAAAATCATTGTTAATTGAGGGAAATTACATACAAAAAACAAAATAGAAAAATAAAAAGAAACATATACATACAAAAAGAAAAAATAACTAAAAAAAAATCAAAAATCATAGCATTAGAGATGTATATAAAGAATTGGATCGATGGGCTACCGTTAATTTTATATTAGAGACAGTATAATTAGAATTTAGTGGTAACTACTATTTTTAAGAATTTTCCATCTTCAGATACAAATTGTTCGGCTTTATAACTCTCAAATATTCCGTTCTATTTTTAAATACAATTCAGTTGTAAACTAAGGTACTAATGTTCAACTTAAAGACCAAACAACCTATCAGCAAAAATTTCAAAATTGAGTTTTTTTATTTAATATTATTCCCTATATCTTAACGCATATGTATGCAGAATTTTGAACGCCTAATATTATAAATAACCAAGCTATTACCAAATTAAGAATATATAATTTTCGTTTCAATATTGCAAATAGTTCCAATTTTATAACGTTTTTGCTCTCTCTTGTAAACTTTTGAAAACTGCTGATAGGTTGTTTGGTCTTTAAGGTGACGAAATTTTCAGCTTAAAAGATTTAGAATAATTTTTTTAATCAGATATTTTTAAGCCGTGGCAAAAAACTAAAAAGTAGTTCATAATATGTCTTGCTAACAGAATTGAGACTGAGCCTTTCATAAGTATATTTAAGCCACCAAAAAGACACAGAAAATTAAAAAGTTCTATTGTTGATTTTAAGACCAAATATGGAACATAAGACTTGATCCGAAGAATAACACGTTCTTGACGTATGAATTTATAGCAGTGAAAATGAGGAAATTAAAATAAATATTTTTGGCGCCCGAGTCCCATATCGAAACACATATACAAACACAATTTCCATTGTAATGTTATAAAATACTAATATTTGGCAGATATCTTTTAAAGACAACTATATATTTTAAAACTTCTTCATCGCTAGTCTTTAAAAATTCTTTTCGATAATACTCAAAAAAAGCAATGAATTTGTCAGCTTGAAAAACATTTTTTTTAACTTTGTACTAGTTAAAGTCATTCCTTTAACATTTATCTATAAATAATGTTTGATCTTTATTTCTCTTAAACTAAAGTTTAAAATTTCAGCTCAAAAGACTTCTAATAATGTAATTTGTAAAACATTAGTATTTTAGGGTCTTATTGTTGATTTTAAGATCAAATATGCAACCTTAATATAAAAAAGTGTTCAAACTCTCGGTCTCACCCCTTTGAAATATGTGAATAGCAAAAAACTGAGAAATACAAAGTGTTGGGTCAATCAAAAAACATTTATTCATGCCTCAACGTAATTGAAAATTTCAAGTGTGTTTATATGGGTGACTTTTTGTCAGATTTTACGAAAATTTCTTTCTATAGTTTAATTTTTTCGACAAGTTGTTACATTAATCGATATCACTACTAAATTATCTTTTCAAAAAGCTATTAAACTTCAAAATCGAATAAAACTTCGCCAAGATATAGCAAATGCCCCAGACCACTTTAGTGCTAAAAAAAAACTAGCTCATGAAATTTGATGCCATTTTTTCAACTTTGAGAAATTGATTAAAGCCATAATTTCTTTTCGGTCTCTATACCTACAGGTACTCAGATATGAAGTATAATTTTATTACCACGTTGTTGACCTATTGCGCATTGAGACCGAAAATGGGAAATTTTTTTGATAAAATTTTCAAAACTCCTTTTTCAAGTTTTAAAAAATTTTCTTAAACAAAATTTAAAAAACAGGACCTAAAACTTAAAGGTTTTGTTAAATACATGTTACAGATTATCTGCGTGAATTTTTAAGTAAATCCCTGTGCAGGAATTTTTATGACAAGGATTTTATTTTTGCGGATTTCGAGATTAAGATAAAATATAAAATATAACATTTAAAGGGGAAAAGTGATGAATTTTTGATACAAAGTATTTAGAGAGAGTACATTTACAGAATATTTTACAAAAATTCCATTTTTCTCGAAATCCACAAAAATAAAATCCTTGTCGAAAAAATTCTGTCATAAGGATTTACCTTAAAATTGACACAGTTTATCTGTAACATGTATTTAACAAAACCTTAAAGTTTTAGAGCCAGTTTTTAAATTTTGTTTAAGAAATTTTTTTAAAACTTGAAAAAGGAGTTTTCAAAATTTTATCAAATAAATTTCCCATATTCGGTCTCAATGCGCAATAGATTAACAACGTGGTAATAAAACAATACTTCATATCTGAGTACCTATAAGTATAGAGACTAAAAAAAAATTATGGCTTTAATCAATTTCTCCAAGTTGAAAAAAATGCCATCAAATTTCATGAGCTAGTTTTTTTTAGCGCAAAAGTGGTCTGGGGCATTTGCTATTTCTTGGCGAGGTATTATTCGATTTTAAAGTTTTATAACTTTTTGGAAGGATAATTTAATACTGATATCGAATTATAAAACAACTTGTCGAGAATTAAACTATAGAACGAAATTTTCGTAAAATCTGAAAAAAAAAATTATCTTTTCCCCATATAAACACACTTGAAATTTTCAATCGCGTTGAGACGCGCCTAAATGTTTTTTGATTGGTCTAAAACTTTATATTTCTCAGTTTTTTTTGCTATTCGCATATTTTGAAGGGCCCCCTAATGCACCTACACTCTTATCTGAAGTCCACCAGAAGTCACAAAAAAAAAAAAATTGGCTGCCGAGTTTGAAATCATACGGTGTTATTCTGGTTACGAAACTCTCTCTAGAAGTCCAATATTTTTTATTAGCAGACTTAGTCCCATGTTAACATATTTTTTACCATTTCATTACAAATCCTTTTTTTCTGACAGATATTATTTAATGAAATGCAAATCAAATTTCTGCCGATATCACAAATATTTTTCTGAATTTTTAAGTAATTATTATTAAAAAAATCGTAATTTTTACAATAAAATATAATTAAGAAGCCGGGAATTTCTTTAGCATTATGATTGATTTTTTTTTTTTTCAAAAACATAAAATAATATTCGAGGACATATTGAAAGAGCCAAACTACACAAGTAATAATTAATAATATAGTGTTATTATTCTTGAGGCTTGTAGTCCATTGATCCAATTGTAATTATTTCATCTTTCTATAAAATTTAAACACAAAAATAAAAATAATCAACGTATACTTTTTTTATGCAAAATGCTGTTAGACAAAATTTTTGTATTTAATTTAGTTTAGGTTTTTATCTAAATAAGTACAAACATTTTAATGATGCTGTTTTTTAATTAAGTCAAGTAGCTGGTTTTTAAGGCATTTTAACATTATAATTCATAATTAGCAGTTATAATTCATAATTAGCATTAAATAGAAATACATATTGGCAACATTTAGTTTAAATGATGTAGTATTTAAATAATGTTGTTTTTTTTTCTGTTTATGCTTAGTTTGCGTTTTTGTGTTTTTTTTTACAGAGGAGTACAAACATTTATCATACATATATGTAACACTCACATTTAAAGTTTAATTACTTTTTGGTTTGACACATGCTAACACTGATATTCCATACTAATGCAATCTAAAAGATTTGTCCCAATCATTCACAAAATTGAATTTTATTTTAGTTTCGCAAATTTCTTAAATGCAAATGCTTTATGTAACAATAGATGGTTTCGTAAGCCACTGTTGGTAGATATTTTTGTTTATATATAGGATGCCTAAAAGTAGGCAACACATTCATTTATTTAATTAATGGAAAACTGGTACAAAATACTAAATTGCCCAGCAAGCAATAAATGAAGCTATTAAAAAAAAAAAAAACTATACACCAATCTCAGGCTTATAAAAATGTTGTGCTAATTAAAATTAGAAACTGGTAATAAAATTTTATTTTAGTTTATATATTTTTTTGTATAATTTTTTTCTTTTATAAGTTAATATGCAGTAGTTTTATGTAATGGCGTGTATTTGGTTTTTACTAAAGCCTAACTCTGTTTTTATTGAATTATTATTATTTCTCTTTATTTATAATTCTTATTTAAAAGAAAATTATTTGTATAAAGTAGAAAATATTTACAATATTTTTTTTTTTTTTCAATGGAGCGTGGTAGAGAAGACGAAATCATATATTTCAAAAATGCCAGAAACCGGTCCGATTAAGAATACAGTGTAGTTATGAACTTTTAAAATATACGCTTTCTTCAACTCTACCACGCACCATTGGAACAAAATTAAAATTTTCATATTATCTGCAGTATTAATAGCAATATGTCTGAAATTGACTACAAATCTAATTTTCAATGTTTTGTTTTTTAGTCAAGGAAAAAATAAAAAAAAATATATGGTTTTATCAATTCAATTTCAAGTAATTTAATAGAAGAGAACAAAATTAATGAAAAGTTTAATATTGTAAGCATTTGATAAGGAAAAATGTTTACAGATTATATTTAAAAGATATATTAAGAATTGCAAACGGCGTGGACCAAACAACTGGGAATGTTAAAAACACAATATTTTCTTAAAATTCTAAATATAAAAATTAAAAGTTCGGTTGAGGATAAGTGAAATTTTTCTTACAATTTTTTTTTCACATATTTTGTTTAAAACAGACAGCAATTTTATTCAAATGTGCTTTAAATAATTCAGATCGTTTAACAAAGAAATTTCTCGTTTTGTCTAAAAAATTGCAACTTTTTTAATGTTTTGGGTCTGATAAATGACGTGTCTAATTCTATTTTTTTTATTGATGTGATAAGAAAAATAATTATTTTTATTTTTCCCAAATCAATATAACTAATATTGATTATACTGTCGTACAATTTGTAATATTTGGAAAGACCTCCTCTGACAATACATTTTTTTCACATAATTATAGCAAATATTTTCAAATCAATTTTCCAGACATTACGACCTCTAGATTTTCAATTGAACAACCTTTTTTGCCTTAATTCTGTGGAACTATATTTTAAATATTAAAACAAAAGAAATTTATTTGATCCAAAATATAACTTATATAGTCAATTTTACGATAGAAAATAGTAAAAGTTTTGCAATCGAATGGTTCAAAAAAGGTGGAACTTTCGCCCTATTTCGTCTAGTCTATTCAACAAAAAAAAATAGAATAAATATATGGGAACAATTTTTTCGATTGCATCACGTTTCTCCGGTCCCAAATAGATGCGCAAATCGGAGCTTCGGTGTAGTTCTAAATCGCTTTATTTGTAAGAGATTAACATACAAGTTTTTGAAAAAAATATGCTGCATAGTTGAAACTTGGAATTGAAAACAAAATATCATTTCTATTCATGGGATGAAACTATATGTTTAGTTTGGTGTTTTTATTTATTTTTTTTTGATGGCAACACTTTGAGTGAGCAGCCGGTAGATATGCTACATATTCGAAAAATAAAAACAAGTGTTTTACAGTGCTTTTGTGTTAATTTTGTATAATTGTTTCAAGTATTCTTTTTAAAAATCATTCTTTCAGAAAATTGAAAGTTAAACTCAATTAAGATTCATCGAAATTCAGCTAGAAAAATTTTCCATTAAATTTAAAATTTTTTTCCATATCATTCTGAAGAAATGTCCAGGAAATCCATTATATAAATAATATTATAGAAAAATAAATAATTTATTTATAACTATACAGAACTACACAACCTTAATGCATCCATTATGTTTTTATTTTTTTTTTATAGTCCATATAATATCGATAATAGATTTCTACCAAAACATCAACCAATATCTTTAAAGTATAATTAGTAAATTCTCTCAACTTAAACCATTTCAAACTATTTAAAAATTTTCTTTTGTGTTGTAATTCGAAAAAAGTTTGGTTTATTATTTTAGCTACATATTTCTTCATGAGACTGATGGATAAAGGCATAGTATAAGCCGGCACAAATAGATCATAAAGAGGTTACTACTTTTTGTTCTCCAAAAATGGGGATCTCAAGGATGAGCAAGCAGGAATTTAAATCTTTTGGGTAGATCTGTTCTGTAGTAGGTATTTGTGGTAATAAAAAAAAAAACAATTTTTCATTTGAAAAGATTTTATCGTTGCTAGATTTAAGCCTGCGGCTATTCGACATATACCGGCTCAAATCTGATGGCCCAATTTTGTACAAATTTTGATATAGAACCAATTTTATCAACTATAACATATGTACAATAGGGCAATAGAGTTCATAGAGGATATTAATTTAGAATGGCAAGAGGAGCAATATTTTAATTTACACTTTTGACCTTAACATTACTTTTCATTGTTATTACAGAAGTTTAAGTCAAATATTGTGGTTAAATTTAGCTTTACTTTTTTTTATTTTTTATTTTTTTTTATATATATGTATATGAGAATGGTAGTTAAAATCAGGTTTCTAAATTAAGAGATTCGAAACTGCTTTGTCACAAGTACTTGAAATTGCCAATAAAAAATAGTATAATACAAATCTATATATAAAAGCGAAAATATGTGTGTTTGTTTGTTTGAAGCTTATAGGAGGCAAACCATTGGACCGATATTCCCTAAATTTTTACAGAGTCTTACTGTGTATTTGGAAAAAAAAAAAAAAACTATAGGCTATAAATATCTTTGATATTCTTAGCGGACATGGCTCCTCCCATACATAGTTAATTTTTAATATCATATATGTATATTGAGTATATAAAAGGAAGAGCTTTGCAAATTTTTGCGGGGTTACCTATTATAAATGTTGGTAGCCATACCGAAAACGGGCGGGGTCGGATAAGTGGGCGTGGTACATCCCATACAAGTAATTATTCCCATACAAGTAATTATTCAATATGACATAGACAGCTTTGGAAATTTGTTTGGAAATTTATCTATTACCAACGTGATTAGTCGGACAAAAAATGGGTGAGATCGGACCAACACGTTTGGCACCCCCCATACGAAGTAAATATTAAATGGCATATATCTGGAGTACTGTAATAGTGAGAGCCTTGGGGCTTTGCGTGACCTCATAAGTTATTCATGTGATTAGTCGGTCAAGAAATGGGCGTGACCACAGCAGTGGGTGTGGCACTGCACATGCAAGGCAAATATATAATATCATATAATGGAGTACTATAAAATGGAAAGCCATGACACTTTGTACGAGTCAATAAGATATTAATGTGATAAGTCAGAAAAAAATGGGCGAAATAGAATTAGTGGGCGTGGCACCTCGTACACAAAAAAGTACTATGAAAGCGAGTGTCTTGAAACTTTTGCAAATTACATTAATTACCAATGTGAGTGTCGTGGGAAGTATGGGCGGAATCACGAAAAACAAAAACCGCCAAAAGCAAAAATCACTAAAATAAATGTTATTCTAAATTCAGTCGTTAAGTATTGCCGGATTTAATTTGGAAAATCCAAGTTTTTATCATGGGCAGCTATATTAATATTATTGATATATTGATAATTTTTGCCCAGAATGAAAAAACAAAAATTATGGTATATCAGCAAGTATTGAAATTAAAAAAAAAATAAAATGAATAAAATAAAATGTTTTAATTGTCCTATTGTACAAACTTCGTCGGAAAATCTGATTATGAATCATATATGTCAATAAGTCTTGGTAAGTCGCAGCGAAGTACGACGGAGCAAACTAATAGTATATAAAAACAATCAAATATTATTTCTAATTATACCCTACACCACTATGTGGTTTGGGTATAATGACTTTGTGCTGCTGTTTGTAACTACCAAAAATATTTGACCTAGACCCATCTTTTATTATACCGATCGACTCAGAATCACTTTCTGAGTCGATTTAGCAATGTCCGTCCGTCCGTCTGTGTATCCATGTTAACTTTGTAATCAAACTACAGGTCGCAAATATGAATATATTTTGATCAAATTTGGTATATGAGCTTCTATGTGGCATAGGATGAACGCTGTTGAAATTGGTGAAATTCGGTCCATGTTCAGACCTATTCCCCATACAAATGCTCCCAATGAAATCGACATAAATTGCCAAAAAATTCAAATTCTCATATAGATCTCAGTCAAATTGGGTTTGTATGTATTTAATATATCCACTAATCAGTAGTCCAACAATAATCCCATAGGCTCCATATAAAGCTGCTTCCCGATCTTCACTTAAATCTATCAAAACAAATATGTTGCACAGATTTTTCTCAAATTTGGATTGTATACATTTTTGCAAAATTTAAGTGCCAACCAAATATGGTCAGGATCGGTCCATTTTTCTACCTAGTCCCCATATAAATATAGCACCCGATATGAACTTTTTCATATCTGCAGCCAAAAAAATTAATAAAAATGCCACTCAAATTTGACTTATGCTTATTTTCTATATCCAGTTAGTTGGACCGACGAGATAGGATCTCTAAACCATGGTCTAGATCGACTCTAATTTTCTTACTTGTTTTTCTTTTGATATTTTGTGAAAATGAGATTTTTAATATGTATTTTTTTTGCTTCAAAACAAAATAAATGAAAATCATTTTATGTTATTTAATTTTTTATTTTATTTTTTTAAGAAATACATATCTAAAAATATTTTTTTTTTCGGTCAAGACCGACTATAATTTTCTTACTTGTTTTTCTTTTGATTTTTTGTGAAAATGAGATTTTTAATTAGTATTTTTTTTTTTTTTTTTGTTCCAAAACAAAATAAATAAAAAACATTTTATGTTATTTTATTTTTTTAAGAAATATATATCTAAAAATATTTTTTTTTTTCTAAAAAATAAAAATCGGAAAATGTCTTTCATTATTATTTCAATGGTGCGTTATAGAGAAGAAGGCACATAGTTCGAAAATTCATAACTGCACTGTATTTCTTATCGGACCGGTTTCTGGCATTTCAGCCTTCATCAGAGATTTATTGAACATTGTGATAATTGTGATGTTATAATTGAATAGATTGTTTCTATATGAAATTTTTTCTTATTTAGGGCGGCCGTGAGGTGCTCCAGAACCTTCTAATACACTAGTACTTGCACTTTTTGGTCAGTGCTTTAACACTCTCACCTAAAGTCAGGCCTACGAGCAGTGTGGTCATAATCACTTTTCATACCACACAGCTTTTACCTCGTATTAATTTTAGAATATACAACTCCATCCAAACAAACAATAGTTATTTTTAAATTTTTTAATATTTTTGCATTTATACTTCTACCCCCGAATTCATAAAGAAAAGTATGCTGCTGTTAACATGTCGTGCTCAACGAGGTTCTTACTAGTCAACCATTAGCCTTAGTTTTTAGTTAGCACATAGTTTATTCATAACCAATTTTTTATAGCTTTAAAAATAGCTCTGAAATTTGTAATGCTACCATATTTTTTGCATTAATGCAACCTGATATAGTGAAAATCAACACTGTTTATATTTCAATTTGTGTGATTTCACTCCTTCATTTTTTAAAATTTATATTTATAAAATTATTTTAATTTGCAAATTATGTAAGAAGAATGTTTAAAAGATCCGCAAAGTTAAAAATATTTGTTTGCACTTAAAAATAATTTATATATATTGTTTTGCTTAGTTTGACACACATCAGCTGTTTTAACACACTTATGCCCGTTTTCTCAATTGGCGATTATCTTTTATCCCAACGAGAAACTGTCGATTAAAGAAATTTGGTTTTCTCAATGTCTGTTTTGCTTCTAATTTGTCGCAAAGCTAACCGGCACTCATCTGCCAATTATTTATTTATCGTACAGATAAATTATTCTCTATACTTTCATATCAATTTTGAGAGGCATTGCCAACTGAAAATAATGTTTTTGTCGGTACATTGAGAAAACCAAAATTGTTAACCGGCAGTTTATCGGACCAATAAATTTATGTCTTGGTTAAGTAACAGGCAGTTTGACGATACATTGAGAAAACCGGCATTAGTCAGTGTTTGAAAGGTTGTTGATCTGAGTTTAGCAAACGCAGCAGCAAGTGCATTATAAATAATACTCATGCTAGATACCGCATAAGTTTTCATTACAAATACGGCCGCTAATTTCCACTATTCTCAGTTTCATAAGAGATGCCATATGCGATGTATGGTTTGTACATACATATTGCACTTTTTACATATATTTGAGATGATGCTTTGAAGCGAAAATTTTTGTTGTTATTATTATTTTAAAATAGAAATCAAAAATATTTATTCTTTTTCTCTTTAAATCAAAAATATTACTTTTATTTTTGCTCGAAAAAAATAATATTATGGTCCATGTTTCAAATAACAATTTATTGTGACAAAGTAGATCAGATTCACATTATTTTCAAATAGTGAACTATATTATGGATAACATGGATAATATTTGAAAAATCTTCCTTATAAGTGGGAGATAGGCACAAGTGGAAACAAAACTAAAAGTTGTTCGATTTTAAACACTTCATATTATTTTTATTGGAATGAATGAATACATTGTTTTGAGTGAGCATTCTGTAAATATACAAAATATACTTAGCTACAGCGATATTTTCGTATAATTTCTTTTAATTTTCTTAACTCGTACTATTTCTTTCATAAAATTTATTTCGTTAAACTCAGTTAAGATTCATTAAAATTCAATAAATTTTAATTTTTTTTCCCATAATATTCTTAAAAAATGTTACCCGAATCTTTTACAAAAAAAAAAAAAAAAATTATTTATTAGTTATATTAATAAATCTTAGTATTTTCTTCGACCTTTTTGATGTCATTAATTTATAAATTGATTAAGCTTAAGGCCAATTTTTTGAATTTTTTGTCGTTGTTTTGTATCATATTATATCATATGTTATATTAGCTAAATTAATTAATTTTTTAAAAAAGAAAACAAAAAAATTTTTAAACGAGCTAATAATCATTGCGGTATAGTTATTTTTATTGCAGAAACCATATAACTTTATTTAATTTTTTTTGAAACTGCACTTTGTTTACATTGTAGTTAATATATTAAAAAGAAAGGTCGGGCACATTTCTTTATCCTAGTACATATTTGCTTAATTTTTTTTTAGCTGCATGTAGCTAAAAATATCTTTATAGTTGGTATATTTATACTGTCTTTTTTACTCGAGGAATGTTTACACAGGAAGACTATGTTAAGTATATGAAAGTATTTGTTGGTGGATTATTAAAATGTAACCAGTTGTGCTTTGTTGTACCCTACACCTTGTGTTGAGAGTTGAATTTTTCTTAGGATAGGCTTTATATTATTAAATTAATTATAAATTCTATAGTGTTCTATAATCTACAATATTAATAGGCTAGGCGATTCCTTTTGACCGATGTTTTGTTCTACCGTTTTATCCCGATTTCGTCCAAACGTTTATTATTTGAAAGGTATTTCTTTTTAGCCATTTTGCAGATTTACAGATTTTTAAATTTTTTCCTTTGTTTTGAGTAAATTGCATTTAAAGTTGCTACTAACACATACATAAAATTATACGTATGCTATGTGTGTTTAATAAATTTGTTAATGTGTTTATTAATGAGTTATTTATCATCAAGCACAATAACATTAAACCAAAAAAGTGTTGGTTTGTGAATTGGCTAAGTTGAAAAATAAAGCTGCATAGAAATTGCACTCGAATTTCGAGCGCTGGAATCTGCTAGTAAACATAAAAATAACAAATCGTTATCAAAAAAAAATTCTGCTTTTTTCTAATGTGAGCTGCTAAACACGAAAATCGCCATAAAAAAATTTATATGGACTGGTTTTTATTATGATTTTTTTCAAAAGTAGTTTGACTATAGATCAAATTAAGAATAACAGTTCTTGTTATCAGAAGCATCAGTAAATAGCTAAAATATGCAAAATTTTTAATTTTATGAAAATTATTTCGAAATACGCTACTGATAAACAATTAAAAAACTTGAATTTTGGTACTTTGGTACAAATAACTTCGGAATGTATGCATAGATTTTCTTCTGTAGTATCCTGTTTTCTCAGCAGAACTACAAGGCTATGTGCTTAACAAACATATGGATGGTATCGATTTAGTTTTATAATTCTTGAAATTTGAAAAATGCTCGATAAAATATTTTTTTTTTTTTTTATTTGTTTGCAATGCACTCTGAAAACAATATATAATTCGTTTATGTCGTAATTTACTCAATTGGTTGTTCTTAACTCGAGATTTGGCCAAATGAAACTACAACTTCGAAAAAAAACCAAAAAAAAAAAAATTTTTTTAATGCGATTTTCGAGTTCGGCAGACCCCAATACATGAAATAAAAATTGTCGGACTTAAAGTGCAGTTTGGTTTTAGCCTAGTGTTATTAAAACTCGTCAACCTTCGTAGATGTAAAAAAGTAACGTTTGTGCCGCCTTAATTTTTTCTGAGCTACTTTTTTGCCACCTTACAAGTTTCTTGTTATATGTGTGTAGCCATATGCGAGTATGTTGCAGAATGCATATCTTGTGCAAAGCCCAAAGGTAAAGTTAAAATGCTTACTTGCTTTTCATTGTTTGTGTTTTTTGTTCAAAATCATTTAAAATCTTGAGGGCCCGCAGAAAACTTTTTTTTTTCGCAATTTACTTTATGGTTCGCAATTTTCGCAATACTAAAATGTTTTCCAACATTTTAAACAAACATGAAGTTATGTTATGAAGAAAATCCTCATGATTTTTTTTTTTAACTACCTTGATATACACATACATATAAAATATAATAAAGTTCTTAATTTGTTTTATAATATAAAGAAAAACTAAAGGTTTGTTTTTCAACTAATATGTGCTCATTTTTTTAATATAAAATTTTTTAATTTTTTTTTTTTAAGGAAATTTATAAAGTTTAATAAATTTGTAAACTTGATGAGAAATATAAAAAATTATAAAGAATATTATGTGACTTAAACTTATAGTGTTTTTCTGAAACGCCTTCTAAACGATTTAAACATCCACATTGTTTGTCGATTTGGCTTCTATGACCAATAAAGCTGATTTTTCTTTTTAATTTATTTTAATGATTTCAGAGATCATATCTTATTTTGTTTATAACAACCATCATATACTATATGCATGAAAGTCTAAAAATTGATTTTACTGAAAATTAATTCAGTCTACGTTCAAAAATGATACGAGGTCCAAAAGGAATGGGTGCACTAACATAAATTTGTATGTGTTAATATTTTATTGCAAGTAAAGCCGTAGAAGGCTTTAGTAACAAAAATTATAAAGCTGTTTATTTAATTTTGATAATTACTAACATCAATACAACCTGTAGAACCAAATTTAGCTTAAAAATAAAAAAGGATCGACATATCAATTCCTCGAATCACACTTAGCCTCTAAGCGAGATGTGGTAAAAACACTACATTCCTAATTTTAAAACGATCATAACTGATCATATCCATGGAGCCACTAAACATTTTGAAAATTTTAATAATTTTAAAATAAAAGGTAAAATTTTAAAATTTCTTAAAACTATCCTTTTTTAACGCCATGTATTCTACTTGACCTTAGTTGGATAGATAGGAGAATGATATACATATATGTATATTAGAGTGGTCAAATTGTAGTGGTCAAATTGTAGGGGACCGAAAACATCTCCATGTGTTCTCGCGATTCTGGTACTATGAGCCATAACAGCTATATTTGACCAAGGAATCATACCACTAAAATAATTTCACAGGGGAGATGTATGAACATCTAGTAATTAAAGATTTTTATGGCACTTTTTTAACATCAAACAGAAAGCGTCATCTATGTATCACTTATAGCAATCAACTGCAGAGTCTCTGCTAATATAAAAATATTTATTATCATTTATTATTTCAACCGGTTAATTTTTAATTTTCGTTTTTTATTTCTCATTTTTCGTTTTTCGTTTTTCATTTTTTATTTTCATTTTTTATTTTAATTTTTTTTTTTAATTTTTCATTTTTTATTTCTCTTTTTTCATTTTTTATTTGTCACTTTTTATTTCTCATTTTTTATTTTTCATTTTTATTTTTCATTTCTCATTTTTATTTTTGAGTTTTCATTTTTTATTTTTCATATTTCGTTTCTCATATTTCATTTTTTATTTTTTAGTTTTCATTTTTCGTTATTCATTTTTCATATTTTATTTTTTATTTTTCATTTTGAATTTTTCATTTTTTATTTTTCATTTTTTATTTTTCATATTTTATTTTTCATTTTTATTTTTCAGTTTTCATTTTTCATATTTCATTTCTTTATTTTTTATCGCGATTCTGGTGTTATGAGCCATAACAAGTATATTTGACCAAGGAATCATACCTCTAAATTAATTTTGAAAATTTCGATGAAAAATCGATTTATGTCTTATAAGGGTACACATAAAATTATTATAATTGACCCACCATAATGTATATTGTTCCAATATCGCTTACAACATTTAAGCTGACGACGAAAAGTACACATACAGTGGGTGACATTACATTGGAAACTTTTACAGAATTCGAAGTTGCCAATTTGTTTTTCTTTAATAATTTCAAGTTAAATCGTAAAAGTATGTGTTTTTGTGATATCACTCTTTGTAGTGTTCTGTATCGAAAGATAACAAATCTGTTACAAAAAATATTAATTAAAAAAAGAAAAAGATAAATGAAAAAACAATGGAAACTTTTAAATTTCTGTACTAGAGTTGATTAAAACAAAATAATAGAGGATGACATGAAAAAATATATATAAAATCTTAACCATTATTTAAATATTTATAATTTCTGACGTTTTCTTTTCACTGTTTTTTAAACACAATTGTATTTTTCAATGTTTTAATTTTATCATTAATTATTATAAACTAATGGTAAGAATAAAGTTTTATAAAGAGTTAAAAACCAGAACAATAGTTGAATATTTACTGCTGGTCTTAAGCAAAAAAAAAAATTGTGAGAAATTTTCTATGAATAAATCCATAATTTAAAAAATTGTCAAAAAAATATCATAAAAGAGGTACGAATCAACTTTTATTCGGTAGGCCCGGTAAAACGAGACAAAGACAGGATAATTTAATAGCAAAAGTTTAAATAATGTCAATAAGTGCTGCCTATAGAGGTCATTAACAATCTGAAACTAAAACAAGTAAGAAAATTATAGTCGGTCTAGACCGACTATACGATACCCTATACCATGCGTTTGGAAACCCTATCCCTTAGGCCCAACTAACTGGACATAGAAAATAAGCAAAAACCAAATTTGAGTGGGATTTTTATTAATTTTTTTGGCTGCAGATATGAAAAAGTTCATATCTGTTGCTATATCTATATGGGGACTAGGTCCAAAAATGGACCGATCCTGACCATGGTTGGTAACGTCTCTTGTATTTTGCAAAAAGATATACAAACAAAATTTGAGAAGAATCAGTGCAATATTTTTGTTTTTTAATAGATTTAAGTTAATATCGGGAAGCAGCTCTATATGAGACCAAAGGGATCATTTTTGGACTACTCATTAATGGATGTAATGAACGCATACAAACCCAATTTGAGTAAGATCTATATGACAATTTGGATCTTATGGCAATTTATGTCGATTTCATAGGGGTAATTTGTATGGGGGCTAGGTCTGAACATGGACCGAATTTCACCAATTTCAATAGCGTTCATCCCATGGCCGACGAAAGCTTATATACCAAATTTCATCAAAATATATTCATATTTGCGACCTGCAGTTTGATTACAAGGTTTACATGGACACACAGACGGACATGACATTGTTAAATCAACTCAAAAAGTGATTCTGATTCGATCGGTATAATAAAAGATGGGTCCGGGTCAAATATTTTTGGTTGTTACAAACAGCAGCACAAAGTCATTATACCCAAACCACATAGTGGTATAGCAATTGAGGCTGATCTTGGTTGTTATCGTCCTGTGAAGAAACCTCTGATATCAGAGAAAAATCGTCTAGCTCGTATAAATTTGTTTATTTATTTTGCTTGAGAACACATGAACTGGTCGAGACGGAATTGAAGTACTGTTCTCTCTTCAGATGAGTCTAATTTAAGAGACCATGGTGGAAGAGCGTTTGTGCGATGACCAAAGGGAAAAGACCAGATCAACAATATAAAATAAAACTGTCAAGTATATCAAGAAAAAGATACTCTAACAGGAATTGGATGCAGGCATATTCTAAATGAAGTACACAAAACACACTTCTAAAGTTATAACCGAATGGTTACAATTTAATGCAGTTAGTGTTCTGGAATGACCAGCGCAATCACCATAGCTCAATCCCGTAGAAAATCTATGGAAAATTGTAGATCGAAAAATACGGACACGAAATTACACTTACAACACAGTTGTCATAGACAGATCTCAGAGTGGTACAAAATTTCAATAGATACTATCAAACATTTTATGGACTCCATGCCTCGGGGTTGTGAAACAGTACTAAAAAATAATAGATACGATACTCAAAAAAATATTAAAATCAAAAATAGTGGAATTTATGATTCAATTGTTTGTATTTACTGTTCAAGTCGTCAGAAATATATTTTTTTCAAAGTTTCCATTGTATTGTCACTGACTGTATATCAAATTTGCGATAATTAAAATCTTACAATAACTGATTAACTATTTTTTAAGGATTACAATGCAGAAAAAACTAGAAAAAAATTTTAAATGTGTTTCGAGAATTTTTTTTTTTTTTAATTTTTGTTTAATATATTTAATTTTTTTTTTTTTAATTGGATTATTATTTTTCTTTCATTTGCTATTATCCATAATTCATGTAAAAAAAATTATTACATATTGCAAAATTTGCATTTATTACAAATTTGGGGTAAATGGGGTTAGCGATATCTTTACAAGTAATTATTTGATTTCTGTATTACTATAATCAAGCATAATTCCATCAGTTAATCATTTTGCTGATTTTATAAATTTTTAATTTTTGCAATTTTTGTAATATATGCTATTTTTCAAAGTATTCAGTGGCCGTGCAAAATTTTACTTATAGTATTTTTACAGCTATTTTAACAGATCTCATTTAGAGCCGAAAAGTATTTTGAGACTGTTTATAAATACCTGAATCTTCATTCGATCCTAAAAACTATAAACCAAATAATTTCAGTTATTAGATTTGGAGTAAAAATAAACTTTTCATATTTTTTTTTTTTTTTGGAAATAGTGTGATGTTTGTTTAAAAATTAAAAATATTAGTTACTAAATAAATTGATTTCCGACTGAAGTCTTTGCACATAATACCAAAAACTTGATTTATTTATAGAAAGAGATAAAAAAAAAACTCATGTGAGTCCGATCACAGGGGAGATGTATAAACATCTAGTAATTAAAGATTTTTTATGGCACTTTTTTAAAATCAAACAGAAAGCGTCATCTATATATCACTTATGGCAATCAACTGCAGGGGCTCTGATAATATAAAAATATTTATTACCATATATTATTTCAACCGGTTAATTTTTAAATTTTCGCTTTTATTTTTCATTTTAAATTTTTTAATTTTTCACGTTTTTATTTTTCAGTTTTTTATTTTTCTTTTTTCATTTTTCATTTTTCATTTTTAATTTTTAATTATTCATATTTCATATTTTATTTTTTACTTTTAATTTTTAGTTTTTCATTTTTCATTTATTTTTCATTTTTATTTTTCAGTTTTCATTTTTATATCCTATACCACTATGTGGTTTCGGTATAATGACTTTGTGCTGCTGTTTGTAACAACCAAAAATATTTGACCTAGACCCATCTTTAATTATACCGATTGAATCAGAATCACTTTCTGAGTTGATTTAACAATGTCCGTCCGTCTGTGTGTCCATGTAAAGCTTGTAATCAAACTGCAGGTCGCAAATATGAATATATTTTGATGAAATTTGGTATATAAGCTTTTATCGGCCATGGGATGAACGCTACTGAAATTGGTGAGAATCGGTCCATGTTCAGACCTAGCCCCCATACAAATTACCCATATGAAATCGACATAAATTGCCATAAGATCCAAATTGTCATATAGATCTTACTCAAATTGGGTTTGTATGCGTTCATTACATCCACTAATGAGTAGTCCAAAAATGATCCCTTTGACCCCATATAGATCTGCTTCCCGATCTTCACTTAAATCTATTAAAAAACAAAAATATTGCACTGATTCTTCTCAAATTTTGTTTGTACATATTTTTGCAAAATACAAGAGACTTTACCAAACATGATCAGGATCGGTCCATTTTTGGACCTAGTTCCTTTATAGATATAGCATCCGATATGAACTTTTTCATATCTGCGGCCAAAAAACTTAAAAAAAATCGCACTCAAATTTGGTTTTTGCTTATTTTCAATGTCCAGTTAGTTGGGCCTAAGAGATAGGGTTTCTAAACGCATGGTATAGGGTATCGTATAGTCGGTCTAGACCGACTATAATTTTCTTACTTGTTTATTTTTCATTTTTCGTTTTTCATTTAAATTTTTTTATTTTTAGATTTTTGTTTTTTTTTTCATTTCGTATTTGTCATTTTTATACCCTATATGTACCACTATGTGGTTTGGGTATAATGACTTTGTGCTGCTGTTTGTAACAACCAAAAATATTTTACCTAGACCCATCTTTAATTATACCGATCGAATCAGAATCACTTTCTGAGTTGATTTAACAATGTCCGTCCGTCCGTCCGTCCGTCAGTCCGTCCGTCCGTCCGTCCGTGTGTGTGTCCATGTAAAGCTTGTAATCAAACTGCAGGTCGCAAATATGAATATATTTTGATGAAATTTGGTATATAAGCTTTTATCGGCCATGGGATGAACGCTATTGAAATTGGTGACAATCGGTCCATGTTCAGACCCAGCCCCCATACAAATTACCCATATGAAATCGACATAAATTGCCATAAGATCCAAATTGTCATATAGATCTTACTCAAATTGGGTTTGTATGCGTTCATTACATCCATTAATGAGTAGTCCAAAAATGATCCCTTTGACCCCATATAGAGCTGCTTCGCGATCTTCACCTAAATCTATTAAAAAGCAAAAATATTGCACAGATTCTTCTCAAATTTTGTTTGTACATATTTTTGCAAAATACAAGAGACTTTACCAAACATGATCAGGATCGGTCAATTTTCGGACCAAGTCCCTATAAAGATATAGCATCCGATATGAACTTTTTCATATCTGTCCAGTTAGTTGGGCCTAAGAGATAGGGTCTCTAAACGCATGGTATAGGGTATCGTATAGTCGGTCTAGACCGACTATAATTTTCTTACTTGTTCATTTTTTTTTTTTAATATAAAATTTTTCATTTTTTATTTTCATCTTTCATTTTTATTTTTCAGTTATCATTTTTTATTTTTCATTTCTCGTTTTTCGTTTTTCATTTTTAATTGTTTTGCATTTTTCATTTTTTATTTTTCATTTTTAATTTTTTATTTTTCATTTTATTTTTCAGTTTTCATTTTTTATTTTTCATATTTCGTTTTTCATTTTTTATTTTTCATTTATTTTTTATTTTGAATTTTTATTTTTATTTTTCATTTTTTATTTTTTATTTTTCATTTTTCGTTTTTCATTTTTAATTTTTTTGCATTTTTTATTTTTTATTTTTCATTTTTCACTTTTATTTTTCATTATTCATTTTTTATTTTTCAATTATTTTTTATTTTTAATTTTTTATTTTTCATTTTTATTTTTCAGTTTTCAATTTTTATTTTTCATTTTTCGTTTTTCATTTTTTGTTTTTCATTTATTTTTTATTTTTAATTTTTTATTTTTACTTTTCAGTTTTCATTTCTCATTTTTTATTTTTCATTTTTCGTTTTTCATTTTTCATTTTTCATTTTTTTATATTTTAATTTTTTTATTTTTTTGCATTTTTTATTTTTCATTTTAATTTTTAGTTTTTCATTTTTTATTTTCCATTTTTTATTTTTATTTTTCATTTATCATTTTTCATTTTCAAGCAGGTTATTACATATCATAATTTTTCCACCAATAAGTCACACCGATTTTGTCTTACGGCTCACATGTTACGCTGTTTTTTTTCTTTTTTTTTTGTGATTGTATTGTGAAATAGAAATTTACCTCCTGCGCATATAGATGTTTACACATCAAAAACTTTTATTATAATTTTATTGTAATTTGTTTTTCGTTTGGAAGAGATTTGTCAAATATACTTTTTTCGGCTGTATTTCTGGCAGCAGGCATTTGGCGGAGTATGGCATGATGAATTATTGTTTAAGCTTAAAAAAATTCTTCAAGCTCCTTGCTATCTTGTACTAATGTCATATATGTATACATGAACGGTGGTTTTGTGGAAAAGTAAACAATGAAATGTCTACAATACGCAAAATTAAAGCAGTGCTAAAACGTGGTGATTGTTCTTAGCGGTCTGACAATTCCGAAAAAGATCAATGGCATTTGTATAGATATATAATAAAAGATCTCAAGTTGACAACAAGCTTAGACGGATGCATTGGTCACTTGGTCCGAAATCGCAACTAAATTTAGAAAATAAAGTCATGCTTTATAACGCAATATTAAAACCTGTTTGCACTTATGGGATTCAGCTTTAGGAACAACAAGTGACTCTAATGTGGAAATTCTTCAAAAATCTCAATCAAAACCACTAAGGAGTGATTGCCAACGCCCCATGATTTGTTAAAAACGAAACTTTATACAATGATTTTAATATTCCAAAAACAGAAATATTTAATTAAAGTAACCGATATCTGTTATGTTTTAATTATTATCAAATATGCTTAATGTTGTAAGATAGATTGCAAATAAAAGGAATAAATAAAAAAAATTGATAAATTTGTCATGCAATTTTAATATAATTCCTATTTAAAATTCATTATTTTAAGCTCTGGATGCTCTCTAAATTTTTTTTTTCTTTCGCAGCTGCAACTGGCATTCTTATTATGTCTTAATCTAATAAATTGTTTATTTAAAAATACGTTTATTTAGAAATTTATTCATAGAAATTTTCCATTAAATAAAAATATGTTTTTAAATCAATATTTGCTGTTTTTCACTACTTATTCATGTTTATCATATTTCATATTTTGTTATCAATATTGTTTTATTTTTTTTTTTTTTTATTTATTTAGTTGCTATCAACTTTGGGGTATTTTGCGTTGTTGTTGTTTTGAGCTTAAAATACTCTTTACTTCGTTGGTGGTGGAGAAGCTGTTTTATTTATAAACATTTGTGCACTCAGTTTAGAATTACGTTGACCGAAAGAAGAGTTCTACTCTCGTTGCTTGTGTGTGTGTGTTGCTTTTACAGAATTTCACAGTAGCACGCAATACGAAATGTTAGTATTACGGTATATAACACTGTATAGTCAATAAAGTCACAGATGCCTCCGTGGCGCAATTGGTTAGCGCGTTCGGCTGTTAACCGAAAGGTTGGTGGTTCGAGTCCACCCGGGGGCGTATTCTTTTTTTTTTATTTTTTTAATTAAAAATTTTTTTGCATTAATTTTATTAATTGATTTTTATTTACCGTGTTTTGTAACACAATTTGCGAGTGCCTCCGTGGCGCAATCGGTTAGCGCGTTCGGCTGTTAACCGAAAGGTTGGTGGTTCGAGTCCACCCGGGGGCGTTCAACTTTTTACAGGATTTTTCTCATCTTAAGAATTGAAAGTTCCATTGTAATAATTAATGATTTCGATTAGTTAGTTTATTAACTTGTAATTCAGAAAAATAAATTAGCGAGTATCAATGTAAGGAATGATACTAGGATAGTTCAGAAAACCGGGTTCAAATAGTGTTCTTTGATTATCAATTTTTAAAAATCGATGAATCATATGTTTTAAAAGCTTATTTTATCGCACAGTGGTCATGTGCCTCCGTGGCGCAGTTGGTTAGCGCGTTCGGCTGTTAACCGAAAGGTTGGTGGTTCGAGTCCACCCGGGGGCGACTTACTTATTTTTTTTTAACTATATTTTACATAGAATCACTCTCAAAACCAAAACCAACAATTTTTAAAACCGCGCATTACATTTAAATTTATTTCCCGAAAAGTAACATTTTGTAACTACCAAAAATATTTTACCTAGACCCATCTTTTATTATACCGATTGACTCAGAATTTCTTTCTTCTCGATTCGGAGTCGATTTAGCGATATCCGTCCGCCTGTTTGTCCATGTAAACTCTGAAATCAAACTACGGATCGCAAATATGGATATGTTTTGGTGAAATTTGGTATATAAGCTTCTGTCAGCCATAAGACGAACGCTGTTGAAAATCGGGGCATGTTCAGACCTAGTTTCAATACAAATTACCTCTATGAGATCGACTTAAATTGCCATAAGACACAAATTATAGTATATATCTTGGTCAAATTAGGTTTGTGTGTTTATTACACCCAATAATCAGTAGTCCAAAAATAAATCCTATTGAAGATTTCTTAATCATAGCTCCCACATAAAGCTGCTTCCCGATCTTTACTTAAATCTATCAAAAATTAAAAATATTTCACAGATTTTTCTCAAATTGGATTTTTATAAATTTTTGTAAGAAATAAGTAACCTCACCAAATATGGTAAGGATCGGTTCAATTTTCGACCTAGTCCCCATATATATATATATACATATATATATGAACTTTTTCATATCTGCAAACAAACAAAAATTAATAACTGTGCCATTCAAATTTGGTTTATACTTATTTTCTTTTTCCAATTAGTTGGAACTTATTCCCCCCCCCCCCCCCCCCTCTAAATGGTCTAGGGTATCCTCTAGACCGACTATAATTTTCTTACTTGTTTTGTTTTTTAATTTTATATATGTATATATATTTTTTAAATATGAAAATTTTTTTAATATAAATAAATTTCTAAATTTTTTTTCACGTATTTCCTCTCACTACTTAAGAGAACAAAAACAATTTTTTTTAAATTTTATTATAAATTTTTGTTTGTATTTTAAAATATTTGAAACAGTTTTTAAAAGATATAAATTTTCACAGTTTTTTACGGATTTTTCCTCACTACCTAAGAGACAACATACACGAAATTTTATCAAAATCGCTGACACGCTATGAATATCTTAGCATCACCTGTCTTGGATAGGGCATATGTATGTAAAGCCTCCTTTCTAAAGACAACCATTTCCCTTTACCAGATTTTGAAGAACATTTTCGTTATTTTTTATATTCTAAGGCCAATATATTTGGATCGCAGTCATTATATTTTGAACGTGTGCCCTAAGGATTTTCTTTCACATTTTATATACGAGGATTTTTAAGGCCAACAAAATATTTTTGAGAAAGAATGTTTTGAAGTTGCACCGCCAATTACACAGTTAACAAAACTCTTGAATTTTAGTTCAAACTCAGAATTGGAATAATTAAATGGGGATCTTGACACAATATTCTAGAGGATAAAGAGTTTGGGCTGAATATTATTTGTAGAAAAATAAATTTTTGAGATAACAGAAGAAAAAGACTATTTCATATGAAATCATACATGTTTTCTCTTTTCGCCCAACTGTAATTAGGATAAAGAAAGAAGAGCCCCCATCAATATATTGATGTGTTACAAAGTGAATGATAAACTGTGTAGAGGGCATATTTTTTTCGTATAATGCGAACATGATGTAAAGCCATATCACATTAAAAACAATTTTTTTGATGTGTAAACATCTATACGCGCAAGGGGGTAAATTTCTATTTCACAATACAGTTGCAAAAACAGCGTAACATGTGAGCGTAAGACAAAATCGGTGTGACTTACGATTGTATTGATGAAAAAATTATGATATGTAATAACCTGTTTGAAATTGAAAAATAAAAAAATGAAAAATAAAAGATGAAAAATAAAAATTGAAAAATAAAAATGAAAAATAAAAATGCAAAATGAAAATGAAAAATGAAAAAGAAAAAATTAAAAATAAAAAAGGAAAAACGAAAAACGAAAAATTAAAAAAGACGAATGAAAAATAAAAAATTCAAAATGAAAAATAAAAAATTAAAAACAAAACATGAAAAATGAAAAATAAAAGATGAAAATTAAAAAATTAAAAATGAAAAATAATAAATGAAAAAAGAAAAATTAAAAATGAAAAAATACAATATACATATATATATAGTATAGATGTTTACACATCAATAATTATTTTTATATTACCAGAGCCGTTACAGTTGATTACTATTAGTGATACATAGATGACGCTTTCTGTTTGAATTTAAAAAAGTGCTATAAAAAATTTTTGTTTACTAGATGTTTACACATCTCCCCTGTGATCAGACTCACATGATTTTTGATGTGTAAACATCTATACGCGCAAAAACAGCGTAACTCATATCGGTGTGAGCTGAAGCAGATAACGCTGTGTGACTTAAGATTATATTGGTGAAAAAATTTGATATAAAATTGTTTTTTATGCCACTTTTTTAAAAGCGTCATCTATGTATCACTTATATACGTTTATATTAGGATATTTTTAACGTTTTACAGCAAACGGTTGTTGAATTAGCTGAAACAGTTTTTGCTATAAGTGATACATAGATGACGCTTTCTGTTTGATTTTAAAAAATGACATAAAAAAATCTTTAATTACTAGATGTTTACACATTTTCCCTGTGATCGGACTCACATGATTTTTTTTTTCTTTTTCTGAAAGCCAGACTTTGGAGAAATTTTTTTCACACATTCTCAAATTTCTAGGCTTACATCAAGAAATATATTAATTTGTTTAGTTTTTCAACACTGCTTTGATTGCAAAGCAACCAACCGCCTCCGTGGCGCAATTGGTTAGCGCGTTCGGCTGTTAACCGAAAGGTTGGTGGTTCGAGTCCACCCGGGGGCGTTTAATTTTTAAACTATTTTGTTTTTTGGTATTTATATAAAAAAAAAAATACCATATTTTGTGTATAAAAAAGTAACACGGTTACTTGACTGCACATATAATTAAGGTCAAGTTGATAAGCAATTTTGCACTAAGCAGGCGGTATGAAGTCAGTTGTAACGTGAAGTCAGTTGTAACGTTAGTCAGTTGTAACGTGTTGTTTATTAACAGCTTCTTTAATCGCACGGTGGTTATGTGCCTCCGTGGCGCAATCGGTTAGCGCGTTCGGCTGTTAACCGAAAGGTTGGTGGTTCGAGTCCACCCGGGGGCGATTTTTTTTATTCAATTCAGAGAATTTTATTAAGAATGGAAGATAATCAATCATTCGCAGAATTGGAAGAACACTTTCGATTCTAACTTACAATATTTTATTTGATTAAACATAAGATTCTGAAACTGTAAATAAAAAAATTTTAAAACCTGAGTCAAATTTTTTGGAGTATTCAAGAGCCTCCGTGGCGCAATTGGTTAGCGCGTTCGGCTGTTAACCGAAAGGTTGGTGGTTCGAGTCCACCCGGGGGCGAATTTACTTTTATTTGGTATGGTATTTACGAAAATATGAAAAATTTTAATTCTCTTGTAACATTTTTGGTTTAAGCGAATTTATTTCAAGTTTTTTCTTGTACGTGTTCTGCTGCCTCCGTGGCGCAATCAGTTAGCTCGTTCGGCTGTTAACCGAAAGGTTGGTGGTTCGAGTACATCCGGGGGCGCATGTATATATTTTTTCACGTTATTAACTAAACACATTTTTATGAATTTTATTTTTTCTTCGGATTCCAAATCTTAAAATCAAAATTTATCGTAAAATTAACAGTTTATATCAATTACTTTTTTAAATTCTCATCTTTTACTTTAAGCCCCGTTTAAGTGCTTCCGTGGCGAAATTAACTGAAAGGTTGTTAGTTCGAGTCCACTCGGAGGCGTTTATTATATGTAATTTTAAAAGCTTTCACATCTATTATTCCAGAAAATTAATTTGAATCCCTCTAAATAAATTAGAAGTAGAAATGGTTTGTGCTGCAGTGCTCGGGTAGTTTCTGAAATTCTTATTACAATTAAATGGGAAAGTTGTCCTTATGTTAAAGATTGTAACTGAAGATTTATTTATTCCCATCTAAAGGAATAAATAATATACATTTGACAAATTCACATCAAGCATTTTGGTGGTATTAGTGAAAATTTATGACACCGACAAAATCTAAATTTTTTGATTTTCCATTAAGCATCGTCAATGTCACAGTTCCAAAAAAATTTTCACTAATACCACCATAAAGCTTGATAGTGAATTTGATTAGACTTTCGATTGCAATGAGTGGTTTTTATATCATTTCCATATGGTGTGATTTGCAAGAGGTTGCAATATTTGTCATCTACAATAAAATTGCTAAAATTTTGGAAATATGTCTTTTGATGTACATTTACCGCACAGTGGGCAACTGCCTCCGTGGCGCAATTGGTTAGCGCGTTCGGCTGTTAACCGAAAGGTTGGTGGTTCGAGTCCACCCGGGGGCGATGTACTTTTTTAAATGATATATTTAAAATATATAAAAATTATTGATTAAGTAAGAACAGCTTCATATTAAATTATAAGAGAAAGACAAAACGTGGACAAGTACAATATATAAGAATTTACAATATGAAGAATATGTTTTTTATTTGATTTTAAGTTTTTTTTTTAATATATTTAAAAATGTATTTGTTATATAATATGATATAGAATTTATAGGAAATTCTCTTTAGTGTAAGCATGTAATTCATTCTAATACTTTTGCCGCACAGTGGTCAACTGCCTCCGTGGCGCAATTGGTTAGCGCGTTCGGCTGTTAACCGAAAGGTTGGTGGTTCGAGTCCACCCGGGGGCGCAAATATATAATTTTTTATTACAACGATATTGAATAAATCTTATTCATTTGTTAACGAAAAATGAATTTTAAAATAGTATGTATGTTTTTAGTATCGAGCCAGACCTATTATTAAATATGTCATTATTTTTAATAATTTTTTAAAAATATTAAAATTTTAAATTAAAAAAAATCCGGAAAATTCTTATTCTCATGTAATGTTACAACACATATTATATTTATTAATTACTTTAACCTGGAGTTGGTCAGCTGCCTCCGTGGCGCAATCGGTTAGCGCGTTCGGCTGTTAACCGAAAGGTTGGTGGTTCGAGTCCACCCGGGGGCGATTAGCTCCTTTTTATTATTATTTTTGTAATCAGAATCAAAAGAGAAAATAAAAGCAATGTCGAACATCAAACCAAAAATATCGCATATCGAACGGTATGTTTATGTATATATCGCGATGTTTTTCCCAAAAACTTTTCTTAATTATTTTATTTTTTTTTTGTGTAAAAATATTTTGTTTTTATTAAAAATAAATTTAGATAAAAGAACAAACTGTGAGTCCGATCACAGGGGAGATGTGTAAATATCTATTTACGCATCTATTTACACGACAATTAAAATCAAACAGTGAGCGCCATCTATGTATAGCCAGCAACTGCTATGGTTGTTATACCTGATTATTGCAGTTGCTTGCTATACATTCTGTTGGTTGTTGAATCAGCTAAATAAATTTAAATCATAATCTTTGCACCAATATACCTCACACCGATTTTCCCTTACGCTGTTTTTGTGATTGTATTGTAGAATAGATATTTTCAATTTCATTATTTTTTTTTATAAAAATATTCATATATTGATTAAGTTAAGATTAGTAAGTTTAAAAAATATAAAAAATTTTGGAGAAGACACACACGAAATTTCATCAAAATCACTGATACCGCATGAATTTTGTAGAATCAGTTGGCTCTGAATAGGAATTTCGCTTTAGAGGATTTATAAAAATATTTCCGATATTTTATATTATTTCAAGTATTGTCTTTCACATAAGAATACCTTATGCCGTTTTCTTTTCTGACAAAAAATGTCGCATTTTATTTGCACTTTTTAAAAAAAGTGTATTTTTAAATAAATTCTGAATAAAGAGTAACCTTTTCATATAAATCAATCGAAAGGTCTCAAAGTCCAGATCTTGCAAGTCGAAAAAAATTGCAGCCATTGACTTTTTTCAGGTTATAGTTTGAGAATATTTCCCCATTGTCCCCCTTTTTTGAATATTTTACCCCTATGAGTACAAAGAGTATAATAATAAATTTTTTTTTGCGTTTTATGAACACAGCACTTTGAGACCTTTCGATTGATGTATAAGATAGGGTTGCTCTTAATTCGGAATACATAAAAAAATACACTTGTAGAAAAAGGTTCACATAAAATTCGACATTTTTTGTCCGAAAAGAAAACGGCATTAGATTCTTTGATGTTATATAAAAAAAAAAAAAAATAAGGCGAATAAAATGTTTTTGAGAAAGAATGTTTTGGAGTTTCACCTCAAAGTACCCAGTTAAAAACAAGTAAGCGCGTTAAATTCAGCTGTGCCGAATTTTTGGTACCCTCCATCTGGTTTTTAAATTCAATATTAAAATTTATTAAATGAACAAAATACATTTTCCTAGAATTTGCACTCGAATTTCATGGGCTGCGATCTGCTAGATATTATTGATGGTTGAAGTAATAGGCAGAAGGATGCTGAATATTAACAAATCGTGTTGTTCGAAAGTAGCTACTCCATCTAGCGCCGTCTTCAATTTTTCCAATATTTCTCTTACATTAAAAAATGTATACATGATCTCAAACCGAACAATAAAGAACAAATTATAGCAACACAGATCAATAATGCATAACACTAACAATTTGCATCATGTTTAAAACCATTTTCTAAAATCTATAATATTAATACGCAAGGCGATTTCTTGTGACCGATGTAGATTTCACAGTTTTACCCCGATTTTTACAAAAAATTTATCATTTGAAAGGTATTTCTTTTTAGCTGTTACCCAGATTTACAGATTTTCATCATCTGGAATATTTTTTTGGAGTTATGATCGTTTAAAGTTGCTACTTACACATACATAAAAATATACAATGCTATGTGTGTGTTCATTAAATTTGTTAATATGTTTATGTGTTGAGTTTGTTTTCTTCATTTAAAATGGGTCGAATTGTGAACCATAACTTTAGGGTCCTTATTAAATGAAAAAATAAAATTTCCTAGAATCTGCACTCGAATTTCGAGTGCTGGAAGCTCTAGTAAAAACTAAAAGTCAACTGGATTATTTCAGATTCACAAGTTCTCCGTAAAATAATTGAATATATCACTAACAATAACATGAGATTACATAAAATAGTGTTGCCAATTTGAAAAGTGAATGACAAAACTAACGTTTATATGTATGTAGAAGGCATAATTTTGTTGTAGTTTTAAGCTATTTTTATAAAACTAACGTGAAAGGCTTTCAATAAAAACTTTTTTTTCTCCAAGCCTAATAATGTGTTTATTTCAATATAAAGCTTTACTTATATTTCAATATAATACTCTACCGTTATATATAAACATGATATATGATAAATGTTCGTGTCAGCTTGGAAAATCTCTTCTAAAAATTCCTACAAAATTTTTTAAATTTTATTTCCTCAATTTTGTTTTAATTTATCGAGTAGAAAGTTACGATTTTAAATCAAATTGTCATTAAAAAATTTTAGTTTAAATTAATTTTTTATTTTTTAAATTTCTTTTAATTATTATTGATGACCAATTTATGCAGAAATGGATTCGGTAAGTGAATAACTACAATGGGCTGGCTGCAAATATATTTTTCTTAAAATATATCTTTTACGAAAAAATCTGATATAACAGAATATTTTCAAATGTTTTTGTTCGTTCGTATCTATATTCCATCGAAAGTTCATGAATAAAGTTAAACTGTAAACATTTTTTTCGTTTTAATTAAATTCATAATTTCATATTTCATCACTTCAAAACCACAATAAGAATTGCAAAATAATCATTTTATTATATAGTGATGAGTGTAAGTAGTGTGTAAGTACGTATTAATAGACACAATTTAATGATTTATTTTTAGACTTTGTGTTCTTAGTTGTAGTAGAACATGGTTCGTATACTCCTTTAAGTGCACAGTGGTTGTCAGCCTCCGTGGCGCAATTGGTTAGCGCGTTCGGCTGTTAACCGAAAGGTTGGTGGTTCGAGTCCACCCGGGGGCGCATTAATTTTTATTACATTATATATTTTTAATATTATTTTTTTATATTATTTTTTTTTATATATCCTCATCTATTGTTACATTTGCATTTTCAATTTGGAAACTTTTTTTAAAGACAAATCATTTTTATTTCTATCATAATTACCCACATATCATATTCCCAGATATAACAAAAAACTTTACTAATTTCAAGGCAATAATTTAAAACTACATTATTACGATTACATATAACAACAAAACTATGCTTTTTAGGAACATTATGCATAAATCAAAGTTTTGACAAATAAAAAGACTTTGATAACAAACGTAAATAGGAGAGGGTGTAACAAATAGTGCTGTAAAATTAAAGGTACTCGTTACAGGTTTTGTAATGATTTAAGATTTTAAATGTAATTTTTTAAGATGTGATAAAAAAATGGAATTTATGAAGAAATAATTTTTAGTTTTGGAAGAATCATTTTTGGATTCTGAAAGTTTTTTTTAGAAAATTGTTTTTTAGATATGTGACCTTCTCCGAGAAAAGAGACCTACTGTGTCAAAAAACGGGTTGTGTCAAAAACGGTGGATTCTGGTACCTAAGAGGGTGTAAAAACTTTAAATGCGTTTTTTTCTCGGAGAAGGTCACATATAGTAAATCTGGCGTTGAGACTTTTATTCAATTTAAAAAATGTTGCTAGATTCTGAGCTAGTGTTGCATTTGATTTAATCTTAAATTCCGAAACATGGTTCGAAAAAATTCAGCAATTTCCGAGTTATGAGTTATACTTAATAAGTGCTTTTCTAAGAATTGTTCTACAATTTGAAACATAACAATTTAACCCTTTCGGTATAACTTTCAAATTGCAACACTATATTCCAACTAATGCATTCAATATGTTAAAAGTGTCTCACAGAATTTTTCTGTTAAGGAACTGCGTCATGTTAAGTGGTAATTCAGTCTAATACCCAGTGCTATCAAAAGTAAACAATAAGTTAAATTAATTGAGTAGAAGCGTAAAATAGTTTTTACATATTACATTAATTTTGCACCCAGTGCATATCGTATATGATGCAGTTTTATAGAAAATTGTTTAGTTAAGACCTTTGTTACAAAAGCAATGTTTTTTAAAAAATCTTCCATTGCAAAAATCAATTATCTATTTTTCATTTAAAATAAAGAAAATTATATTAATTGTAAAACCTAAAATTTTATTACATTAATAATACTCGACATAAGGGACATTGTATATTCAAAATGTTATTATTACTAGTTGTTTATTATAGTGCAACTATAATTATTGTTAATAAATAAACTTGAAAAAAAAAATTGTTTAGTTAAGAGAAATTAATCATAATTTTTTCTTAGATTTTATTTTTTTTTTATCAAAAATATCGCAGCAAAGTCCCCTAACCGAAACTCTGCAGTAACTGTCTCGCATTTTCATGCATTTCAATGGTCCGGGTATATAATTTATTTTTGTCAAAACTATTTGATCTTTTTGGAAAATGTAGTATTTCAACATTGATTTGAAAAAAAAAAAAAATAATTGGACAGCAATAGTAGTTTAAAATATATTCAGGTTTTTATGATGACACTCAAAAATTCAATGTTCTTAGTTTTTCTAAGACAAGAAAAGGTGAGCTTTTATCGACCTTTGTGTTCTAGTTGCAAACAAATTTAAGGTAAGAAGTGTATTCTTTTGATTTAATAAATAAAATTCGAATAATATTGTATACTGTTGAACAATGTTATAAATTTTATAGAAAAAAATCGCACGAAATTCCATTTCAGTAATTCAAAGAAACACGATATAAAATGGTGTATAATTTTAGGCGCAAGTGTTTTAAGAAGCTTAAGAAACTCGAAATACGGATTATAGAAGGTATAGACTAATGTTCTCCAGATAGTGCAACAGAATTGCAAGAAATACTTATGTTTTCCATCGCCTTCTTGTATAGTTAGATCCTTACATGACTAGCATAAGACGTCTACCTCATAAACATGTTTTGGAACTAGATAAAGTCGTTACGATGAATAAAAGTCTATATTTGCATGCACATAAAAATATTTAGCAGCCATTATACCGTTTATCTTCTTTCAGCTAGTTTTTTACATGGAAAAATATTGTTACTTATAGCTTTTAAGCCGAATTACAAAACTTTTTCAGTTTGTTTCAAAAACAAAACTGTTAAATAAACACCTTTTTGGTTTAAATGGGCGGTGGGCATGGCATGTTTCTGTAAAACTTTGCAAACATCTTTCCTTCATATTACTGATAACTTGAATCACGTTACAAGACTTTTAATGAAGAAACAAAAATTCGGGTCCAAAAAATCATATTCGGGTATATGGGCTGGGGGCCATGGGCACGGCCGATTTTCATGAAACTCTTCAGATATCTCAACTTCATAGATATCTTCAACTTCTTGTGCCAAGTTGGTAAGGAAACAAAAATTTGGGGCGAAAAAAAATCTTTTTCGGATATATGGGCGGGGGGGTCGATGGTTAATTTTGATGAAACTTACAATTTTTTTTAATTGAGTTAGTAAAAGGTTCTGGGCCAAATTCTAATGTTCCACGAGCTCTCCTTATACTTTTTGGCAAGAAATGTATGAAGCGAACCCATTGTGCGACACCTTGTATCGTCTTGAATAGGAAGATGAAGCGATTGTACCTCTTGTGATCGGCGAATGACTGAACTTTATGTGCTATATGTATGATCAATGTCTAGGCCAAAGTTATTAACTATTGCTTGAACGGTACCTTATTTCTATTCAAACTGTTGTATATCGTCAGTATCAAACGATAAACTTCATTGTTCCACCATTAAGAGGTCAGCAATTTGATATGCAAGATTAACACATCCCATTATTTTATTTCATTAGAATACGACACCCGAATTTTATCACCAATTTTCATTGTTTCCGACACATTTGTTATATAAAGCAAACGATCTATTAGTATCCAGTGGTCTACTGTTTCGAATAGACGGGCTAAGCCAAAAGTAAATCGAACTTTATTTCGTAGAAATTTGTTATTTTAGTTTGTTATTTGGTTCCAAATATTGCAAAATATGAAAAAAAAAATGTCCAATTAAGGCGATTGAAGTCAGTGTTTAGAACAATAACTTAAAAAGTGTCCTTTATTAATAAGGGGAATCGTTGAAAAAAATTACTGGCACATTTTGAAGTGAATGAATTGCAATGCAATACTGCAAAGAAATTCATTTACAAGGCAAAGCAAAGTTTTATGGCAATACTGCTTTGTCAAATAATGAAATGACATATTAGTACATTTATGAACGCGCAAAAATTTTTTCGTTGCACACGTTCTTTGTGTGTAAAAATTATTTGATGTAGTTTTAGTTTTACCGCCTAGAAAAGGGCAAAAATAAATATATACCAAGCCCCAAAGGATCATAAATAAAAACAATGCACATATATCACAGATACTTCGCATTCAAAATAATCGCCATGCAATAATGAACTTGCGACATTGTCAAAACTAAGTATACTGTGTTTATGAACACCACGCACTGCAGTGTTGCATTGCAAACTGCAGTTATGAAGTCAGCTGAAGTAACGTAAGAATTACAACATTTAAAAATTTTGAAAATAGGTGTTCTACTCGTACCGAAAGGGTTAATACAAATTTGAAAACTTTTGAGAAATATTGTGTTAAAAATTTCTAAAATTAATTTTATGGAAATTGATTTCTATGAAAACTTTTTTCAAACTGATTCATACTAAGTTATTCTTATACTGCGCTCATACTTAAGTGTTTAGCCAAGTGTTTAATGTTTATGGGATACACGAGCTAATTTCGATGTTTCCCCATACATTTTTTCGATTTGCTAAGTGGTCAGTGCAATATATCTCATTTTTGCAAGGGTGGCATCCTTGTTTTTTAAACATTACTACTAAAGTGACATTACAATAAAAAAAATTCAATACAAAATACAATACAAAAATTAAAATAAGCATCTATAGTGATAATTTCATCATTAATATTGTTTACGTGAAAAATGGGTTACTAATACTATAATTATGTGCTCTATTGTATCTACATATTTTCCAATAAAAAGGTATTTTATGATTGGAAGAGTTCTAAGCCTCAGTTTCAAATTTCCTATTAACTTTAAACATTATATTAACGAAGTCAGTCTCCAATCACCCACCCGTATAAAAAGTAATACCCTCATTATAGAATTCATTACTTATACTAATTACCTCATAATAAAATACATTTATTTGAAATATATACTAATATATACCCCATTTGTATTTTCTTACTTCCCCACATTGTTTTTTTGTTTTTCACGAGATAAAATATTATTTTTAAACTATCCCCCGTGAACATTTTTGGTCCAAACGAAACGGATCGGAAACTAATATTTTAACCAGCTGAACACTATGCAATAAAATGAAAATTATTTTAATGACACCTGATAACAACTATATTTCTTTCATGAGTTTTGGCCCTCTAAAAACAAAAATATACAAAATTTAAAATATTTGTTCTAAAATGTACGTTTTTGAAGAGCATGCTCCACCGATTTGATCATAATTTGACCAATTTTGTTATAAACAAGTCAGAAATTAAAGTCGGTCTAGACCGACTACACGATACCCTATACCATGGTTTAGAGACCCTATCTCTTCGGTCCAACTAATTGGATATAGAAAATAAGCATAAACCAAATTTGAGTGCCATTGTTATTAATTTTTTTTGGCTGCAGATATGAAAAAGTTCATATCGGGTGCTATATTTATATGGGGACTAGGTCGAAAAATGGACCGATCCTGACCATATTTGTTAAAGTCACTTATATTTTGAAAAAATATGCACAAACCAAATTTGAGAAAAATCTGTGCAATATTTTTGTTTTTTGATAGATTTAAGTGAAGATCGGGAAGCAGCTCTATATGGGGCCTTTGTCCTATAGGAATTTTTTTTGGACTACTGATTAATGTATATAATAAACACATACAAACCCAATTTGACTCAGATCTATGTGATAGTTTGGATCTTATGGCAATTTATGTCGTTTTCATAGGGGTCATTTGTATGGGGACTAAGTCTGAACATGGAGCGATTTTCATCAATTTCAATAGCGTTCATTCTATGGCCGATAAGAGCTTATATACCAAATTTCATCAAAATATATTCATAGTTGCGACCTGTAGTTTGATTACAAGGTTTACAAATCCTTGTCATAGCCGGCATATAAAGCTGCTTCCCGATTTTCACTTAAATCTGTCAAAAAACAAAAATATTGCACAGTTTTTTCTTAATTTTTATTTGTCTATATTTTTTTTTCAAAATATAGGTGACTTTACCAAATTTGGTCAGGATCGGCCCATTTTTCGACCTAATCCCCTATATATACATATATGTAGCTTCCGATATGAACTTTTTCATATCTGCGGCGAAAAAATAACAATGCCAATCAAATTTGGTTTATGCTTATTTTTATACCCTATACCACTATGTGGTTTGGGTATAATGACTTTGTGCTGCTGTTTGTAACAACCAAAAATATTTGACCTAGACCCATCTTTAATTATACCGATCGAATCAGAATCACTTTCTGAGTTGATTTAACAATGTCCGTCCGTCCGTCCGTCCGTCCGTCCGTCTGTGTGTCCATGTAAACCTTGTAATCAAACTGCAGGTCGCAAATATGAATGTATTTTTATGAAATTTGGTATATAAGCTTTTATCGGCCATGGGATGAACGCTATTGAAATTGGTGAGAATCGGTCCATGATCAGACCTAGCCCCCATACAAATTACCCATATGAAATCGACATAAATTGCCATAAGATCCAAATTGTCATATAGATCTTACTCAAATTGGGTTTGTATGCGTTCATTACATCCACTAATGAGTAGTCCAAAAATGATCCCTTTGACCCCATATAGAGCTGCTTCCCGATCTTCAGTTAAATCTATTAAAAAACAAAAATATTGCACTGATTCTCCTCAAATTTTGTTTGTACATATTTTTGCAAAATACAAGAGACTTTACCAAACATGATCAGGATCGGTCCATTTTTGGACATAGTCCCTTTACAGATATAGCATCCGATATGAACTTTTTCATATCTGCAGCCAAAAAAATTAATAAAAATCGCACTCAAATTTGGTTTATGCTGATTTTCTATATCGAAGTAGTTGGACCGAAAGATAGGGTCTCTAAACCATGGTATAGGGTATCATATAGTCGGTCTAGACCGACTATAATTTTTTTACTTGTTTATATCCACTTAGTTGGACCGAAGAGATAGGTTCTCTAAGACATGGTATAGGATATCGTATAGTCGGTCTAGACCGACTATAATTTTCTTACTTGTGTAATTTCGTTTTGTGGAAATTTTTTGAACGATGAAAATCCTGTACTTTAATTATAAGACTTTTCTTGTTGTACCGGAATTTAATATAAAGGGTCCGCCAAATAACTTTTTTTTTTTTTTTTGAAAATGCTATAAAAAAAAACTACTGAATATTATCTCAAATTTCTTTTTTTATTTGAAAGTACAACCCTTCCGGTTAATAATGGAAGATAACTTCATTCAAATGGCTGCCTCGGCTGGCCATGCAGTAGCCTACACGATCGGTCCAATTTTTAAGCACATTATCGATTGTGTGCAGCTGTATTTCACCAATGGCTTCACGAATATTGTCCTTTAAAGCATCAATTGTCTCTGGCTTGTTGGCGTAACACTTATCTTTGAGGGCACCCCACAAATAATAGTCCAACGATGTCAAATCCAGCTCCGAGGTGGCCAAACGACATCAGCTCTGCGGCTGACAATGCGATCTTTAAAAACAGGGCGCAAAATATCGAGTGTAGCTTGGGCTGTGTGGCACGTAGCGCAGTCCTGTTGAAACCAAATGTTGCCAATATCGTCCTCTTCAATTTTTGTGAACAAAAATTCGTTCAACATGGCCCGATAACGATCGCCATTGACTGTAACGGCCACTCCTTGCTCATTTTCGAAGTAAAATGGCCCAATTATGCCTCTGGACCAAAATCCGCACCAAACAGTGACTAGTTTTGGGTGTATCGGCTTTTCAATGTATGCGTGCGGGTTTTCTGTGCCCCAAATGCGACAATTTTGCTTGTTTACATACCCGCCAAGATCAAAATGAGCTTCATCTGAAAAGATGGTTTTTTTTGACAAAGTCAGCATCTTCTGTAAGTCGATTGCAGACCCACTTAACGAAGCGAAAACGCATTGGATGGTCAGTTGGCTTCAACTCCTGAACCAATTGGACTTTGTATGGCGTCATACCAAGGTCTTTATGTAATATTCGTCTCAATGATGCCTCCGAAATGTTCAATTCTTTAGAACGACGGTGAATTGATGTTGATGGCGCTTCACGCACACTTTCTGCCACAGCAGCAACATTCTCGGGTGTACACACTGTTTTTGGCTTTTCACGCTTTGGTTTATCGGTGAGGATGCCTGTTGCTTTCACTTTTTTCACAAGATAACGAACATACGGAGCTGACGGTGCTTCTCTTCTTCCAAAATCTGTACGCAATTTTCGCACACATTCTGCAACATTACCATGATTTTCAAAGTAATGTCGCAATATTTCCCAGCGTTGTTCAAGCGTACACACAACCATATTCGTTCAGCGGAAGGGTAAACCTAATCATCTGTCAAATCAGATATGAGCTAAGTGTTACCATTCACGAAATGAGCACTAGTTGAAAAAAAAAAAAAACGTTAGATGGCGGACCCTTTATAAGTGAATATGTCACAAGGCAAAAAACATTCGCACTAGGTCACTAACCCTCATCAGTAACCAAAAGCAGGAGATTGTTTGGTAAAAAGTTTAATACATGTACGTTTGCTGAAAACAACCAAATGAGAATCCAAGCAAAGAGTTAAACTATTTAAGCTTCTTCCAATATAACACACTAAAATATAAAACAACTTTTTTTAATGTAAAAACATGTGATCTTGAATCTGATTAATTTCTAAAGATCGGAAATAAGATTTTTTATTTTTATAATAAATAATAAAATAAATAAATGACACCTATGAGATCGACCTAAAATGCCATAAGATCCAAATTATCATATAGATCGCGGTCAAACTTCAGTTTTGTGTGTTTAATAATCAAAACTATACGATGTAGAATAATTCTTAGTCACAGCTGCCCTATATGAAGCTGCTTTTTCATCATTTCATTTTGAATAGATCTGAAATTGTTGAGTGTATAATATTGGCCAAGTTGTTGTCCACTTATGATAAAATCGATGGAGCATCTTCTTCAAAAACATCAAGTATTAGAGAAAAAAAACTTATCCGCTTTAAATTTCGACTTAATGAAATATAGTGCTATATTTTTTGGTGCATATTGTAATCGTTAGAAGTTAAGATGCCATTGTGAGTTTTTAATGATTTTTTGCCTTTTGGCGCCGCCATATTTCACGAACAAGTTACGAAAGCCTGCCGTTCTAATTTATAAATAATTTTTATTTCAGTAAGGTACAGTATTTGTACGAACTTTAAATGAATTCTGAGGGGGTGCGGCCTACCGTTCGTTCTTATATTCAGAAATATTTTTTCTAATTTTGAATTCATTTGATATATAAGAAACTTACTCTATAGAAAAAAATTATCGGAAATACTAATAGGTTAGCTAAAAGAAAAATTTGTGAAGAGTCTCAAAACACGTTCTTTAGATGTTTTCACAGAATTTAAAATCTTTTTTCTAAATAAGTTTAAAAAAAATGTTGTAAAAAAATTATGGGATTTTCCATAAAATTAAATATTTTGTGAAGGTAAAACTAAATAAAATCCATGATATAAAAAAAATATTTAAAAAAATACACCGTGAAACATAAATCAGTTCAAAAAATTTGACGATGAAATTATGGTTAAAAAAATATATTCGTGTATTTTAAATTTTAAAATCAAATTTAAAATTATTATCAATGATAAGCCAGAGAAGACACTGCTTCGAAAAGTAAGATTTTTTTGCTGGTTTACTTAGAAAATTTTTTCTCAGAACCGAAAAAAATTGGTGCATATTTTTAAATGCAATACTCTTTTATATAACGGAATCGGAAAGCTTTTGTTAAATAACTTTTTCAATCGGGAAGCTTTTATATAACAATTTTATGGAAAAGCTTGATTTTATGAAATTAGATAATTTTCAAAAAAAAAATATTTTAAATTTATATTCCTGATCTTATCTATATATAATAATAACTAGTAAGAATTTGATGGCTTTATTGTTCAAGACATGTAAAGTATCTTAGAAAGATTGTTCAATTCCTAAAGAATTAAATAAGAATGAGAAATAAATTTTATTCGGTTTCTACTTTATGATCATGATTAATTTAAAAAAAAAAAACGAGTACCCATTAAAGTTACAGCACTGACGAAAATAACAATTTACAAATCACTAAAACAAGATCCAAAAAGAATAAGAATAATATGTATGAAAAAAAATAATGATTCTTTCGGATAAGGGAAATTTTCGGGTAAGGAAAAAACACAATTTTTGTAAAATGGAATTTAATTAAAGTGTCTAAGAAAATTGCCATTAATTTTGTATGACATTTTTGAGAAAAATAAAAAAATCTTAGGCCGTATTAGCTTATTTTCAAATAAAACAAAAAAAATAATATTCAACTCAAATATTTTGAATAAGAAATTTAAATACTTAATTACTGTTTTTTTTTTGTTTTGATCCTTTCATATTTTACTCACCTTGCAACTGATAATGGGCTGGTTGCAAACCATAAGCCTGTAATTGTTGGAATAACTGCATTTGGGCAGCAGCTGCTGCCGCAGCTGTATTGGGTAGCATGGCATCAGATGTGGTGAAATACGGTGATGTTTGCTGATGTGTGGGCTGTACAGCTGACAGACTAGCAGCCGATGTTGGTAACAAGCCAGCTGAGGCTCCCGTTGCGGTGGGTAATGTTGGCGGTGGGGCTGCAATGGCAGCATGTAAGGCAGCCATTGTGTGACTTGTACGTGTTGGCGGTCTTGGCACTAACGCATTGCTGGGATTTATGTTAGATGACGCTGTTGGCGGAGCTGTTAGGGCCCCTAGCATCGACGTGGGAACAGTGGGTGATGTAAGAGCTGAAATGCCGGAAAGACCCACAGAAAATTGTTGGAATTTCTTTTGATCTTTTTCTTTTTGGGTATCAGCAAATTTAACAACTAGTGGAGCCGAGCAACCCTCCATAGTTTGACTATGATGTAAAGACTAGAAGTAATGAAAAGTAAATATTTTTAAAGTTTAAATTTAAAAATAATAGTATTCATATTTAATTTTTTATTTTATTGCCATTATTTGTGTTAAGGAGTATAATTTATTTATACTCTGGCGACACTATTCATCTTGTTACGAAAGTACAACAAATTACATCTAAATATGTAAGTTTATATGTGCAGTTGTTTATGCAGTTGTTTTCAATTTGAAATTTATAGAAGGTTGGAACTTATTTACAAAGAATTTTTGTTAGTCAGAAAAAAATTCTGAATGAGTTGTAATCTGGTCACGTTAGAGAGAAGTTAATACTTACACCAACAAGTAAGAGTGCTAAATTCGGCTAGGCTGTGCATTATTTATAACAAATTGCTAATTCCTTAGTGGTAGACATGACAATCAGAGATTTTTTAAATCAATATTATACAGTAAAATCCAATATTATACATAAAAATACACAAAATTATGCAGACGGACCTGAACAACATATTTACCATTAGAAAAAGTTTGAAAATGTTATTGTTATTAAAAATTGGGGGCAAAAAACAGTCATGACAGACATGACAACAAACACACAATCATTTTAGAAAACTCTGAAGTTATTTGTATGACAAATAAGAAAAAGTTGTTTACAGTTAATATAAGAGCTAGTCTATACTAATATAATAAAGAGATAATGTGTGTTTGTTTGTTTTTAGGAGGTAATCTCCCAAACTGCTCATATGATCTTCCTGAAATTTTCACAGGGTCTTACTGCAGATATGGGAAGTGCTATAGGCAATTTTTAATATCATAGATATGGAGTACAACGACAGAAATAACTGTGCAAATTTGTGTGATGTCACCTATTATTTATGTGAGTAGCCATGCCGAAAATGGTCGGGATCCTATAAGTGGGCGTGGCTCCTCCCATACAAAGCAATTACTCAATATGATATATCTCGAGTACTACGATATACACAACTTGGCAAATTTGTCCTACGTCATCTATTATTAACGAGAGTATTCAGATGACATACAGGCGCGATCGGAGCAATGGACGTAGTACCGCCTATACAAAGTAAAGATTTAATATCATATATCTGGTGTACTATAAAAGGGAAAGTTTCGACACTCTGCAAGAGTCCCTAAAATATTAATATGAGTTGTCTGCAAAATTGGGTGGTATAGGATAAGTAGGCGTGGCACCTCCTATACAAAAAAGTATATTAATTACCAATGTGAGTGGTCGTGGAAAATATGGGCGGAATCCACAAATTCAAAAATCGCCAAAACTAAAAATAGTGAAAAACAATAATCGCCAAAAACAAAAATTTTCAAAACCAAAAATCGGAAAAATCAAAAATCGAAGAAATCAAAAATCGCCAAAATTAGAAATCGCTAAAATAAAAAAATTGCCAAATAATATTCTAAATTCAAGGCCATCGTTAAGTGTTACCGTATTTAATTTTGAAAACCCACATTTTTCTCATGAGCAGCTATATGTGTCTTACTCCAGAGTAAGAACGCCGAAAAACTTGAAAATTATTACATCGAATGAAAAAACAAGAAATATCATAAAGCATTAAAAAAAAATATATGTAAAGAAAATTAATTAAAATATTATAATTGTACAATACAAACTTCGAACGAAAAATTGATTATGAAAACGTACATATCAATTAGTCTCGAAAAGTCGGAGCGCAGCACGACAGGGCACTCTAGTTTATTAATATTGCATATAAAAATCATGAATTTTAAAATAAATTATAGTAAAAAGAAGTATTTTGTAATTTGACAGACACCAGACTGCCTTTAGTTTCAATATTACTTAACTAAACTTTTCCTTTCTAACTGGAATAATAGGGGCTATAAAATTACAAATATTACATTACAAATAAAATACAAACTATTGTCATATTTATATGCCATTTGAGAATTTTTCTTTGAAATGGTATCAATAAAAATTATTTTCATGACCTTCATGGAATTATCCAAATGTAAACAATATATTTGAAGAAGTAAACAATTTGATGAACTTAATCTATAACATTGTGACCAACCTTTTGTTCTACCGTCTTATCCCGATTTGGACCAAGCGCATATTATTTGAAAGGTATTTCTTTGTAGCTGTTTTCCAGATTAACAGATTTTTAAATTTTATGCTTTATTTTGAGTAAATTGCATTTAAAGTTCCTACTAATACATATATATAATGTGTTTGTTAATGAGTTTGATATCTTCATTCACAATAATAATAAGCCCAAAAAGTGTTGGTTTATGGATTGGCTTAGTTGAAAAATATACTTGCCTAGAAATTGCACTCGAATTTCAAGCGCTAAAATCTGCTAGTACTGACATAATAGAACAAACTCTTTGCATTGTTAAAATATTTTACAGAGATATCTTGGCACACTGATTCCCGATGTAACCTGCTCAAAATATGTAATGAACTACTTCGACTCATACCAATTTTACAATTGTACCTTAGCAAATTTTTAAAAAAAAAAAAAAAATTTGTGTATTTTTTGGCGGGTTAAAGTTGTTTTGGCTTGTCTTACACGTACCTAATTAGGGTTTTTGTCATTGCTAAATATAGTGTTGTAAAATGTCACTTCTTAGTACATGTAAAATGGCAAGTAGATTAATTAATAAATTAGATTCGGAGGTATCAACATTTAAAGCAAAAATAAAATAAATGTACCAAAAAAGCATACCAATCTACATTTACTAATTTTTAGTATTATTTCTGTGCTAGAAGAAATCACGAGTAATATCCAAACGATAACTTTTGCAACCATTGTTTCAGTTTTGATTATATCTCTTCGAACGATGTAATAACGTCTTTCAATATTCATTGTATTAACCTATGGGAGAAGAATCTATATTTAACTTCCTTTTTCTTAAATACCTTGAAACAAACAGACACCTTCACTAGCGAAACAAATAAAATTACAAATTAAAAGTGAATTTGCTGAAAAAGAAAAAAGAAGATTTCATATCAGTGACTTGTAGGTATAAATGGAAAATTGTCTTTTCCAAGTCAACTCCGTCACAAATGCATTTGGTAGACTGTTCGACCTTATTTTCGTCAATGAACCTAATGACTTTTCAATATTGCGACATAGCCCTATTTCTAATTCGGAAGATATATACCATCCAACACTTGAGATATCTTATTTTTGTTCCTATCCTCTTTATAAAAAAAAGTTAACTCACAGCGATAAAATCTTTTGCTTTAATAAAACTAATTACCAAGATTTACAACTCCATCTATTCCAAATTGACTGGATAAATGTGTTATCTCGTTGCAATGATAACTTGGACTTGTGTTTGCATACATTTTATCATCACCTCTTTGAATGTTTCTCGGCATCTGTACTTAAAATGTTACCTCCTGAATCGAATGGTCCTCCTTGGAATACAAAACATCTATCTCAACTTAAAAATAAGAAAAACAAAATGTACAAAAATTATAGAAAATATGGAACATTGATAGATTATATGAAATACTCGTTATCAAGATCGGAATTTATTATTGCTAATCAATTGGCCTATAATAACTATTTAATTAAAGTAAGGAATAATCTAAAAAATAATCCAAAATCATTTTATAAATTTATTAATTCTAAAAGACGTACTGCGGACTTTCCTTCGGTTATGAAGTACGGTGATTTAGAATCTTCAGATGATAACTCCATAAGTAATATGTTTGCAGACTTTTTTGCATCAACTTATTCTTCGACAGTATTAAATAGCAATAATCTGTATCCATACATAATATCGGAATCTTCAATTATTAATATACCATCCATCAATCAACATACAGTTCTGAATGCCCTGACAAAATTGAAATTGTCGTATGCTGCTGGTCCTGACGGTGTTCCTAGTTGCATTTTAAAGCGCTGCGCACATTTATTGTATATTCCTTTGACTTATATGTTTAACATATCCCTTAAATTGGTTTACTTTTCTCCCATTTGGAAAGAATAATTCATTATTCCCTTCTTTAAGTCTGGATCTAAAGCTGGTATTTCGAATTATAGATGTATTGCTAAATTAAGTGCTATTCCAAAACTATTTAAAAAACTTATATATGACACGTTGTCACATCATGTGTCCTCTATCATATCTCCAACACAACATGGATTCTGCAAATCACGCTCTACAATAACAAATCTTTTGGAGCTTACAACTTTGGTAAATGATGGTTTTATTAATATGAAACATACAGATGTTATTTATAATGATTATAGCAAGGCATTCGATAAAGTAAATCATGATCTATTGTTTAAGCTTGACCGTATGGGCTTTGGTATATTGGTGATAAAATGGATTGGATCATATTTAAAAGACAGAACACAATGTATTAAGTTTCGTAACTCGTATTCCAACAACATAAAAGTATTATCTGGTGTACCTCAAGGTAGTCACTTTGGACCTCTTTTATTTACGCTATTTATAAATGATCTTCCTTCTGTAATTAAACACTCAATTACATTAATGTATGCAGAAGATGCAAAGTTAATTTTTACCCTCAACAATCTTGATCAACAATCACTTTTACAGAATGATATTGATCGTTTAACTACTTGGTGTAACATTAATCTAATGGACCTAAATGTCAAAAAATGCAAATATATGATTTTACAAGATCAATTCCAATTAATGGTCGGTATATCATGAATAATGCTGTGCTTGATTTAGTGGATTCATTCAACGACCTTGGCGTACTTCTGGATAAAAAAATTAGACTTTAGAAGTCATATTTCGCTAACAATAAATAAAGCTACTGGTGTACTTGGATTCATTAAACGGTGGGCTAAAGAGTTTTCGGATCCGTATACGACAAAACAATTGTTTACAACCTTGGTAAGACCAATACTCGAATATGGGTCTGTAGTCTGGGATCCGCAATATCAAAAACAATTTTTGTTATTTTGTCTTCGTGGTTTGGGCTGTGATCCTAATATGAGGTTGCCATCTTATGAAAATCGTTTGGCTCTAATTAAGCTTCCTACATTGAAAAGTCGCAGACATATGCTAAATGTTACTTTCCTGTTAAAACTGTTAAATGGTAGTCTTAAATCTGAATTTCTTATCAACAAAATAAATATAAATATTCCTTTTCGATCATCAAGAAATTATAACTTTCTAACTATCAAATATTATTGTACAAACTATGCTAATTTTAATCCACTACGTAGAAATTGTGATGAGTTTAATATGCTGTATCAGTTTATTGATTTTAATAAAAGTTTGGATATTGTGAAAAGAGATATTATATTACACTTAAATGCATTAAATCAACTGAATTAAATAAATGTTATATATAAATTTTGTTAAATGTTTAATTATATATATAAATTATAATATAAATGTATACTTTAAGTATTCTGTAAAGATGATTCCATAGACTGAATACATAGGTAAATAAAAATAAATAAATAAAATTTAATTCGCGACTTAGATGGTGTCATAGGCAAAAGACGACTTATTTCAATTGGATACTAAAAAGTTTTCCCTTCGCTTTACCCTCGCCACAAATCGACCGAACTAGTTTAGAGGGAATAACTCTCAACCAACGCCATCATCATATTCGAACTGGTAATATTATCACCAAAAACAACAAACTAATGCCGTTTTCTTTTCTGACAAAAAATGTCGCACTTTATTTGCACTTTTTTCGAAAAGTGTATTTTAATTAAGAGCAAACTTATCTTATACATCAATCGAAAGGCCTCGAAGTTAAGCATTCGTAAATCGCAAAAAATTGAATATTAGCACCCTATGACTTCAAAGAGGCTAATAAGCAAAGGTTTTGGCGCCTACAAAGTAATAAACAGCATTGATCGGGAGCAGTCGGCCGTGAAGCTGCTGAAGAAATCGGGAGTAGTCAGCTGTGAAGCCGCAGGAGGAATTGGGAACAGTCAGCCGTGAAGCCATGGAGTAATCGGGAACAGTTAGCCCTGAAGCCGCTGGAGCAATCGGAAGCAGTCAGCCATCATCAGCCAAGATGACAACCTTAACCGATCATCGTTAAAAGCGTATTTATATTTACTTTGCAGTAAACGAAGTCTTCTCGACTTAATTGGCTAACTCATGCCAACTTTGTTCACTTATCCAATTTGGAATATTAACTGAGTGAGAATTGCAAATGATATTATCTAAATATAAATATCGGTGGAAGTTAAAGCTGAGCTGGTTTTGTTGATGTATAGAAGTGTGGATATTCTTAGTGTGGTTGATCGTTGTTTAACATTAAGGCCTAGTTAGCCACACGTAACCTTAACCAAACGTGTCAGCTGTTTGTTTCTGTTACATGAAATAGCATTTAGAGCAGTTACCGAACTCAACTGTCACGTAACCGGAACGTCCCAATCTGTTGAAAATAGATTTTTGCTACGTTTGTACGTGACATTTGTGAACAGCTGATAAAGTTTGGTTAATTTTACACAGCAACATGCTGCTTTGTTTTTTACGTTCCATAATTGCACCAAATGCCAAAGTTACATTTACGGTACAGATACATTTTAACAACGTGTGGCCAACTAGGCCTTTAATATTTGTTGTTAAGTTTTTTATGAACAATGCAATTTGCGTTGTTACAGTTTTTACCAATTTATCAATATACATTCTGCCCAAATGAAACTCAAGTGATAATTGATGATCACACACTTCTCAAGAACAGAGAAATTTAATTTTGGAGCGTATATTTTTGATAATCTCTTAAAATTTGTTATATTTTCTGTAATTTCTATATTTTCTATATGAAAAATTTTGTCGTCGAAGTGGTCTCTTCTCCAAGTAACAGTTAACATTCAGCATATTTTCGTTTTGTATAAATTTAAATAGTTTTTTATGCAATAAAAGTTTTTAATGCGTAAAGACCTTTATTATTTTAATTTTTAAAAAATGAACTGTTAACTGCACAGAAATGTGGAGGGTATAAAAAGGGAGAACCTAAACGACCCTATTTTAGTATTTTTATATTTTATCATTATAAAGATTTTCAGAAATTATTTAATTTTATATCCAATTTGTTTATGCGTTTCTTTTTAATAAAAAAAACGTGTTTCATTTTTCAAATTAGAGTGAAAACGAGCAGAAAATAACGTAAAAAATTTTGCAACATCAATATTTCAAATTTAATGTTACCCTAAGATGACATTCGAGCATACATTTACATTTACATTTATCTTTGAAGAAGAAAAAAATAATAATATGCATTTGTCTATGAGTTTGTGTCTCTGTGTCTATGCATGTCTGTTTGTACGTATCTTATGTTTATCATTTATACCGTAATTCTTATTGTTGTTTTATATGTTTTTATTTTTCTCTAGATATGGCTGCTGATGTTCTTGTTGTCGTTGCTGTTGCTGTTCTTTTTGTTGTTTCTGTTGTTGTTATTGCTGTTGTTATTTTTCATGTTGTTGTTGGCGTTATGTTGCAACATTTTGTTTGGCGGAAATTTGTAATTTTCCTTGTTTCCTGTGCAATCTTACACAACCATTTTGTGGTTGACTATTTCCGCTGCAACCACAAACAGCAACAGCAGCAACGGGTTGGTTTTTGCATCTCTCTTATTTTGTTGTTGTTACTGTTGTTTTTGTATAAATTTCGAGGGTCTTTTGTTTACCATTAGTTAGTATGTTGTGTACGTATTACTAAAGTCCCTTTTGTCGTCTGCTTTTGTTTTATAAGATAATTTAAGGAAACAATCAAGGCAAGAGGTTTTTAATAAAATATTTGCAATTACATGGAATATTTAACATTTAATTTAATTAAATCGTTTGCACATATTGTAATCAAAACTAAAATATTTCTAAATTAAATAACTATAAGAGAGAGAACACCAGATAAGAACTCAATTAAGTTAGTAGCTTTAGGCATGTTTGTAATATGAATGTTATAAGAGCAATTAGTTGCATTACTACTGAGAAAATACATACTAAATTACATACTAAATTACATACTAAAAAAAAAGATTTTTGCTTGCTCTGCAGGCAGATCGTCGAAGTTAAAATACTGACTCGGACAGTTTTTTTTTTTGTTAAGGTTGATGATTATTGCATCAATTTTTTTTTTTTACGAATTTTAGGTTTTTGTTTAAGTTTAGGTAAATTATTTCAATTCACATTAAAAAATTTAGCCTCCTAGTTAGTTCTTGGAAGAATGATTTAAATACTTTTTAAGAGTGAGTACTTTTTTAGGAAAATGTACATACATTTTTAAGAAACGATATTTTTTTAAGAAGTCCTAAAATTTAAAGAAACAACAATTTTTAAGGAACTCACTTTTTGAAAAAAAGGTACTATTTAAAAAAAGGAATTTTTTAAGATGTGGTACTTTTTAGGAAGAGGTACTTTTTAAGAAAAGTATTTTTTAAGATATATTACTTTAAAAAAAATAACTATTGAAAAGATACTTTTTAAGAAAACGTACATCGAAAGAAAATGTACTTTTTAAGAAAATGTACTTTTTGAAAATAAGTACTTTTTAAGAAAAGGTACTTCTGAAGAAAAGGTACTTTTTTAAAAGAGGTACTTTTTAAGAAAAGGTACTTTTAAAGGATAGAAACTATTTAAAAAAGGAACTTTTTAAGAAATTGTACCTTTCAATAAGTGGTAACTTTTAAGAAAAGGTACTTTTTAAGAAATGGTATTTTGTAAGAAATTGTGCCTTTTAAGGAAAGTTACTTTTAAAAAGCAACTTTTTGAGAAGAGGTACTGTTTAAGAAAATGTACTTTTTAAGAAAAGGTGCTTTTTAAGATATGGTAACTTTTATGAAATTTTGCCTTTTAGAAAAGGTACTTTTGAAGAAAATTTATTTCACGAAAAGTACCTTTGACGAAAATTTATTTTTGAAGAAAATGTCTTTTACGAATAGTACTGTTTAAGAAAACGTACTTTTAAGAAAAAGTACTTTTTAAGAAAAGGTACTTTTTAAGCATAGCAGCTTTTTAAGAAACTTTACTTTTTGAGAAGAAGTTCTGTTTAAAGAAAAAGTACTTATTAAGAACAGGTAACTTTTAATAAATGGTAACTTTTAAGAAAAGCTCCTTTTTAAGATATGGCACTTTTTAAGAAAATTCAATTTTGAAGAAAGGGGCATTTTTAAGAAGTTGTGTTTTTAAGAAAATTTGCTTTTATTTTAAATTGTGTTTTTATACCCTATACCACTATGTGGTTTGGGTATAATGACTTTGTGCTGCTGTTTGTAACAACCAAAAATATTTGACCTAGACCCATCTTTAATTATACCGATCGAATCAGAATCACTATCTGATTTGATTTAACGATGTCCGTCCGTCCGTACGTCCGTCTGTGTGTCCATGTAAAGCTTGTAATCAAACTGCAGGTCGCAAATATGAATATATTTTGACGAAATTTGGTATATAAGCTTTTATCGACCATGGGATGAACGCTATTGAAATTGGTGAGAATCGGTCCATGTTCAGACCTAGCCCCCATACAAATTACCCATATGAAATCGACATAAATTGCCATAAGATCCAAATTGTCATATAGATCTAACTCAAATTGGGTTTATATGCGTTCATTACATCCACTAATGAGTAGTCCAAAAATGATCCCTTTGACCCCATATAGAGCTGCTTCCCGATCTTCAATGAAATCTATTAAAAAACAAAAATATTGCACTGATTCTTCTCAAATTTTGTTTGTACATATTTTTGCAAAATACAAGAGACTTTACCAAACATGATCAGGATCGGTCCATTTTTGGACCTAGTCCCTTTATAGATATTGCATCCGATATGAACTTTTTCATATCTGCAGCCAAAAAAATTTATAAAAATCCCACCAAAATTTGGTTTTTGCTCATTTTCAATGTCCAGTTAGTTGGGCCTAAGAGATAGGGTTTCTAAACGCATGGTATAGGGTATCGTATAGTCGGTCTAGACCGACTATAATTTTCTTACTTGTTTAAGAAATGGTATACTTTTTAAGATAAGGCACTTTTTAAGAAAATGCAGTTTTAAAGAAATGTTTTATTAAGAAAAGGTTCTTTTTTAAAAATAAGTAAATTTTTAGGAAAACTTGCATTTTAAAGAAAGATGCTTATATAGGAAAAGGTTTTCTTGAAAAGGTTTTAGGAAAAGGTTTTCTTGAAAAAGTTACTTTTTCAAGAAAAGACACCTTTTTAAGAAAGGTACTTTTTCTTAAAAAAAAGGAACATTTTTAAGAAAAGTATTTTTTTTAAAGCTTAATTTTTTAAGAGAAGTTAAATGTTTTTAACTATACCTTTTATGAATAGGTACTTTTTTATGAAAGGATACTTTTTAGAACAGTTACTTGTTTAATAAAAGTAATTTTTGATTAAGGAAATTTTTTAAGAAAATTTACCTTTTTAAGAAAAAGTTTTTTTAAAGGAAGTTTTTTTTAAACTATATTTTTGAGAAAATTTATCTTTGAAAGGGTGGTCCTTTTATAAGAAAAAGTACGTTTTTAAAAAAGGTACTTTTAAAAAATATATATCTACTTTTTAAGAAAAGGTTATTTTTTTGAGTAAAAAAGTTTTTAAACGAAAGCTTTTATACCCTATACCACCATGTAGTCAGGGTATAATGACTTTCTGCTAATGTTTGTTACTACCAAAAATATTTGAGGTAGATCCATCTTTCATTATACCGATCGACTCAGAATCACTTTCTGAGTCGATTTAGCAATGTCCGTCCGGCCGTCTATCCGCCTGTATGTCCATATAAACCTTTTAGTCAAACTACAGGTCGCAAATATGAATATATTTTGATGAAGTTTGGTAAGTGACCTTACCAAATATAGCCAGAATCGGTGCATTTTTCGACCTAGTCCCCATATAAGTATATCATCCATTATGAACTTTTTCATAACCGAAGGCAAAGAAAAGTAATAACAATGACACTCAAATTTGGTTTATGCTTATTTTCTATATCTAATTAGTTGGACCTAAGAGATAGGGTCTCTAAACGCATGGTATAGTGTATCAACTACAAGTAAATTTCTTACTTGTTTTTTTTAATAAGAAAATGTATTTTTTTAAAGCAAATTTACTTTTTAGAGAAAGCGTTCGTTTTTGGAAAAGCTGCCTATTTAAGAAAAGGTTCTTTTCAAAATACTTACTTTTTAAGAAATTGTACTTTTTAAGAAAAGATAGTTTTTAAGAAGTGGTACTTTTTAAGAAGAGTTAGTTTTTAATAAAATATATTTTTCAAGATGATGTGCATTAAGAAAAGGTACTTTTTGAGAAAAGATACCTCTTAAAAAAATTAAAGGTTTAAAGGAAAGCTACTTTTGAAAAAAGGTACGTTTTGAATAAAGGTGCTTTTATGAAGAGGTGCTGTTTTAAGAAAAGTCACTTTCTTAAGAGAAGGTACTTTTTAAGGGAAGGATAGTTTTTAAGAAGAGGTACTTTTTAAGAAATGTTACCTCCAGAATGAAAGGTGCTTTAATAAGAAAGGGTATTTTTTAAGAAAATATACTTTATAAGAAAATATCCTTTTTTAGGAAAAGTTACTTTTTTGAGAAAAAGTTATTTTTTGAGAAAATGTACGTTTTTGGGAAACGGTACCCGTTTAAGAAAAAGTACTTTTTAAAAAAGGTACGGTTTTAAGAAAATTCACTTTTTAAGAAAATGTTCTGTTTTTTAAAAAATTTGCTTTTTAATAAAGGGGCTTTCTTAAGAAAAGGTACTTTTAAAAATGGTATTCTTTTTTTTTTTTGCAAAAAATACCTTTTTTAGAAAATGTACTTTTTTGAAAAATGTACTTTCTTAGGAAAGTCTACTTTTTAAGAAGTGGCAGTTTTTGAAGAGCAGGTTCTTTTTAAGACAAGGTAATTTTTGAAGAAAATTTACTTTTTTACGAAAAGGTACTTTCTAAGAATAGGTACTTCTTAAAAAAATTTACTCTGGTATTTAGAAAAGGTAATTTTTTTAAGAAGTGTATTTTTTTAAGAAAAGGCATTTGCAGAAAAGGTAGTTTTTTCAAAGAGTATATTTTTAGAAAATTTATCTTTCAAAAATTACTTATTTGAGAAAAAGTTATTTTTTGAGAAAACGTGTGTTTTGGGCAACGGTACCCGTTTAAGAAAAAGTACTTTTTAAAAAAGGTACTGTTTTAAGAAAATACACTTTTTAAGAAAATGTTAAGTTTTTAAAAAAATGGGCTTTCTAAAGAAAAGGTACTTTTAAAAAATATATTTTTTTTACAAAAAAATAACTTTTTTAGAAAATGTATCTTGTTTAGAAAATGTACTTTTTTTTGAAAAATGTACTTTCTTAGGAAAATCTACTTTTTAAGAAAAGGCAGTTTTTGAAGAGCAGGTTCTTTTTAAGAAAAGTTAATTTTTTTAAGAAAATTTACTTTTTTACGAAAAGGTTCTTTCTAAGAATAGGTACTTCTCAAAAAACTTACTTTAGTACTTAGAAAAGTTAATTTTTTTTAAGAAGATTACTTTTTTAAGAAAGGTACTTGAAGAAAAGGTACTTGAAGAAAAGGTAGTTTTTTCAAAGAGTACTTTTTTTAGAAATGTTATCTTAAAAACAATTCTATATATGATATGCAATGTTGATTATAATATTAAAACGTAAGAGTGATAGTTTAATAAAATCACATATTAATCGTACGCCGTTACAGAGTCAGTGATGAGCGTAGATATGTATTGATATAGCTTCCTAATGGCTTCAGTTATTCGTATTGCTTTTACATAGAAGTACTAGCATAAAATTTACGTATTTTAAACTGAGTATTGATAAAGGGTACATTAAAAAAATTTAAAGGGTTTTAATACACTTGACATATTTATGATTTGGCTTTTACACCTATTTGTATACCAACTGCCTGTTCACTGCCTTATTTCACATTTTCTTCCTATGGTCGTATTGCTTTTTTTTTAAGCTTTCAATAACATTCTTTATAAAGATGACATTTATAAAACTTAAAATCTTCCAATTTACTGAGACACTTAAAGGAATAAAAGCAAAACGTAAACTTCTAAATCGTAGACTATAAATGCAATGTGACTATGAAACAAATCAGTCGAGATTTGGACAAATGAAAAATAGGCCATAAATTTGGCTTACAAGCCGCAATATCAACACATACGAATGAACAACACTGGAAATCTGAGCGGACTGTTTGATAATTAAACTAAAAACAAAAATTCATTTAAATTCAACAAATCACTAAATTCAAGTCGCAGCTTTTTGATTGACCTGTTACAAAATTTTAATCCAAATTTCAATTGCAGAGATTTAAGGGATTTGTCTACCTGCTTTCATAACTTGTTTTAATTATTTATTTTCTTAAATCTTCACTGTCCAACGCCACATTAACTCCATACTTGTCTACAATTAGATCGAAGTAGAAACATAAATGTAACCATATAATAAATATAATCATAAACACCGAAATTTTAATGGACTGTTAAACTTAAAAAAAAATTTCTGATTAAAGTAATATGATTTTCATAGTTGTGAAAGTGATTTAAGTAAAATTGATAAAAATTGCTTTATAAATTATTTCACATGTCGTAATATAAAACATAATTAAATTATGTGTTCATGATATGAAATATAATAAAATCTCTCTGAATGTGGGTGAATTTGTAAGTTCAAATAAGTTCATTCAAATACTCTTCTTAAAAATATTTATTTATTATTTTATTAACTTACAATCAAATTATAAGGAAATATAATGTTTAGAGCAATAGCTAATATGGCCTTCAGCTCTACTAATAAATTATAATCATATGACCTGATTTCTTAAAGGTTTCATTCTAAAAAACTAGTCCAACTTGATTTTCTGAAGCTAAACAAAGAAACATCAGGATAAGGAAAAAATGTAAAAGATTATAAAAAAGTTTGGCTTGAGAAAGCCAAATCCTTTACAGATTTTATTACAAGGCACAGTGGCTGAAAATCGTTTTTCATTGGTCAAAATTCTGTAACTTTTTAACCGATCAAAATATCTTAATAATTTTTTTTAATGGATAGATATTTAGTTGAACTTGCCTTAGACTCACAGTTTTAATTTAACTAAAATTGATTGAGTACGTTTCACTGAACTCGAAAATATGCAGCGAAACTGTTCAAAACAGTTAAATTTTCATAAGAACTTTTTTCTCTTTAGCTTAAATTGTTCGTTTATTGTATATTAGGTTAAATTTTATCTCAAACAACCCTGATATAAGAACACAAATTTGTTTCGTGTTTGATCTGAAATTAAGTTAAAAAAATTGCATTTGCAATAATAATAAAGCATGAGAAAACGATTTAAATCATGTTAAGCAAAATGGCGAGACCAATTTAAAATCCTAAATTCTTTAATATGTTTAACTTTTATAACAAGCATAAATAAGAATCAATAAAATAAATCAAAAATTGCCAAAAACAAAAATCGCCGAAATAAAAAATTCGTCAAAATCAAAAATCACAAAAAAAAAAAAAAAAAACAAAAACAGTCAAACTCAAAAATCGCCAAAACCGAAAATTGCGAATAAAAAATCGCCAAAATCAGAAATCGCCAAAGTTAAACGTCAAGGTAAAAAAATCGGCAAAACCGAAAATCGCATATAACAAAAATCGCAAAAAGAAAAATCCCCAAATTCAAAAATCGCCAAACCGAAATTCGCAAATAACAAATATCACCAAAATCAAAAAAAAAAAAAAAAAAAACAAAAAAATCGTTAATAAAATAGCACAAAAAAAATCGCCAAGACAAAAATCGCCAAAAGCAAAAATCGCGAATAGAAAGAGTCGGCGCAATATAAACGGCCTAAGTCAAGAATTGCCAAAACCGAAAATCGCGAAAAAAAAACACACCAAAATCAAAAATTCGTCAATCGGAAAATAACAAAATTCGTCTAAATAAAAAAAGTGCTAATAATAAAAACACGCCTAAAACAAAAATCTCCAAAATCAAAAAATCGCAATAAAAAAATCGCCAAAGCCAAAAATCGCCAAACCGAAAATCGCAAATAACAAAAATCACCAAAATCAAAAAAAAAAAAAAAATCGCAAAAATCAAAAGTACAAAAAAAATCGCCAAGTCAAAAATCGCCAAAAGCGAAAATGGCGAATAACAAAAGTCGGCACAATAAAAAATGGCCTAAATCAAAAATTGGCAAAACCGAAGGTGCGAATAAAAACACGTCAAAATCTAAAATCGTCAATCGGAAAATAACAAAATTCGCCTAAACCAAAAAACGCCAAAAATCAAAACACTCCAAAAACAAAAATAGCCAAAATCAAAAAATCGCAATAAAAAATCGCCAAAGCCAAAAATAGCCAAACCGAAAATCGCAAATAACAGAAATCACCAAAATTATAAAACATTAAAAAACAAAAATCGCCAAATCAAAAATACCAAAAAAAAAAAAATCGCCAAGACAAAAATCGCCACAAGCGCAAATCGCGAATAACAAAAGTAGCCACAGTAAAAAATGGCCTAAATCAAAAATTGCCAAAACCGAAAATCGCGAATAAAAACACGCCAAAATCAAAAATCGCCAATCGGAAAATAACAAAATTCGCCTAAATCAATAAAAAACGCCAAAAACAAAAATCGCCAAAATCAAAAAATCGCGATAAAAAAATTGCCAAAGCCAAAAGTCGCAAAACCGAAAATCGCATATAACAAAAATCAACAAAATTAAAAAACTTAAAAAAGCAAAAATCGCCAAAATCAAAAGTACCAAAAAAAAAAAAAAAATCGCCAAGACAAAAATCGCCACAAGCGCAAATCGCGAATAACAAAAGTCGCCACAGTAAAAAATGGCCTAAATCAAAAATTGCCAAAACCGAAAATCGCGAATAAAAACACGCTAAAATCAAAAATCGTCAATTGGAAAATAACAAAATTTGCCTAAATCAAAAAAAAACGCCAAAAATCAAAACACGCCGAAAACTAAAATCGCCAAAATCAAAAAATCGCATTAAAAAAAATCGCCTAAGACAAAAATCGCCAAAACGGAAATCACAAATAACAAAAATCATCAAAATCAACAAAAAAAAAAAAATTAAAAATCGCCAAAATCAAAAGTACAAAAAAAAAAAAAATCGCCAAGTCAAAAATCGCCAAATTCGAAAATTGCGAATGACAAAAGTCGCCACAATAAAAAATGGCCTGAATCAAAAATTGCCAAAACTGGAAATCGCGAATAAAAACACGCCAAAATCAAAAATGGTCAATCGGAAAATAATAAAATTCGCCTTAATCCAAAAACGCCAAAAGTGAAAACAGGCCTAAGCAAAAATCGCAAAATCAAAAATCGCAAAAACAAAAATCGCCAAAATATATAAAAATAGTTTTCTATAAAATGTTTTCCCAGTTTTTTATTTCATTACGATAGGTGTAGCGAAGCGCATAGGGTTACAGCTAGTAGGTTTTAAAAATGCTAAGAAAACCTAGAGTTCAAGCCAAAACAGAAAAATTATATCTTGGACCATCCTATAAGCACGGAAAGAGTTGAAATAGTTGACTCTATAAATTTCTAAGTGTTTACTTTCATATAACATAATTAAATAACTTTAATATCGCTGACTATAAAAAATCCAACTGTTGGACGTCTACTTAAAATATTTGCCACATTTTATTACCTTTAAAATTTTGACTTTGCTTAAAATTAATTTTAGCCCTGAAATGTGGTTTATGCAATTTACCAGATACATTTAATTTTGGGTTTTTCCAGAAAGTAACATGAGACTGCAGAACATATTTTAATAACCGTTAAAGTGGACTCTTTGGCATTTTTAAACAATCCACAAAAATGTTAGGTATTTTTCGCAGCTACACGGAAAGTGAAAACCATACTTTAATTAAAAATTTGCTAAAAAGTCAGCAATTGTAGAATGTTTTAGAGATATTTGTCTAACAACAGTACATTTCAATTACACTCATTAGTTTTTATGTTTTAACATGGTCTTCATTTACTCTAGAATAAAATCCGTGTTAGGGATTTAATGGATTTCATAATATTTATAACGTCCTTACTTTATTTCCACATTACAGGAGGCTTTCAAAATTAAATATAATAAATCTGCTATATATGAACTTACTTTTATAGCGCCAATCGCATGTTGTTTCGTATCGAATGTAACAAAAGCACAGCCTTTACTTTGACCATTTTGATCCCTTAGCACCGTGCACTCCTCAATGGTACCGTGGCCGGCAAACAATTGTCTAACATCGGCTTCATTAAATTTCTTATTCAACATGCCAACGAAAAGTTTACGCTCTGTAAATAAAAAAAAGAAAAAACAACAAAAACTTGCATTAACAACTAATGAATGAAAGATTAATATTAAAAAAAAATATAAAAGAAATTGCTCATACACTTAATTTAAATAAATGCTTATAACTGTGCAGCAGTAGGTAAATATAAAAATAGTAGAAAAGCGAAAATGTAACTGGAAACAACTTTTTAACGTTAAGTAATTAAAAAAAAAAACAACATGTTGTACAAATAAAAGCTGTGAAAAATGTATAAAAATTGTTGCAAATTGCAAAAAGTTGTTGCAATTGTTGCAAATGTACTACAAATGCCACCGCTCTTTTTATTTTCTCATTTACATTAACTACCACCGTGCCACCTTCTTTTTTCCCAAGCAGGATCAACTTAACTCGTACATATCCATTCAGTCATTCATTCATACACTCGCAACTCTTACAACTATGTAATGCCAATCATTTTATTTAACAAAAATAACATTTCAACCACCTTATTCATCTGCAAATGCCAACAATTTATGGTAGTTGGTATACGTGTTAATGTTCGTAATTGTGTATGTGTTTGTTAACCGGCTGTTCATTATGCAAATAAAAGAAAATATACGAACTGACTGACTTTTCATTGGTATGATGATGAGATCAGAAGCGGCCGACAAGTGATGAGGGGAAACTTACGAAATAATAAATTTGGAAGCCTAAGGCAGATTAGATTATGATAGCAAAAGCCATGATGAAGACAGCCAAAATGTGTCATGGTGGATTAATAAAGGTCAACATAGACTTGTCAGCTGACATTAGCACATGTCATGTTATTCCGTTGAAACTTTTCATCTCTAAAATACACAGTTAGAATATATTTTATTTCCAGCTGACTCAGGCTTGTCAGATTTTTTTGACCTCAATCGCCAAGACGTATTTCAAAAATCGAAAAAGGCGATATTGTTCAGTTTTCGTTTAAAATAAAAATAATTTTTATAAAATTTTTTTTATAATTTTTATAAAAATAATTTTTATTTTAAAATAAAAATAAAATTAAAATAAAATAAAAATAATAAAAATAATTTTTATTTTGAAAAAGGAATATTTTTAAATCAAAAAATGCTAAAAATATACACTTGCCAGAAGAAATATGCGTACATCTGACATTAAAACTGACATATTTCGAAAAATTAGCTAAGCTGAAAGAAAAAATCATACGTCAAAAAGTATTCGTAAAAAAAAAACTAGGTTTACATTAAATATTGCTTAAGTTAGTAACTTGTAAGATAACGTTTGCGCTTTAGGGCCAACTACAAATTATCTTCTTCACTTATTTTACCCAACTCATCCAAAATGGTGCCTTTAAACATTTTCTTTGAGCACATTTTATGTTGATGGTCCCTGCTATCCAGGATTAATATCGGGTGATTGGTGTGTTGATTGGTGTGGTGATTTTCATTGGTTTTTATTATTGTAGAGCAACCACAGCTTGACATCGTTTGCCGTGTGTTTTGGATCTTTGTCCTGTTGTAACCAAAAATCTTTTCTAAGGCCCAGTTGTTGAGACCTTTGTTTTAAGTTTTGTTTTCTATATGTTTATGTATCAAATTGGATCCATTATAGACTCATTATAGCAAAATATAATGCCACATTCATCGTGTTGAACAGTTGACAAGGGATTTTTATTTATTTAATGCAGTTCCACTTTTTTGCCACTTCTTTTTCTTTAACGCTGAAAATGTAATACTTTTTTATCTAAAAATAAAATACGTCCCAAAATTCAGGAGCAATTTTTACATACGCATTTGCAAAGTGCAAGATTTTTGTACCCTCCATAACACTGTGCATAGGGTATAAGTATATCAGTGTACATGTCTATTGTTGATCCTTATGATAACTTCAGTCTATATAGCCATGTCCGTCTGTCTGTCAGTTGAAATTACGCCTACTCACAAAATATACCATTTAGCTGCTTAAGCTTAGCACAATGTTGTTTGCTGTTATTTTGAGCGGGTTGGTATTTGAAATGGGGTAAATCGGGTATCACTGTGCTGGGATATGGAGATACCTCTACAAATATTAAAAATTCAGTGTGTTTGTTGAGATAATTTAGTATCAAGTTTATATTTGTTACAAATAGTGCAATAAGTCCAGTTATTAATGTAAATCTAGAAGTCAGGTGAGAGTATCAAAGACTTTGCTTAGCTGAATTTCGCACTTCTTTTCTTTTTTTTAACATCGCAAAGAAATGGCTATCTTCGTGCTAGACGACCGATATAGTCGGATTCTTTTTAAATATTTTGTGAGTATTCTTTGATTTTGGAACTAATTTGGGAGGCAGTACTTCTGGGATTCTGACGTCAAAATAGTTCGCTTTTCGAGCTTAGTTAGTTTGGAGGAGCGACCAGAACGAGTTTTTGACTTAAGGGAATTGAAGATATGCAGTTTTGAATGATATACTGCACTAAGAAGTGATTTCTGCCTATAATTCGAGCAATTTAATGAAAAGAATTACACTCATTTCAACATTAAAGGAAAAATTTTCTCCCGCTATAAATATATATAGTACATATAAATCTACTTTACACAAATATGTTTGCGGCCTGTGCTTCGTGGCAAAGTATATGGGTTTGCCCTAATTGTAAATGTTTTAAGACTTTTTTTTGCTGCGTTTTTTTACAATCGAAACAAAAAATTGAAGTAAAAAAAACAAGAAAATTTTTCACATGCCAATAGTAACAGGCAAGAAAATTATAGTCGGTCTAGACCGATTAAACTTACCCTATACCATGGTTTAGAGACCCTCTCTCTTCGGTCCACCTAATTCGATATAGAAAATAAGCATAAACCAAATTTGAGTGGCATTGTTATAAATTTTTTTGGCTGTAGATATGAAAAAGTTCATATCGGATGCTATATTTATATGGGGACTAGGTCGAAAAATGGGCCGTTCCTGATCGTATTTGGTAAAGTCACTTATATTTTGAAAAAATATATACGAACCAAATTTGAGAAAAATCGGTGCAAAAATCGGTATTTCTGTTTTTTGATAAATTTAAGCGAAGATCGGGAAGCAACTCTATATGGGGCCTATGACTAAGAATTGTCCCATAGGGATTATTTTTAGACTTCTCATTTATATAACAAACACATACAAACCCAACTTGACTGAGATCTATATGATAATTTGGACCTTATGGTAATTTATGTCGATTTCAGAGGGGCATTGTATGGGGACTAGGTCTGAACATGGACCGAATTTCACCAATTTCAATAGTGTTCATTCCATGGCCGATAAAAGCTTATATATCAAATGTCATCAAAATATTTTCATATTTGCGACCTGTAATTTGATTAAAAGGTTTACATGGACACACAGACGGACAGACGGACGTACAGACATCGCTGAATCGACTCAGAAAGTGATTCTGAAACGATGGGTATGATAAAAGATGGGTCTGGGTCAAATATTTTTGGTAGTTACAAACAGCAGCACAAAGTCATTATGAAAATTTCTTTATGCGAAATATTTAATTAAAATGTTTAGTAACATTTAAAGTTTTCGTATTCATGTGTACGGATGGTTTTTCTAGCAAGTATTCTAGTATATTAATAGGCAATACTATTTTTTTGTGACTTATTCTTCACTTTTAGTTACCATCGATTTTGACAAAAAATATAGCGTTTGAAAGGAACTTCTTTACAGATGTGCGCCATCTTTAGAGATGTGCACCACCAGGTATATTTTTTTGGAGGAATAATAGTTAAAAGTTGCTACTAAATGAAATAATAAGTGACGCGATCAAAACCAACAATACAAAGAATTCTGTGATTTTTAAGCAATTAAATGTGAACCATGTTTTCAGTTTTAAGTACACAACTATGGCGTCAACATCAAAAGTAGAAAATGAGAGAAACAAATTGTGGACACTTTTTTTATTAACCCTTAGGCCCTCTCCGTAGCAATAGCAAGGCTAAAAAGTACGTCCCTAGTAACTGGAAATAACGTTATAAACCGTGCAAAGTAATAAAAGTGACAAACAGAAGTGAAGAAGTTAGTGTGAGGCAAAAAAGTGCAGTCCAGAAAATAATTGTATATAATTCTGAACAATTTTAAAAGCTGTATAATAGAGTGGTTCGGTCTCCATACAAAAAAATCATGTGAGTCCGATCACAGGGGAGATGTGTAAACATCTGGTAATAAATAAAATGCAGAAAACGGCGACAAAAAGGTTATTACATACCATAATTTTTTCACCAAACAATCATGTCACACCGATTTATCTTAATGCTAACCTGTTACGCGTAAGATCTTACGCTCACATATTACGCTGTTTTTGTGATTGTTTTGTGAATTAGAAATTTACCCCCCTGCGCGTATAGATGTCTACACATAAAAAAATTAGCCTGTCCTACCCATTTGATAAATGAACAAACATATCGAATCCAAGAAAAGATATACAGAAATTAATAGCCATTCATAAAAATTGCGATTGCACTATTTTATGTTCCCTGTTCTATAATTCTTTCCTTTTCTCTTTGTTTATTAAAACTTCATGTGTTAAAAACATAAGAAAAACAGAACAAAAATATAAAATGTAAACGCACTTTCAGTTGAGCTGTAACTCTGCTCGCGCTTTTGTTGACAAATTGCTTAATACACAAAAACTTCCATAGGAGCATAATTATTTTTTTAAACCTCTGTAACTTTTTTGTTTATTAATAAAACTTAATACTTTAAAAGCAAAAGTTTCATGAAATCAGAGCGGCTTTACTTTCATTTAAAAATAATTGCCTTTAGGGTGGGTAGGAACCTAGATACTGGAAGTCGGAAAAATATTTGACGTCGGATTAAAAAATTATTAAAGAAAGAAATGTAGCCATAATGAAACCATGCACAACAAAATGCGACATGTTATAATAGGACTAAAAACGGCGATGCAGTGTACAAAAAACTAAAAGGGCGAGATACAGGGGCGTGGCAAAATTTTGTTTTCCCTAATCTTCTTTAACTAATCTCCAATCCTAGGGTAGAACAAGCTCAACTTTTTTTTTGACGAACCACCATACTGTATATTGATGGACGATAGAACATATGTTAAAGAGTATTTGAAGCAAAATCCTGGATACTATACTATACTATACTATACTATACTATACTATACTATACTATACTATACTATACTATACTATATATTTAAATAAAAAAAAGTTGAACAATTTTGAAAAAAATTTATAGTGCGGCAAGCAATTTGCAACTTGTTTTATAATAATACTTTAAGCTAAAGGTGACCGATAAGTTAAAGGGAAGATAGTGTTGCCTTTAACTTTTAACGTGAGGTTTATGTATTTAATGTTGCCAAATTTTCCGATCCTTGAAGAAGAAGAGTCACATTATTTGCTGTTTGCTGTAAAATTTCCTTGGTGTGTTTATCACACAAATTTCACAAATTTTTATTGTTAGTTTCTTCGTAAGCAAATAAATTAAAGCACGTTGCCACCACGTATTTTTATAAACCAATTCATTTCGTCAAAAGTAATCGGTGTTTCCTTTGGTGTTGCCACATTATCAAAAATATAAATTCTACTTGGAATTTGAAATAACGAAGAACAGTTAAAGGTCACTTTATTGCTCACTTTAGCTAAAGTTAGCTTTTACTAACATTTACTTTAAAGGCAAGTTGTTAAAATGGACCTAATTATTTCTTATCATACGAGGCACATGGAACAGGCAAACATACATAAGAGAGTGTATCAAAAAAAGGTTCTTGTCTTTGTATATATTCCTGATTTAGCAATAATTCATTATGATATTGTGTTCATATAAATTCATACTACGAGAAACATCTAAGGTAGCTAAAACTGAAAGAGAAGTTTTTACTTCAGGTATAATAAAATTGGGAGAAAAGTTGTCCAAAAACTTTTGAGTGACTCAAAGAGTAAAATATGGAGTAGTGTTTATACCCTATACCACTATGTGGTTTGACCATCTTTAATTATACCGATCGAATCAGAATCATTTTCTGAGTTGATTTAACAATGTCCGTCCGTCCGTCCGTCCGTCCGTCTGTGTGTCCATGTAAAGCTTGTAATCAAACTGCAGGTCGCAAATATGAATATATTTTGATGAAATTTGGTATATAAGCTTTTATCGGCCATGGGATGAACGCTATTGAAATTGGTGAGTATCGGTCCATGTTCAGACCTAGCCCCCATACAAATTACCCATATGAAATCGACATAAATTGCCATAAGATCCAAATTGTCATATAGATCTTACGCAAATTGGGTTTGTATGCGTTCAATACATCCACTAATGAGTAGTCCAAAAATGAGCCCCATATAGAGCTGCTTCCCGATCTTCAGTTAAATCAATTAAAAAACAAAAATATTGCACTGATTCTTCTCAAATTTTGTTTGTACATATTTTTCAAAAATACAAGAGACTTTACCAAACATGATCAGGATCGGTCCATTTTTGGACCTAGCCCCTTTATAGATATAGCATCCGATATGAACTTTTTTATATCTGCAGCCAAAAAAATTAATAAAAATCCCACTTAAATTTGGTTTTTGCTTATTTTCTATGTCCAGTTAGTTGGGCCTAAGAGATAGGGTTTCTAAACGCATGGTATAGGGTATCGTATAGTCGGTCTAGACCGACTATAATTTTCTAACTTGTTTTAATTTGTGATATTAATTTGAATTTTGTTATTATTTATTAAAAGTTATTAATAAATAAATATATCGAATAATTTTTCTTTATAATCATGATGGGATCTATATGATTATAGCGCCCGATATTAACTTTTTTAAATCTCCCAGTCACAAATCCATTAAAACGTCTTTTAAATTTGGTTTATTTTCAATAACCAATTATGATCTAAACATTATTGGACTAATGCTTATTTTTCAAATCTTCTAGCGTAGAGTAACGTAAAGTCAACCGACCATACCATTCTTACTTGTTTTTTAATTCCGTTATTTTGCATTAGCACATTAATAACTTTTGATTCAATCATTTAGACTCTTTATAGGCCATCCATTTCTTGTGATAACCAAATAAGGTCAGTAATGATGATAACAAAGCGCATCTATAATATTAATAGGATAGGCGAATTCTTGTGATCGATGTTTTGTTCTACCGTTTTATCCCGATTTTAACCAAGCGTATATTATTTGAAAGGTATTTCTTTTTAAATTTTTTCCTATATTTTGAGTAAATTGCATTTAAAGTTGCTACTAACACATGCGTAAAATTATACATGCTAGCAGATTCCAGCCCTAGAAATTCCACATCCTAAAGTTATGCTAATCAATTATAGCCAATTCACAAATCAACACAAAAAACAAACTCATTTTTATTACAAACCCATTAACAAATTTAATAAACACACACATAGCATTGTATAATTTTATGTTTGTGTTAGTAACAACTTTATATGCAATTTACTCAAAATAAAGGAAAAAAATTTAAAATTCTGTAAATCTGCAAAACGGCTAAAAAGAAATACCTTTAAAATAATACACGTTTGGTCAAAATCGGGATAAAATGGTAGAACAAAACATCGGTCACAAAAAATCGCCTAGCCTTTTAATATTATAGATGCTATGTGCGTTTTATTAAATTTGTTAATGTGTTTGTTAATGTGTTTGTTATCTTCATTCACAATAATAATAAACCATAAAAGTGTTGGTTTGTGATTTTGGTTAAGTTGAAAAATAAAGCTGCCTGGAATCTGCTAGTTTTATTTAAAAGAATTACTAATATAAAAAAGAAAACAAACATTCTTAATATTCTTGAAAATAGCCAAGAAAATTTATTCAATGAAAATCATGCCACCAACCATGTTACAAAATCGCCACGTTTGGCGGGAAATCGACATATCTGGCAGCCCTGGCTGACGGAATCAGTACCAACATCTGTTTATCGACAGTAAAAGAGATTGAGAGAGATAGAGAGAGATAGGGATAGATAGAGATATAGATTTGTTAGGAGAGAGAGAGAAACGTCAGAGAGGAGAAGAATATTTCAACTGAAATTCAAAAATTATGAATCGTCTGTAAAATTAAATTTTGACAAACAAGCGAGACTTGAGACGATTCGAAAAATGGACCGGCCGCCTTAAATATCTATTTCATAAAGCTTGTTACTGGAAAGTTAACGTACTGATGGATGAAATATAATCCACTTAATATTAATAAAAAGCGCCACATTTGTATTTCTGTCATTTCTCTTTCTTTATTAGTGCAGCCTATGTGGTCAAGGTTTTGTGAGCTTTTACTTATGTCCATCTGTTATTCAAAATATATCTTACAATAAAAAAGTGCATCGTCAATGGAAAGATATATGTATGAAATTTGCGTATCTATATTTGTTCGACTCTATTGAAAATCGGGGCATCTAGCCCCATAAAGATGACGCCATTGAGTTTGACTTAAATTATCCTATTATCACATTTATCTCGATCATCCATAAATCATGTGCTTCTGCTCCTATTGCTTATCCAATTCTGAATAAAACCGAATCTCGCATTTATTCTTAAATTTGTAAAAGTTCTTAAATAGTAGAAATTTCCAACTTATTTTGTTTTAAGTAAAAAAAACACTGAAACAATAATCCCCATAAGTGTAAAGCAGTTTCGCGATATTCTCTTAAATCTCTCTAAAGACATTAATATGGGATGTTTTAGTAACCTTATGAAAAAAAACCGCGATTAAAGCATATTCTCAATATAATAATCAAATCCGGTTCGAAAGCATATCGCCAGGCTACAAATTCCATAACCATCTACTTCAAACTTGCCTTACATTCTTATTCTACAATTTATAACCATCCTAATTGCGATGTAGATAGTAACCAAATTTGAGGTTAGTTAAGATTCCAATTCTACTGTTTTAACATCTAAGATTTTCTTATAGTAGAAAATTTTTTTGATGCTACTAAATTATAATTATTGCTACTAAATTATTATTACTCAATTATTACAATCGCAAATAGAATTTTTCAACTTTAGAAAAAATCGTTTGGCGATTGTTTTTTCTGTGGGATGTGGTAAGTTTTTTTGACAAGATTACTGTATTATAGTGAATCCCTATTTACCACGCTACGCTACGCTTCTCGTAGGTTTTCTTCTTCTCATTTTAAAATAACTGATGGATTACCATATATTGCCACTACAAATTGCAACAGAACTTTTACCATTTTAAGTTGTTGTTTTTTTTATTTCCTACCACTTTATATTATTCCTTACTATTATATGGTTGTTGCTGTTTTTTTCATTTTTGTTTGCCCATCATCTTCCACTCAGTGAACAGTAAACAAATAGTTGCATACTATATATACTCCTCTATAGATTGAGTACCAACATACCATTTGTTGTTGGCGGAAAGGTATATGCAACATACAAAACAAAAAAAAAAAAAAAAAAGAGAAGAAAAAAAGAAATGTTGCTGTGAAATGAGCGTAATAAAAGTAGTATTAAAAAGTTTGTTTAACAACAATAATAACAATAATATGGCAACACAAACACTGCACAACCTTCACTAGCAATAACGTTGTTGCAACGCGTATTAAACGTAACGTAGCAAGAAGTTTATCAACCTAACTAAAGTTGCAACATTTTATTAACATCTATAATTTGTATATGTGTTGAAGGCGTAGTTGTAGGTGTTTTGTGTTTATTTATTTGTTGGTGGTATGAGTGTTTGTTAAAATCATTTTCATTTTAGTTATTGTTGCGGTAGGTTACTTGTGTACTATAATTTTTCAAGGCAGTATAATTTTTGGGTTTCTTTTGTTTTTTAAAAACAATGTTGTTGGTTGGCATTGTTTAAAACTTCTGAATGTTATAGTTTTTTTTTAAACAACACTTGTGTAAATGTGTTCGTTTATTATGGCAGCGTAAATTTGCAAATGTCCCCAAAACTTTTCAATCGGTTAAACTTATTTCTTTAGTTAGATAGGGAAATTTTGTTAATTTTGAATTTTCTATTTAAAAGATGGACTTGTAAGTTGGAAGAATTTACATTTAATTTATATTATTTTAAATGGAGTGTGCACTTCACTTAAATCTATTAAAAAACAAAAATATTGCACAGATTTTTCTCAAATTTGGTTTGTAAATATATATTTTTTTCCCAAATATAAGTGACTTTACCAAATATGGTTAGGCTCGGTCAAGACCGACTATAATTTTCTTACTTGTTTTTGTTTGGTTTTTTGTTCTTTCTTTGTTTACTAAGTTTTGAGATGTAAAGTAAATTTTTGAATTTCAATTTAAAAAATGTCTATTTTTTACTCCAATTATTTATAACTAGTAAGCTGTTTTGCTTCACGCGTCTTAAGAAACTCACTTCTTCTTAAGAAGATGAAATTTTTTTAAAGGTATTTTTTTTTGAAAAAATATACTTTATTAAAGGAAGGTACTTTATGAGGAAAAAGTACTTTTTAAGGAAGTTTTTTTTTTAAAAGTATATTTGTGAAAAGTTAGTTTTTTATGAAAAGTTATTTTTAAAGAATACAAACTTTTTTAGGAAAAAATACTATCTCAGAAAACGTATTCTTTCAAAAAAAGTTTTTTTTCAATGAAAGGTTGTATCTCAAGAAAAGCTAATATTTTAAATAACTAACTTTCTTAGGAAAAGTTAGTTTTATTCAGAAAAACTACATTTTTTTAATAAATAAATTTTTTAAGAAAAGGTAATTTTTAAAATATTTATTTTTTTTTTAAATACTTATTTTAGAAACTATACTTTATTAAGACAATTTACTTTTTTTTTACAAAAATACCTTTTTCAGAAAAAGTACGTTTTTTTAAAAAATAATTTACTAAGAAAATCTACTCTCTTAAAAACGGTATTTTTTATGAAATGAAACTTTTTAGAAAAGACAAATGTTTTTTTTTTGATATAAGCCTTTTTTAGAAACGCAATTTTTATGTAAAAGTACTTTTTCAAGAAAACGGTACTTTTTAAGAAAATTTTTTATTTTGAGAAAATGTACTTTTCTAATTCAACGCACTTTTCTAAGTATACCTACTCGTTAAGAACATTTAATTTTTTGTAAAAAATTTTTTTAAAGAAAATAACATCTTTACGAAAGGGTTTTTCTTAGGAAAAGTTGCTAGTTGTGGAAAATACTTTAAAAAAAAAGCTGTTTTGAAGAAAATGTATTTTTTTTTATATTTTATGAAAATGTACTCTTTTAAGAAAAGGCAGTTTACAAGTACTTTACTTACAAAATTTACATATTTTAAAAACATTGAATTCTAAAGAAAGTTATTTTTTAAAAAAGGCTACACTTTTAGGTTAAGACAATTTCCATTTTATAAAATTTACTTATTTTAGAAAAGATACATTTTAAAGAAAAGGTACTTTTAAACAAAAGTTTTTTTTTTTTGAAAATGCGCGTTGCGAAGAAATGGCTAGATATCAAGAAAGGTTACTTTTTAAAAGAAACTAGCTTTTTATGAAAAGGTACTTCTTTCGAAAAGAGCCTTTTTTAAAAAATTACCCTTTTTTAGAAGCGCTCCTTTTTGGGAAAAGGTACTTTTTAAGAAGATACAATCTCTATAAATAGTTTACTTTTTAAGAAATGACAATTTTTGAAAAGAGTATTTTATAAATAAACGTAATGTTGGAAAAGCGATGCTTAAAAAAATAAATTTTAAAAATGTAATTTTTTAAGAAAAGGTAGTTATTAAGAAAAGCTACTTTTTTAAGAAAAGATGTTTTATTAAAAAAAGGTGCTATTTTATTTTTAAATTAATTTTCTTTTAACTATCTATTTAAAAAAAATACTTTTATAAGAAAAGTTAGGAAGATGGGTACTTAAAGTACCTAAAATTAATCAAAGATATTTTTTTTGTTTTAAGAAACGGGAACTTTTAAGCACTTTTTCTTGTAAGAAAAGATACTTTTTTTACAATAAACTACTCTTTTAGGACAAGCTCTTTTTAGGAAAAGTATTTTTGTATAAAAATTCCCTTTTAAAAAAGTTTCCTTTTTTCAGAAAAGGTACATTTGGAAGAAAAGGTACCTTTTAATAAAAAGTTTTTTTTGTAGAATATCTACGTAAAGAATAAGAATTTTTTTAAAAAAAGGAACTTTATTAAAAAGGGACATTTTTTTTAAATAATTTTTTTAAGTATCTATTTTAATGAAGTACTTTTTAGAAAAGGTAGTAAGATAAGCACTTTTTAAGAAAATTTGCTTTTTAAGAAAATGTACTATTTTAAGAAAAGGAATTTTTTTTAAGAAAAGAAATTTTTTTAGGAAAAGCATTTCTTTTTTTTTTTGAGAAAATGTAGTTTTTAGGAAAATGTACTTTTTTAAGAAAGGTACTTATTAAGCAAAGGTACTTAATTAAGCAAAGGCATTTTTTTTTGAGGAAAGGTATTTATTTAAGAAACGGTGATTTTTAAGAAAAGTATTATTGTAAAAAATTTCTTTTTCAAAAAAATTACTTTTTCCAGAAGAGATACATTTGAAGAAAAGATACTTTTTAATAAAAAGTTTTCTTTTTGTAGAAAATGTACGTTAAGAGTAAGAACTTTTTTAAGAAACTTTTCTTAAGAAAAGGTACTTTAAGAACAGTTATTTTTTTAAGAATCTACTATATATACAGGACCATTTTTCCTCTTTGAGAAAAGGTAATTTTTAAAAAACGAAGATAATTTTTGAAAAATGGTTCTATTTTAAATAAAGAAGAAAAGGTACGTTTCTTAGAATATTTACTTTTTTAAGAAAAGTGCGTAATAAAGCAAAGGAACTATGTGAAGAAGAGTATTTTTTTGGAAAAGGCATTTTTAAGCAAAGGTAGTTTTTTACGAAAAACTGCTCTTGAAAAAAAATTTATTTTTTAGAAGAAGTATTTTTGTAAGAAAATTTACTTTTTTTTTAAATTTTCTTTTTCCGAAAAAGTTAATTTAGATGAAAATATACTTTCTAAAGAAAAGTTTTTCTTTTTGTAGAAAATATTAATTGTTAAGAATAGGAACTTTTTTGAAAAACTCAAATTTTTTACTAAGACGTACTATTTAAGAAAAGGTGCCTTTAAGAATACATTAATTTTTGAAGAAGGTACTTTTTAATAATAATCCATTTTAGGTGAAAGTACATTCCAAGAAGATTTATTTTTTTTGAAAAGGGACTGTAAAAAACTTACTTTATAAGAAAATGTACTTAATAAGAACTATTTGTGGAAAGAACTTTTAAAAAATGTACTTTTTGAAAAAGTTTATACTCTAAGAAAGGTACGTTTTAAGAAAATGTACTTCTTTAAGAAAATATACTTCTTATACTTCAAAAAATTCTTTTCTCATATGCACGTCAAATTCGTGCGAAGCCAATTATTATAATTCGAGTGCAAATTCTACGAACATTTATTTTTTCATTCAATTATAAATACTAGCAGATGCGAGCGCAAATTCTAGGAAATTTTATTTTTTCATTAAATAAATGCATGCTATTCAATTATAGCCTATTCACAAATCAACACAAAAACAAACTCATTTTTATTACAAACACATTAACAAATTTCATAAACACAAACATAGCATTGTATAATATTATGTATGTGTTAGCAGCAACTTTAAATGCAATTTGCTCAAAATAAAAGACAAAATTTCAAAATCTGTAAATCTGCAAAATGGCTAATAAGAAATACCTTTCAAATAATATACGTTTGGTCAAAATTGGGATAAAACGGTAGAACAAAACATCAGTCACAAGAAATCGACTAGTCTATTAATATTATATATTTGTTGAACACACAGAAGATATATAACTGGGTTTCTTGATAAATAATTATATAAGAGCCTAAAAGTATGCTAATCAATTTTAGCCAATTCACAATTCATCACAAATTTAACAAACACACATACGGCATTGTATAATTTTTTATTTAAAGCCTAAATATGTGTTTTATGTATGTGTTAGTAGGAACTTTAAATGCACTTTTAATCCAAAAAAATGTTTCATGCGTTGAAAATCCGTAAACATGGTGAACAGCTTAAATGATGATACTTTTCAAATGGTATATTTCTTATCAAAATCGGTTAGTAATTAGAGTTGTAAAATCGTTCACAAGAAATCGCCTTGTCTATTAATATTATAGATAATACTTCGACGCATAAGTGATATATATATATATATATATTTTTTTTGATATTTTATCTATAATATTAATAGGCTAGGCGGTTTTTTGTTACCGATGTTTTCTTCTACCGTTTTATGGCGATTTTGACCAAACTTATAATATTTGAAAGGTATTTCTTTTTAGCTGTTCATAAAATTTTCCTTTATTTTGAGTAAATTGCATTTAAAATTGCTACTAACAGATACATAAAATCATACATTTGCATGTGTGTGTTTATTAAATTTGTTAATGTGTTCGTTAATGAGTTTGTTATCTTCATTCACAATAATAAACCAAAAAGGTTTTGGTTTGTGAATTGGCTAAGTTGAAAAATAACGTTGCCTAGATAAGTGTTAATTAAACGACTTTCCGGAATCTGTGAGTCAGTGATGAGCGTAAATGTATGTTAAAATGATTTTACATATTTCGTATTGTGCATAATATCTTAGTGTTATAATAGATAAAAAAAATTTCTATTTCCACATATGGCATTTTTTCCTGAATCGCAATATATGTATATCTGACAGCGTCCATCTGTGGGACCTAGAGCTATTTTTGTAAATAAAAATCTGAAAATTTATAGGAAAATTGTGAGAATTGCTTAGGCATTTTGTGTGATGTCAATAAAGCTACAACAAGTAGATATATTATATTGTAAATGTCAAGAGAACTGGATTTGGAAATCGTAGTTGTAGAAAGAAAAATATTTTTGTAGCTTGAAATTGATGCGTCTGTGGCTTGAAATGCCTGGCCAACGCAACTCAATTGCAACTCAAAATTGTGTCTATTCGACTTTTAAATACTTTTTTTTTTTATACAGATTTCGACCGTGTTCTTGTTCAATGTAACATTGTCCATCGATAAACTTTTAATACATAAAAATCTGCATTTTATCAATAAAAAAGTACGTTTTTATGTTATGTTTTATGTAATCTTTATTGAAAATATCCCAAAAAAGATAGTATTTAATTTCTTTTTCGCTTTTATATAAAGAAACTAATCGCTCTAAATTTGCAAACATTCTGCCCAAAATTTAAGCGAGGTCCACTTGTAACGAAAAAACAATAAGAGCCACTCCAGCTACTCGTCAGGAGTTCGCCTTAAGTTATAAGAATATCTTCTATTGACAATCATTATATCTTTAAACAATTTTTCTAATAAAATGACAAATTTATATATAAAAATAAATCAATGTTTTTTTTTAACAACAATAAATAATTGTCATTGTTAAGGCTTTGGAATTTGAAAAAATAATTTATAATTATAAAGTTAATTTATTAGTTTATCAAATAAATTTGAATAAAATTTTAATCAGATTTTCAAATGTCTTTATTCGAAATTATAAGCTTTAAAGCTTATTTTATCTTAATTTATGTTTTCTTAAAAAAAAAAAAATCATAATAGTTTATGAATTACTAAAGTAAGATAAGATTAGAATAATTTAATTTATTTTGTTATTGTTTCTTTTTTTTTTTGCAAAAAGAAGATCTATACAAATATATACACACATGTATTTATATTTTGAACATATTCACATCATTTTACTTTGTTAAAGAAACATTAAGGATGTACTCAATATAGGATTACCAGGGCTTAAGGTACACATCATACTTTCAAAGGACAAAAAAAAAAAAAAAAAAAAAATACAATTTGTATTAAAAATACAAATTCTTCACTTTCTTTAAAATATTTAAGAAGATTTCCTTAAGCTGTTCCTTAAAGTTGCAAAAAATACTCTCCAGATTTAAGATTTACCCTAATGTAAATAATAAGTTCTTTGTTCGCTTTAAGAAAATTTTAAGCAAATACATTTATACAAGTTATAAACTCTTCAAAGGAAGAAGCACACTGAGACGAAAAACAAGCAGAAGTTGAAGCAAAAGAAGTCTGAGTAGTTTTAGCTTTTAAGTTGTAGATTTTGAAGTTAAATTAAATCCTGTTAAACAAATAAATAAACACACACAATTTATTTTATTCTCTACAAATCTACAAGAATAAGAACAAGATGATGTAGTTTAATCCTTTTTCATATGTTTTTAGAAAATAAACAAACTTATTAACAAGGTATTTGAAATCACACACATACACATAAAAAAAAAGTTAGCAAATGATAACGTTTCTTAATCTTATTGCAGTGATGTTCCATGAGAAGTCTTCCGGGTGCCTCTCTGAAAGTGGGGATTTTAAACAATACAGATTAAATTGGTTATTGTCTGGGTATATTTTTTCTTTTGATTTTTTTAAAAAGAATTTAAACAATTTAATATCTATCTCAAAGGAAGTCTTTTAAAACAGGAAGTTCTTTAAAACGTCTAAAGAAATGTAGAAAATTCTTGGATTGAAAAATAAGTTTTGAAATTATTATGAAAGAAAATTTATGAATTTTTTGATCGACATTTATTTTACAAAAAGTAAAATCGATTTGTTTGGAAAATATTTTTCATTGCAACTATCATCTGGAATTGATAATATACCAAATATATTATTAAAAAAACTCCCACAAATAATGATCAACGACTATTGCAAATTATTTAATAATATGCTTAACAATTCATATTTTCCAATAAAATGGAAAACTGCAGAGGTAGTACTACTGCCAAAAAAAGATAATGAACCTAATAACCCAAAAAATTTTCGTCCAATAAGCCTATTACCAAATATTAGCAAAGTTTTTGAAATTTGTATCAACAACAACATTAACAAAGTTTGCATAAATAAAAATATAAAAAGCGAAAAACAATTCGGTTTCAAATACAAGCACTCTACGGTTAACGCTATTCATGAGCTTACATCATTTATAAATTGGAATTGGAATAAGAAACATTGCACGGGGGCTTGGCTTATTGATATGGAAAAAGCATTCGACAGTGTATGGATACCTGGTCTAATATATAAACTATTTCAATACAACTTTCATTGAAATCCAATTGTATTGATATACAATATGATAAGCAACAAAGATTTTATAATTTATTACCAAAATAAAACAAGCAAAAACAAATTTTTGATTTCTAATGGATTACAACAGGGAACTGTAAACTCTCCCATTCCCTTCAATTTATATATAATGGATCTTTTATCCGAAATAGATAATATAATCTCATTTGCAGATGATATTATTATATATCACGCTGATGATAAAATCCAAAGTATCAATGAAAATCTCCAAAAACAATACAATAAAGTTGAAAGTTACGCAACTAATTGGAATATGAGAATTAACGCTCAAAAATGTGAAACAATACTCTTCAGACCATCAGTTAATAAATGCAGCTATAACATTAGAAAAAACTGGAAAGAATTTCGAATCAAGTCAAACACGTTCAGTTGTAACATTCCTAATAGAGAAATAGTTAAATACTTAGGTGTCTATTTAAACAAGTTTTTGTATTTTAATCAACACGTTAAGGAAATAATTAAAAAAGCAAGAAATGCCTTCTTTATATATAGATCACTGTTTTATTCTAAATATGTGAGTTCTAAAATTAAAATATTAATGTATCAGTCCCTTATAAGGCCCATAATAACATATGGTTGTCCAATATGGTTTAACATATCGCCATCAAACATGGAAAAAATTAGACTTTTTGAAAGGAAATGTTTAAGAACATGTACATCGCTTTATAGATCTCCACAAAGCTATTATATTAAATATGTATCTAATAAAAAATTGTTACAACCAGGCTAATATTATAAGAATTGATAATTTTATAATTACCCTTATTAGAAATGATATAATAAGATGTACACTATGTATTGATAGTAATCGTATAATGGCTCCTTATTACACACATGAAGGATATATTATTAGCAGTTTACAGAAGGGATTTGTTCCTCCATCGTGTGTCGTTTTCAACACATACGGGTTGTATACGTATTTTAGACTAGCAACATATTTTTTTTTAGTCAAAATTATGATAAATTACATATATATTTTTACACCCTATACCACTATGTGGTTTGGGTATAATGACTTTGTGCTGCTGTTTGTAACAAGCAAAAATATTTGACCTAGACCCATCTTTAATTATACCGATCGAATCAGAATCACTATCTGATTCGATTTAACGATGTCCGTCCGTCCGTCCGTCTGTGTGTCCATGTAAAGCTTGTAATCAAACTGCAGGTCGCAAATATGAATATGTTTTGATAAAATTTGGCATAAAAGCTTTTATCAGCCATATAATGAACGCTATTGAAATTGGTGAGAATCGGTCCATGTTCAGACCTAGCCCCCATACAAATGAGCCCTATGAAATCGACTTAAATTGCCATAAGATCCAAATTATCATATAAATCTTAGTCAAATTGGGTTTGTATGTGTTTATTACATCCATTAATGAGTAGTCTAAAAATGATCCCTATGCGACAACTCTTAGTCATAGGCCCCATATAGAGCTGCTTCCCGATCTTCACTTAAATCTATCAAAAAACAAAAATATTGCACTGATTCTTCTCAAATTTTGTTTGTATATATTTTTGCAAAATACAAGAGACCTTACCATATAGATATAGCATCCGATATGAACTTTTTCATATCTGCAGACAAAAAAATTTATAAAAATCCCACTCAAATTTAGTTTGTGCTTATTTTCTATGTCCAGTTAGTTGGGCCTATGGGGCGGGTCTCTAAGCGCATGGTATAGGGTATCCTATAGTCGGTCTAGACCGACTATAATTTTCTTACTTGTTATATCTTGTTATCTGTTACATCAAATTAGTTTCTCTTCAACATATTTTGAATGAACATTACGGTTATTATTATGTTAGTTTTCGACTTCTCGCAATAACATATGTGGCATCTACCTTTTCTTTCGATATTAGAAGGAGCGAATTTTGATCTTTTTGGAGGAATGTCGAATGAAGATGTGGATGTAAATTGTTGCTAATGCAAAAAACTTATCGCATCGCTTGTTTGCCAATTTGGGTCCACGCCTATGAATATAATCAACGCGTTTAAAATTATAATAAAAATCACTGAAACGAACCTTTGATTTTATTATAATATTGAATAATTATTAGCAACTTTTTCTATCAGATTCTACATTATTCGAGGCATGTATGTTGCTGTGCAGTACTACGCAATTGTCTTTTCTGCCGATGTCTGATATGAGTATTGTGTTTTCGGTAAATGAAAATGTTGAATGGAACAACGGAACTCTTTTGCATTCAAAAAGTTTTTGTGGGATGCTTCTTTTATTATTGCGTATTGTACCGACCATTGTTAGCCCTTGGCTTAATAACTTTTGACCAAGTTCGTAAGATGAGAAAAAGTTGTCCATTTTTATGTTATGACTCTTTACTCTTCGAACCAAATCCGAAACTACACATTAATCTTGATTTTTTTTTCAGCTAAATCACCAACTGGTTTACCCAGTTTCTACGAAAACCAAGCAATTGCTCGTCAACAGTAACATATTCAGATGGATTGCAATTATCAGCTAATATTTCCGAGCATTTGTCGAATATTTTACGAATTGGAGCAAATTTGTCCGTAAAGCTTCTTTGACGTCTGCTTATAATATTATCGAACCGAATAACACTATTTATGTATTAAAATGTCTGCTTCGACATTATGACGGGAAAAAATTGTTCCTAGTGCAAAATATATATAAATTGCATATGTGTGGAAAACCATACACCAGGACAAACAACGTCACTTTTAAAATATCTCGTTGTAAAAAAATATTTTTGAATCAATTAATGCATTTTCTGTACAAAATTGATGCGACAGGAAAAGTCAAGAAATTTCATGAACACCGCTCAATTATTATTTGTTTTATGTACAAAATATTTTCATATTGTGTGGTTTTCCACACAAGGGTGAGATGAAGGTTAAAAGAATCAAAAACCAAAAAGTTTTGTTGGTTATCAGAATAAAAAAATAAATTTTCCGTTTTTAACTCTTGACCCATTTTAACCCTTCTTAAAAAAGTAATGTTTTTTTAAACTTTTATTGCAATTTAAAATTTAATTTAATGATATATGCTTCATATGTAATAAGAAAAACCAATATTTATTTGTTAAAATCATTTATTACCATATTTATAATACTGGAGTACTCTATCAAGGGTCATTGTATATACCAAAAAATATATTTTGTTAACTATTGTTTATTACAGTGTATTATATTTCATTTGTAATCAATAAACGAAAAAAAAAAAATATTTTTCATTGCAAATTACAAATAAGTTGTTTGCAACTTAAAAAAAAAATATTATTAAAATGTTTGTGTTGATGTCTGTCCGTCTGTGTGTTCATGTAACCTTTGTAATCAAACAGCAGGACGAAAATATGAATATATTTTAACGAAATTTGGTATGTAATCTTCTATTATGCATGGGAATAAAGCAGTTGAAACTGGTAAAAATCGGTGCATGTTCAGACCTACTCCCCGTTCAAATGACCCCTATGAGAACAAATTAAATTGCCATAGGATCAAAATTATCTTATAGATCTCGTTCAAATTGGGTTAGTGTCTGTTTATTACATCTATTAACCAGTAGTAAAAAAAGAAACCCTATAGCACAATTCTTAGTCATAGTCCCCATATAAAGCTGCTCCCCGATTTTCCATAAATCTATCAAAAAACAAAAATATTCCAGAGATTTTTTTTTTAAATTTGATTTGTAAATGTTTTTACCAAAAATAAGTTGTCTTACTAATACGGTCAGGATCGGTCCATTTTTCGATATAGTCCCCATATAATTATGTCATCCGAATCCAATCTGAAGGCAGAAAAAATTAATAAAAATTCCACTCAATTAGTTGCACCTAAAAGCAGTAAACGCATAGTATAGGGTATCGTATAGTGGGTCAAGGCCGACTATACTTTTCTTATTTTTTTTTTTAATTATGTAAATGTGTCGTATTTTAATATTTGCAATTATTTTCCAGTGACATTGATTTTATTTTTGCATAAATATTTTTGTCAGAAAGTTTAGCGTTATCAGCAAAAATGTTGCGCAACTCTTTCCTTATGCTGATTTAAATTTGAATCTACGTATTATGTGTTTTTTTTTTTCATAGTTAAGGTAGAAAATAAATACAAAAATGCATTATGACTTTGAATTAAGAAATAAGATACATTAAAAGCTATTTCAAATAACAAGCAAACACATAATTGAATATATTCGCTTATTTACTTTTTATGTACTTGCTTTGTGATAGATTAAAGTAATCTCTTTTCCGAAAGAATATTTATAAATCCACAAACAGAAAATAGATTCATTGTGTCAACTGAATTGCGATGAAGTTGATAACAAAATTGCGAGTTGAATTCGATTATCTTTCTGTTGTCTTATCAATATATGTTTAATCATTTATCGCCATTAGTTAGCTGCTAATTAGTTTGTAACATCGCAAATTGTATCCACTATTTGCAATGTACATCATTTATTTATTATTAGTTTTGCGTTATTTATTTATTAATATTCAATTTAACAAACGAACAGCACTGAGGACAAAACTCACACCAAGTTTGAATTACACAAGCTAACACATTACATGCTAACACATGTACATTAGAGTGGTCCTTAAAAAATTAAAATGCAATTTTGGGGATAGGCGGGGTCCAGTTTGTTACCTTTCCATATAAAACTAATAAATGTGAAGTTTGGGGACAATCGGATAAAGAAAAGTCGCGCCGGAAATCGATTGAAAATTTCAAGAGTGTTTATATGGGGAAAATATGACTTTTTTTTTTGAGATTTTATGAAAATTTAGGTCTATTGCTTAATTTTTCCGACAAGCTGTTATAAGAATCGGAATCGATATTAAATTATATATTCAGAAAGCTATAAAAATTCAAAATCGAATAAAAATTCTCGAAGATATAGCAAATGACCCAGACCACTTTTGTGCCAAAACAAACTAGGTCATGAAATTTGATAGCATTTTTTTCAACTTTTGTTTTTGTCTCTATACTTATAAGTTATCAGATATGCAGTATTGTTTTATTACCACGTTATTAATCTATTCGCATTGAGACCGAAGATGGGAAATTTTTTTGATAAAATTTTGAAAATTCCTTTTTCAAGTTTTAAAAAATTTTCTTTAACAAAATTTAAAAGAATGGAGCCGGCACTTTAAGGTTTTATTAAATGCATGTCAGAGATACACTGTGTAAATATTTAGGTAAATTCCTCTGGCACAATTTCTTTGGCAAGGATTTTATTTTTGCTGATTTGGAGAAAAATGGGATTTTTGTAATATATTCTGTAGATGTTCTCTTTCTAAATACTTTGTATCAAAAATTCATCCCTTTTCTACTTTTAAATGTTATTTTTTATCTTAATGGCTTAGGGTTTCGGAAAATAATAATTTGGCTCCATTAACCCTTTTTGAATTGGGGTCACATAAGCAGATAATTGCACCAAAGTTATATTCAAAGTTAGTGTTGATCGCTTTGCAGTAAAATAAAGAATCAATGTCGTACACAAATCTAATCTACAGGCTTCGGTTGACTGGTCTGGCTAATCCATCATTTCGGCTGACTTCTTTCGCTAATTCTTTTTGTTACATTTTCAGGCAACAGCATGGTGCCACGATAGAATTACCGAAACCATTTCGTCATTTAAATACCGGCAAGCCACACGTTGTTGTCCTGCCGACGACACTTCGCTCGGTCATCTAGTGATTATTACTGATTCTTGATATTATCGATTCCTGATATTTACCGACTGTTGGTATTTGCCGATTTCTCTTTAATCGATTAGACCTTTTCAATTACCATAAGCTGAGTGGAGATGAAGGATTACTGGCGATAATTCTTTAATAAATTGTATTTATAAATAATGGAAATAGTTGTAATTACATAAGGTTTGAGGATGCTTAAGTAGACCTTGAAATTGACTGGTAGGTCAGTCAGACCGGAGACAGAAATCCCATTAAAAATTTTGGTTGATACAATCGCAAGTTGTTCAAATTTAAAGCAATTTGGTTGATTTTAGTTGATAAAATATCTAGATAAATTAATAGGCTAGGCGATTTTTTGTGACAGATGTGAGTTTCACAGTTTTACCCCGATTTTGGCAAAAAATTTGTCATTTGAAAGGTATTTCTTTTTAGCTGTGAACCAGATTTACAGATTTTCAACGTCTGGAACATTTTTTTGGAGTTATGATCGTTTAAAGTTGCTACTAACATAAGCATACAATTAGGCAATGCTATGTGTGTATTTATTAAATTTGTTAGTTTTTGTGTTAATGTGTTGAGTTTGTTCTCATTACTTAGAATGAGATGAATTGTGAAGCATACCTTTAGGGTCTTTATTAAATAAAAAAATAAAACTTCCTAGAATTTGCACTCGAATTTCGAGCGCTGGAATCTGTTAGTATGTATGAATATTCATGAAAATAAAATTATGAAATAGGAATAAAAGACAAATATTAAACAGTTCGATTGCAAATTTTTTCTTAGTGTCCAGATATTATGAATAACTAAAAAACACACAATCGAAATAATAAAAAAAAAAAAAATAAATGACTAGACAGAGTTGAATTGCTAAATTTCAGCATATAAATATTTATCAAAAATATGAATAAATGACAACTAGATGTTGCAGTGTAGAAAAAACATTTTTAATTAAGACAATATTATTATTATACCCTATACCACTATGTGGTTTGGGTATAATGACTTTGTGCTGCTGTTTGTAACAAACAAAAATATTTGACCTAGACCCATCTTTAATTATACCGATCGAATCAGAATCACTTTCTGAGTTGATTTAACAATGTCCGTCCGTCCGTCCGTCCGTCCGTCCGTCTGTGTGTCCATGTAAAGCTTTTAATCAAACTGCAGGCCGCAAATATGAATATATATTGACGAAATTTGGTATATAAGCCTTCATCGGCTATGGGATGAACGCTGTTGAAATTAATGAGAATCGGTCCATGGTCAGACCTAGCCCCCATACAAATTACCCCTATGAAATCGACATAAATTGCCATAAGATCCAAATTGTCATATAGATCTTACTCAAATTGGGTTTATATGCGTTCATTACATCCATTAATGAGTAGTCCAAAAATGATCCCTTTGGCCCCATATAGAGCTGTTTCCCGATTTTCACTTAAATCAATTAAAAAACAAAAATATTGCACTGATTCTTCTCAAATTTTGTTTGTATATATTTTTGCAAAATACAAGAGACTTTACCAAACATGATCAGGATCGGTCTATTTTTGGACCTAGTCCCCATATAGATATAGCATCCGATATGAACTTTTTCATATCTGCAGCCAAAAAAATTAAAAAATCCCACTCAAATTTGGTTTTTGCTTATTTTCTATGTCCAGTTAGTTGGGCCTAAGAGATAGGGTTTCTAAGCGCATGTTATAGGGTATCGTATAGTCGGTCTAGACCGACTATAATTTTCTTACTTGTTTTAATATATTATTTTGGAAACGAAAAATTGGAAAATGACGAAGTTGTTTTATTTTTTTTCAGGGTTTTCGTTTGCTATTTAAAACTATATTTATTGGAGGTCTAGGTCTAAAAAAAACAGTTCAGATAAAAAATTAAAAAAAAAAATATTTTTTTAGATAAAATAATAATAATTTAATATTTTTACCACAAATTTATTTTTTATAGGCAATGGAGGGTACACAATTTTTCGTATTTTACATTCCTATTTATTCTATATATAATATTGATAGGTAAGTCAATTTCTTGTGACCGACTTTTGGTTCCACAGTTTTCTCCCGATTTTGACCAAACGTATCTCTTTTGAAAGGTACTTCTTGTTAGCTCTCCACTAGACTTACAGATTTTTATATGTGCAATTTTTTTTTGAGTATAATGCATATAAAGTTGCTACTAACATATACATAAAATTATATAATGCTGTGTGTGTGTTTCATTAAATTTGTTAATGTGTTTACAAAAAAAATATTTATTAACAATAATAATTGTTTTGAATTGAAAAATAATTTTGAGAGTTTTGTAATTTTCGCCTCTTCAACTCTCATTCTCTCCATAATGTTGTCATATTTTTAGAAAACTGCTGTTGTGAATATCACTATCGTAAACAAAAAGGAGGTTTATTTAATGTTTATGGAAATTATTTATAAAAAAAAATAAATAAATAAAATTCTGTAAAAAAATAATTCGGGAATAGAAAACAAAAAAATAAATTTAATTTTCTTACTTGTTTTAATATATTATTTTGGAAACGAAAAATTGGAAAATGACGAACTTGTTTTATTTTTTTTCAGGGTTTTCGTTTGCTATATAAAACTATATTTATTGGAGGTCTAGGTCTAAAAAAAAGTTCAGATAAAAAATTTAAAAAAAAAATATTTTTTTAAATAAAATAATAATAATTTAATATTTTTATCACAAATTTATTTTTTATAGGCAATGGAGGGTATACAATTTTTCGTATTTTACATTCCTATTTATTCTATATATAATATTAATAGGTAAGTCGATATCTTTTGACCGACTTTTGGTTCCACAGTTTTCTCCCGATTTTGACCAAACGTATCTCTTTTGAAAGGTACTTCTTGTTAGCTGTTCACTAGACTTACAGATTTTTATATTTGCAACTTTTTTTTTGAGTATAATGCATTTAAAGTTGTTACTAACACATACAGAAAATTATATAATGCTGTGTTTGTGTTTCATTAAATTTGTTAATGTGTTTGCAAAAAAAATATTTATACACAATAATTGTTTTGAATTGAAAAATAATTTTGAGAGTTTTGTAATTTTCGCCTCTTCAACTCTCATTCTCTCCATAATGTTGTCATATTTTTAGAAAACTGCTGTTGTGAATATCAGTATCGTAAACAAAAAGGAGGTTTATTTAAAGTTTATGGAAATTATATATATAAAAAAAAAATAAATAAATAAAATTCTGTAAAAAAATAATTCGGGAATAAAAAAAAATTTATTATTTATTAATTAACTTACTCGATATAAAGTGGCGATATTTTAAATAGCACGTTTACTAACGAACGTTAAGTTATGCAGGAAACTTTTATCATATTTTTAAGTGTTGTTGTTTTTTGTATATAGTTTTAGTAAATTAAGGAGTCAATATAAAAAATTTATATACTTTTCTCGGTTGGGACGAGAAAAGCTCTCAAGTCCTGGATTTCGAAGAATTGTGCTCGAATATCTTAAAGAGGAGCTGACGTGGGCGAAACAGCTCACAAAATGAAATTTTCCAGAAATAAGGTGTATAATTCTATTAAACACTATGAAAAAGCTAAAATCACAGACAACAATTCTAAAAAGGCACAGGACCAATGTGCAAGGCGGATCTCTTTTCGGCTGCACCCAGAATTATGGAACAAGTTAAAAAAATTTTAATTAATTTATCCCCAAGCACAATTAGAAACAGACTGCGTGAAATTAATTTCTTTGGCCGCATTGCAAGGAAAACAAAAAAAAAAAAAAAAAACAGAACGAAACGAAACGTCTTAAATTTACTTAGGACGATTTAAAAAAAGAACTTGAAATTGGTGGAACAATATTATTTTTGCGGATAAATCAAAGTACAAACGCTTCGGATTAGATGGAAAAAAAAGTGAATTTGATGGCGGAGGATGCTTATTAGTCTGGGGAAGCTTAACAAATTATTTTATAGTTCACATATCATTAAGTAATTTATGTGTTCAAAAGTGCATACGCTCCTTGTTGGTAGTCCTCATCTGTGGGTAACTCTTTTTTATAATGAGTGGTTTTTGTTTAGAGTTTCAAAATATTAAATAAAAATAAAGAAACAAAATTTTTTTTTATATCAATTAAACTGCCTTTATGGGAGAAATAATGCCAGTAATTTTTAAATATGACTTGCGTACATTGCGCAATCAGAATCTCAAATCTTCTCACGCGTTTCGCCAGTAACTCGTCGAGTCGAGACTTCCAGGTGTTTAATGGCCACTGGTTTATCGGCATAGACGAGGAAAGGAAAGAAAAACAAGTTAAAAAATTATAGTCAGTCTAGACCGATTATGCGATACCCTATACCATGCGTTTAGAGACCCTATCTCTTAAGTCCAAGTAGTTGGATATAGAAAATAAGCATAAACCAAATTTGAGTGGGATTTTTATTAATTTTTTTGACTGCAGATAAGAAAAAGTTCATATCGGATGCTATATCTATATGGGGACTAGGTCCAAAAATGGATCGATCGTGACCATGTTTGGTAAAGTCTCTTGTATTTTGTAAAAATATATACAAACAAAATTTGAAAAGAATCAGTGCAATATTTTTGTTTTTTGATAGAATTAGGTAAAGATCGGGAAGCAGTTCGATATGGGGCCTAAGACTAAGAGTTGTCCCTTAGGGATCATTTTTGGACTACTGATTAATGGATGTAATAAACACATACAAACCCAATTTGACTAAGATTTATATGATAATTTGGATCTTATGGCAATTTATGTTGATTTCATAGGGGTCATTTGTATGGGGGCTAGGTCTGAACATGGACCGATTCTCACCAATTTCAACAGCTTTCATCCTATGGCCGATAAAAGCTTATATACCAAAGTTCATCAAAATAAATTCATATTTGCGACCTGCAGTTTGATTACAAGCTTTACATGGACACACAGGCGGACGGACGGACGGATGGACGGACATCGTTAAATCGAATCAGATAGTGATTCTGAGTCGATCGGTATAATAAAAGATGGATCTAGGTCAAATATTTTTGGTAGTTACAAACAGCAGCACAAGGTCATTATACCCAAACCACATAGTGGTATAGGGTATAAAAAGACAACTATCAGCTGTTAAATCGGTATTCAAATAAAGCAGTGTTACCAACCTCTCAACACGTTTTACTTCTTATACATATTCTACAGATAAAACATATTACAGATATCAAAATGTAATATGTCATAAAAACATCTCGATATGCAAATTGTCACTGTATGCATTAAGGGTAAATTGTTTATATTTATGGTGCCATCGATGTATTCGGTCTTCAAAATCATGAATTCAACAATATCACCACAAGGAATATAATTTTAAATATAACAATTTCAGATTTTATAAGAAGTTGATTGATTATATCAGATCATGAACTATATATTTTTTACATTTGTTATTCTGAAATTTATTCTACGTAATTACAAAATCGTCATTAAGTATTAAGTTGATTGTTTAATTTTTCAAATATTTTGTTTACCTTTGGGAAATATATTGTCATATTAATGTAAACAGAAAACCCAGGTGGAGATTGTCAAAAATTCGGTAAAGCCGAATTTAACACTCTAACTTTTGTTTACACTTATTTAGATTCAACAGTGGTATATACTACACAAATATCCTCGACGACAAAAAATTAGTGTTAGCCTACTAAGCGGAGCATAAACACACATCTATTAAGCAATTCTCTTATCATCGCTCTGAATTGAAGAATCTTTACAATTTTGTGTGTCTTTTAATAGAATACATATTCGTATAGAACGAATGGGTATTCACATAGAACTAACAACAACATTATGGCAAAACAATTGTGTTAATATTGTCAAAGTAACATAGAAACTCTTAAGCACAGATCTACATGAATGCAAATGAGAATAGAAGAAAATAGACGGAAACGGGTATTTACAACAAACATACTCGTTATAAACACGCATGCAAATGTGTGTGTGTGTGTGTGTGCACATATAATTTAAATCATTTTACAATTTTATACAATTTGTACAATTATTAACACACTGAACGAAGAAAACTAGTTGATAATAATGTTACAAGAGTATCGTAGTTTGTTATGGAAATTCATGTTGCTTTGTCCTCTATGAACACAGTGAAGTATTGTTGTGGTGAATTGGAAAGATATTTTAAGCAATCAAGGATTTGAAAAAATTTATAGAATTTTAACAAAAAAATAAATAAATTTTAATTTTAATTCAAATAGATTTTAATTTAAATTTCTTCCGCGCTCATTTTTGCAAGCACATGACTCACTACAATAACTGAAAAGCTCCTACCTTTAACTATGCCTTTAATATTGTAATAAGTGGCTTAAGCTTTTCTTCTAGAGCTCTTTTTTAGTTGCTTAGTTTCAAACGAGTAATTTAGCTTGTCACAAGTAGAATCCTTTCATGTTCGCTTTTTGTGAACTCTACTGTTCAAAGATATTTCAGTTAGGAATATATTTGCTGTACATTTAATTAGCTCAATTTATGCAATAAAAGTTTAAATTGTATATATTTCTTCTTCCTCATCTTCTTTTTAATTTTTTGTTACAACATAATTTCTGTCTATTTTAATGAAATTTTTATTATTTCTTGTTCGTTCTTGATGCAAACTGCATCATAATATTGCAATAACAGTCAATGGGATGCTGGGTCTACCATGTACAGTTTGTTAAACTTTTCTTCTGTTTTTTTTTTTTTTTTTTTTTTTGTATATGAGTGTGTAATATAAGTATAATTGCAAAATTATGCAAATTATCAACAACCTTTGCCTGCCTTTACCTGTCGTAAAGAGTTGCCATTGATAGAAGAAAATAAATATGGTTTTTATACCCTATACCACTATGTGGTTTGGGTATAATGACTTTGTGCTGCTGTTTGTAACAACCAAAAATATTCGTCCTAGACCCATCTTTAATTATACCGATCGACTCAGAATCACTTTTTGAATCGAAATAGCAATGTCCGTCCGTCCGTCCGTCCGTCCGTCCATCCGTCCGTCCGTCTGTGTGTCCATGTAAAGCTTGTAATCAAACTACAGGTCGCAAGTATGAATATATTTTGATGAAATTTGGTATATAAGCTTCCATCGGCCATAGGATGAACGCTGTTGAAATTGGTGAGAATCGGTCCATGTTCAGACCTAGCCCCCATACAAATGACCCCTATGAAATCGACATAAATTGCCATAAGTTCCAAATTATCATATAGATCTCAGTCAAATTGGGTTTGTATGTGTTTATTACATCTATTAATCAGTAGTTCACAATTACTTCCTATAGGAAAATTCTTAGTCATAGGCCCCATACAGAGCTGCTTCCCGATCTTCACTTAAATCTATTAAAAAACAAAAATATTGCACAGATTTTTCTCAAATTTGGTTTGTATATATATTTTCAAAGTATAAGTGACCTTACCAAATATGGTCATGATCGGTCCATTTGTCGAGCTAGTCCCCCTATAAATATTGTATCCGATATGAACTTTTTCATATATGCAGCGAAAAATATTAATAAAAATGCCACTCAAATTTGATTTATGCTTATTTGCTATATCCAATTAGTTGGACCGAAGAGATAGGGTATCTTAATATATGTACAGCTTTTGGTTACTGATGAGGGTTGGTGACTCTTCCCTAGATTGCTGTATAGCCTGTCATGCAGAATATAGATCAATTTTTAAGATTTCTTACTTTTATAGAAAATAATAAAATTAAAAAAATGAAAAATTAAATTAAAAAGATTATTGCCAAAATAAAAATACATTTATGGACTTTGTCGCGCAAACGATGGTCTGCAGGTGAAGAATAGAGGAGTACAGGCAGCAAGAGCTCAATATTTTGGGTGTAGCCGCAAATTTTTATAGAACAACAATAACAAGACTGCGAGTGTTTCTCAATTATGAGGACAATTACTTAGTAAATTATTTGCTGGAGTTGCCGTTATTTGTCTATGATACTAATAGATACTAGCAGATTCCAGCCCTCGAAATTCGAGTGCAAATTCTAGGAAATATTATTTTTTCATTAAATAAGGACCCTAAAGGTATGCTAATGAATTATAGACAATTTACAAATCAACACAAAAAACAAACTCGTTTTTATTACAAACACATTAACAAATTTAATAAACACACACACATAATTTGATATATGTATGTGTTAGTAGCAACTTTAAATGCAATTTACTCAAAATAAAGGAAAAAATTTAAAAATCTCTATAACTGGGAAACAGTTAAAAAGAAATACCTTTCAAATAATATACGTTTGGTCAAAATCGGAATAAAATGGTAGAACAAAACATCGGTCACCAGAAATCGCCTAGCCTATTAATATTATATATTAAATATATTAAAAATCAAAAAATTACAAGAGGTACACAGTTATTTGACTTTGAGCGAAGTCAAGTTATCGCTCTTTAGGTTGTAAATTGTTCTTCTGTATAATCCAGTACTTCTTAGGCTCGTATTTCATGCAAATCCACCAGCTCGTCCATGTTACTAGCATGCTTGAGAAAAAGGCGGAATGTGTCAAAGGCAGCAATAAAGAGGATATTAGTTCGCCATAGAACCAGAAGCTAAATCGCAATTTTACACGTGTCACAATTTCGCTATTAAAATCATGTGTAATAGGGGGTTTCACTAATTTTGTTTTGTTCTGATGTTTGCAAATTTTTAAGCGGAATATGAATTGTTATGACTCAAAAGATATTTAGAATTTTTTTTTTTTAGAGATTTTTAACATCGGTACGGGGTCGGTGAAATCATGTTTACTTAAAACAAGTAAGATACCCTATACCATGCGTTTAGAGACCCTAACTCTCAGGCCCAACTAACTGGATATAGAAAATAAGCATAAACCAAATTTGAGTGGGATTTTTAGTAATTTTTTTGGCTGCAGATATGAAAAAGTTCATATCGGACGATATATCTATATGGGGACTAGGCCCAAAAATGGACGGATCCTGACCATGTTTGGCAAATTCTCTTGTATTTTGCAAAAATATATACAAACAAAATTTGAGAAGAATCAGTGCAATATTTTTTTTTTTGATAGATTTAGGTGAAGATGGGGAAGCAGCTCTATATGGGGTCTATGACTAAAAGCTGTCCCATAGGGATCATTTTTGGACTATTGATTAATGGATGTTATAAACACATACAAACCCAATTTGACTAAGATTTATATGACAATTTGAATCTTATGGCAATTTATGTTGATTTCATATGGGTCATTTGTATGGGGCTAGGTCTGAACATCGACCGATTCCCACCAATTTTAACAGCCGATTTCCAATTTCATCCCATGGCCGATAAAAGCTTATATACCAAATTTCATCAAAATATATTCATATTTGCGACCTGCAGTTTGATTACAAGCTTTACATGGACACACAGACGGACGGACGGACGGACATCGTTAAATCGAATCAGATAGTGATTCTGAATCGATCGGTATAATAAAAGATGGGTCTAGGTCAAATATTTTTGGTAGTTACAAACAGCAGCACAAAGTCATTATACCCAAACCACATAGTGGAATAGGGTATAATTACAGTCGGTCTAGCCCGACTATGCGATAACTTATATGCGTTTAGAAAATTGGTCTTATTATTTTTATTATTTTTTTGCCTGCACATCTCAAAAAGTTCATAACGGGTGCTATATTTATATGGTTATAAAGTATAAGGAGAGCTCGGGAATGTTGAAATTTTGGCAAGAGCCTTTTTTCAACTCAATTAAGGAAAATTTATATTTCCCAAATTTTTATTTGCTCACCAAAAGTCATGAAACTTGGCACAAGTCATCAGTCTTATAAAGTTGAGATATCTGGAGACATCATTGAAATCGGCCACTTCCAGCACCCACACAGCCCATGTATCCGATTATGCATTTTTGGACCCGAATTTTTGTTTCTTCATTAAAAGTCTTGTAACTTGACTTAAGTTATCAGCAATATGAAGTAAAGATGTTTGTAAAGTTTTACAGAAATAAGCCACGCCCACCGCCCTTACAACATAAACAGTTTTTTATATAAAAATTAGGTTTATGAAACAAACTAAAAAAATTTTGTAATTCGGCTTAAAAGCTATAAGTAACAATATTTTTCCAGGAAAAAACTAGCTGAAACAAGATAAATGATATAATGGCTGATAAATAATATTTCTACGTGCATGCAAATATAGACTTTTATTAATTTTCTATCATTTCTTTAATGACATCTTCTAGTTCTAAAACAGGTTTATGAGGTTGACGTCTCATGGTAGTAATGTAAGGATCTGTTGATTCAAGAAGGCGATGGAAAACATTAGTATTTGTTGTCTATACCTTCTATATCCTTATTTTGAGCTTCTTCAGCTTCTTAAAACACTTGGGCCTAAAATTATTCACCATTTTGTATCATGTTTCTTTCAAATTCTGATATGAAACTTCGTGTGACTTATTTTTTATAAAATCTAGAACTTTGTTCAACGGTATACAATATTATCCGAATTTTATTTATTAAATCAAAACAAAATCATAAAAACCTGAATACTTATTAAATTATTATTGTTATCCAATTATTTTTTCAAAATACATGCTAAAATACTATATATTTCAAATATGCTTATATAAAATAGATATGACATGCATGAAAATGTGAAGCCGTTACTGCAGAGGTTCGTTTAGTTGGGACAAAAAAAGAATTTCTAAAAGAAATTATTCGGTAACTAATAAATTCTTTACAAAACAGCATCATTACATTTTTGATATTTTACACTCGAAAAAGTGACTTTTTGCCTGCAAAATCCGACAAGGCGTCAATTAAGGTTATGAAATAAAATTTTTTCCACAGGGCCAAATAAATCGCTTCAGGAGAGTACCATTTTAGTAGTAAAAATTATCCACGACAGGAACTATTATATTAAGGGGCACTTGGGTGGCCTAAAAGTTCGAATTTGTTTTTCATCTTTTATTATTAAATTTTTATTTTTTACTTTTAAATTTTTTATTTTTTATTTTTCATTTTTCGTTTTTCATATTTCGTTTTTTATTTTTAATTTTTGGTTTTCCATTTTTCAATTTTAATTTTTCATATTTCATTGGTAATTTTTAATTATTTATGTGTCATTTTTAATTTTTAATTTTTTATTTTTAAATTTTCATTTTTTGTCTTTCATTTTTCATATTTTATTTTTGATTTTTTATTTTTTATATTTTTTTTAAGTTTTTATTTTTCATTTTTCGTTTTTCATATTTCGTTTTTTATTTTTCATTTTTCATTTTTCATTTTTCAATCTTCAATTTTATTTTTCATATTTCATTGTTCATTTTTCATTTTTTATGTTTCATTTTTCATTTTTATTTTTAATTTTTTATTTTTCAATTTTCATTTTTCATTTTTAATTTTTTATTTTTCATTTCTCATTTTTTATTTTTTATTTTTAATTTTTTATTTTTTATTTTTTATTTTTTATTTTTTATTTTTTATTTTTTATTTTTTATTTTTTATTTTTTATTTTTTATTTTTTATTTTTTATTTTGACCAGCACCTTACACCAAAAATCAAAAAATTTAATTTTTTAATTTTTCAGTTTTTATTTTTTATTTTTCATTTTTCCTTTTTTATATTTCAATTTTCGTGTTTTATATTTCATTTTTTATTTTTTATTTTTCAGTTTTAATTTTTTATTTTTCATTTTTTATTTTTAATTTTTTATTTTTTATTTTGACCAGCACCTTACACCAAAAATCAAAAAAAAATTTTTTTAATTTTTCAGTTTTTATTTTTTATTTTTCATTTTTCCTTTTTTATATTTCAATTTTCATGTTTTATATTTCATTTTTTATTTTTTATTTTTCAGTTTTAATTTTTTATTTTTCATTTTTTATATTTTATTTTCTATTTTTAATTTTTAATTTTTAATTTTTAATTTTTAATTTTTAATTTTTAATTTTTAATTTTTAATTTTTAATTTTTAATTTTTAATTTTTAATTTTTAATTTTTAATTTTTAATTTTTAATTTTTAATTTTTAATTTTTAATTTTTAATTTTTAATTTTTAATTTTTAATTTTTAATTTTTAATTTTTAATTTTTAATTTTTAATTTTTTATTTTTTATTTTTTAATTTTTATTTTTATTTTTTATTTTTTATTTTTTATTTTTCAGTTTTAAATTTTCAATTTTCAATTTTCAGTTTTCAATTTCCAATTTCCATTTTTCATTTTTTATGTTTCGTTTTTCATTTTTATTTTTAATTTTTTATTTTTCAGTTTTCATGTTTATCTTTGGTTTTTCATTTTTTATTTTTCATTTTTTATTTTTAAATTTTCATGTTTTTTCTTTCATTTTTAATTCTTCTTTTTTCAATATTCATGTTTTATCTATCATTTTTAATTTTTTGTTTTGCAACTTTCGATTTTCGTTTTTAATTTTTCGTTATTCATTATTCATTTTTCAATTTGCAATTTTAATTTTTCATATCATAATTTTTTCACCAATAGCATCATAAGTCACACCGATTTTGTTTTACGTTACGGCTACGCTGTTTATTTTTTGGTTGTATTGATAAATAGATTTTTACCCCCTGCGCGTATACGAGTAGATGTTTACATATAAAAAACGTTCTTAGTGAACGGCCCTAATGTACACCAATTGGGAAAGGGTAAGTCCTGTTTATGTCTACTTTACAAAAGATGTTAATATGGAAATATTTCACTTTAGATTATATTTTCCAATGAAAAGAAGTGCAACTTGGACGGCTACTGCCATCATCTATGGAAGGAATCATTGCTTGTCACAAAACGGAATTTTGGTGGTGCGTGGTTTTTTTAGCTGACTGTTGCTTGGCAATTCAAATGACATCTTGTCGCACGAACAAACAAGACAGTATGTTTCAGCAGAAACCATCACCGTTTCGTCAAAAATTGAGAAACAGCCGATATTTTTGCAAATGCTATTTAATAATGTTTTCTCTGTGGAAGTAAGATTTCGAGTCAAGGAAGAATACGTGTTTCAGACATAGTTGAAAAGCATTTGGTATAAAATATTTTTATAATACACTTTGGCAACCCTGCTTGTGTCATCATTAAAAAAGACAAACATATGCCCTGTACATTAATATTATGACGTAAAGAGAAAAACTTTTCATATTTCAGAATTTTTTGTTTCCAAAGTATATAAAATTTTATTGAAATAAATTACAAAAAAAACTCAATTATACCCTTCCTCAAAACTGTATATTAAATATAAAAACTGATAATTATAGACATGATGAAACAACCAAAAAGAAAAAATCTATAATTAGAACTTTTCTACCTACTAATTGGCCAGATTTTCTAGAGGAATTAAAATTTGTTTGTTAAATTAAATTCATATTTAAAATATAATAAAGTGCAAAAAAAAAAAGAAAAGAAAAGAAAAACAAGAACGTTCTGCCTTTCCCTTGATAAAATATTATCATGAATATTTTTCCAGTTCACGAGACTTCTGTTTTTATATGCTGCTCCGTATTGCATTCTTAGTTTCTGTGTATGCAATTATATTTAATTTGTCAGTTTTTATTCAGTTTTCATATTGTAAACGCACCAAAAGTCAAGTTAACATATGATGATGACATTATAAAAATTTGTCATAACATTCCTTAACGCCCATTAATGTTTTAACTTTTTTTTTTCATTTAGTATATGTTCGCCCATTATATACGAACTCCTTCATACAGAATGCCACTTCCGTTCCTTTTGATTTGAAACAATTTTTTTATTCTCTCTTAAAAAAAAAAAAATAAAATGTTTTATGATATTTTTTTTTATTTCTACTTTTACTATTTCAAACGTTGGCATTTAGCTTACAAATTACCACAATTTAAATTCAAGTTAAGTTATACGAGCGTTGTTGCAAGAATTAAGTTAATTTTAAAATATGCAAATTGAGAAGAAATACAGGCTAGCACTTTTTGCAGTAGACTCAATTATGGTCTGGAAAATCGAGTTTTTGTCGAAAAGCAACTTTGGATTAAATGTTAAGGATTTAACTAGTCGAATTACATAGAACTATGTACCACTTGTTGGAAAAACTTACTTTTATTGGTATTTCAATTTAATTTATATCACAAAGTATAAAATTCAAAGGTGAGATAGTTGTAAATATCCATATTCTGTCCTAGCTAACTTAATGCCAGTTATTTTCCAAGGACTGCCATTCGACCCCAAAATGAGCATATATATTAAAAATTCTTATAAGCACTGAAATTAGTTTTGAAATGCCCTCGATAGGTCTTTAATCCTATATGATTGATGGGCACCGAAATTGATTTAGAATAAAGTGGAAATATAAAACGGTTAAGTAAAATAGTTAAAAACTTCAGTACAAAACAAGTAAGAAATTATAGTCGGTCTAGACCGACTATACGATACCCTAAACAATGGTTTAGAGACCCTATTTCTTCGGTCCAACTAACTCGATATTGAAAATAAGCATAAACCAAATTTGAGTGGCATTGTTATTAATTTTTTTGGCTGCAGATATGAAAAAGTTCATATCGGATGTTATTTTTATATGGGGAGCAGGTCAAAATATGGACCGATCCTGACCATATTTGGTAAAGTCACATATATTTTGAAACAATAAATACAAACCAAATTTGAGAAAAATCTGTGCAATATTTTTTTTCTTGTCATATTTAAGTGAAGATGGGGCCTATGACGAAGAATTGTCCTATAGGGATTATTTTTGCACTACCGATTAATGGATATAATAGTCAAATATGAACCCAATTTGACTGAGATCAATATGATAATTTCGATCTTATGGCAATTTATGTCGATTTCATAGGGGTCATTTGTATGGGGACTAGGTCTGAAGATGGACCGAATTTCACCAAATTCAACAGCGTTCATCCTATGGCCGATAAGGTCTTACATACCAAATTGCTTCAAAATATATTCATATTTGCGGCCTGTAGTTTGATTACAAAATTTACATGCACACACAGACGGACGGACGGACGGACATCGCTAAATCGACTCAGAAGGTGATTCTAAGTCGATCGGTATAATAAAGGATGGGCCTGTGTCAAATCTTTTTGGTAGTTACAAACAGCAGCACAGTCATTATACCCCAACCACATGGTGCTTCTACAATGATTGGCTTCAAAATGATTGGCGAATTATTAAAGAAATTTGACTGACAAATATTGTAGTCATATACAAATTATAAATAGCACAGATTCAGAGATTCTGAGTGAGGGAGAGAGAGAAAAAAAAGAGAGGCAAATAGAGATAGATAGATAGATAGATAGAGGGAGAGCGAGCGAGAGAGAGACAGAATGTAAATTCGAGAAGAAAATTTGTTTAAATTTTCAGGCCATGCACATTTGGCAGTTGAAAACAGAAAAACAGTAAAAAGATGTGAAATAGAGATGGGAAATCTACGGCATTTGCAATTGTATTTCAGGGTATATTAATAGATTTTCAGAAAGTATCAATTGCATTTCAAATAAACCTCAATTGACTTTCAGATAACATCAATTAATTTTCGGATGTATTTAAGAATTTGTCAAATGAATTTCCGAGTTGAAAAGCTATTTACGCTATATTACCTAAAAGTTGTTATTGTTTCTATTAGTGATTTGCAATCACAGAAAATGTTTAACTACATTTGGGCTTACTTTTTATGTAATGAGAAGAAGCGGATGAATTTATTTGTTAATCAGCTACAATAGATAATCCATAATAGGAAAAAACACGTTTAGAATTTACGATTGTTTTGAGAGTTGCAGTTTAATAACTAAACAATATGCTTTTTTAAAGCGGTCTGACTATTTTTCTGACATTATTCAAATCATATTTTCTAAAAATTCAATTGATATTTTCGGAAACATTTTTTGAATTTCTGAAATATATTTAATATATTCTGAAGTACACTTGATAATTCTGAAATGTATTTGATACTTTCTGTAGCTGTAGGTTCTCATAATTAATTTGATAATTTTCATTATTTCTGAATTTCTCTAGTTATTTTTTCACCTTTTCACTTTCTAATCCACTCAGTATTTTTTCTCAGTACTCTTTTAGTCAAACAAGAACTCCTTAGGTTAAGTTTTAATACAATTTAAAACATAATATAATTTGGACTTTTTGGTAAATCTAAAACAATTATTGAATATTTTCAAATACGAATAGTTTGTCTTTCTAGTTTAGATGAATTAGAAATTCATGACGAATCACATGACATGAATAATAGCAAATATGAGGCCTACGTAACTAGAATTAAAATAACACTTTATTTTGTAATAATATGGACATCTGTCCAAATTTTAGAGTGCTACATACTCCGATTCGTGATTAAGAACCATTTAAAATGAAATACTCTTTTTGATGTGTAAACATCTATATGCGCAGGGGGTAAATTTCTATTTCACAATACAATCACAAAAACAGCGTAACTTATATCGGTGTGATCTGAAGGAGATAACGCTGTGTGACTTATGATTGTATTGGTGAAAAAATATTTTCAAGAGAAACTGTTCATGGGCAATTACCCAATGCATTCGAAATTGGAATTGTGGTAGGAGAGACAAACCTAAGTAACTCGTGTTTTTAACACTTTTTTTAATTTTCAAATTAGCTCCATAGACCAAATATTTGATACCATTTTTTCTTTTTAAACAATTTCTTGAACACTACCTGACCAACTATTTGTCAAATAGTGTACACACTATTTATTTTACTAGCCGACTGCATTTTGTGAAATTTTTGATGTGTATTTTTATAAATACTTTATTCCTCAATAAACTATAATTAAGTTTTTATTCACAAACCACAACGATTTGTAGAATTCCACCAAAATATTTCTGTATTTTCTTAAGTTTTATTTGAGTTCTAAAGAAATCTTTTTTTCTGTTTTTATTACGTACGAATGACGATGTAATAATAGAATGCAAGTAAAGATAATGCAAAAGCAGTGTTAACTGACATGGTTGTCTTTGTTCGTACTTTTTTCAATATAGTTAGTTGGCAACGCCTCAGACCATATAAACAATTATATGTTAACAACTTTCATTAATAAACATTTTTAGTAATTATTACTATTAAGCATTAAATTGATATAAATTTGGAATATTTTCCAATAACTAGGATATAATATAAATAAATTTTGTTAGTTGAAATTTTAATTAAATTTAATTAGTTAATAATAGCTTTAAGTTCCATTGTACATCATAAATCAATTTAACATATATTAGAACCCGCTCTGTTTGAAGCTCACATGACGACATCTTAATATAAAATGCAAATTATAATACCGTCTTCCAAGTAAGGAAAAGCGTAGGAAAATCGTATCATAAAAAAATACACTCAAACCTGTTTTTGTGCGAGAGTTAGGGACCGCATTAAAAAAAATTATACAAAAAATTCTTAAAACAACTTCACGAGTAGTTATGAAAAATAGTTTTCGCGCCGCAACTAAATATTATTTGTTTAATGCGGTGAATTGGGACCGCATAAAAAAGTCTCATTAAAAAAATAACTCAAAACCTTACAAAACAACTAAACATTTTTCAATTGTCTTTCAGAAAACATCAATTGTATTTCAGAAAACATCAATTCTATTTCAGTAATCATCTATATAATTTCAGAAAACATCTTTTGAATTTCAGAAAACATCAATAGAATTTCAGAAAACATCATTCAAGTTTCAGAAAACATCAATATAATTTCAGAAAACATCATTTGAATTTCAGAAAGCATCAATAGAATTTCAGAAAACATCAATTGTATTTCAGAAACCATCAATATAATTTCAGAAAACATCATTTGAATTTCAGAAAACATAAATAGAATTTCAGAAAACATCAATATAATTTCAGAAAACATCATTTGAATTTCAGAAAGCATCAATAGAATTTCAGAAAACATCAATTGTATTTCAGAAACCATTAATATAATTTCAGAAAACATTATTTGAATTTCAGAAAACATAAATAGAATTTCAGAAAACATCAATATAATTTCAGAAAACATCATTCGAGTTTAAGAAAACATCAATTGAATTTCAGAAAACATCAATAGAATTTCAGAAAACATTAATACAATTTCAGAAAACATCATTCGAGTTTCAGAAAACATCATTTGAATTTCAGAAAACGTAAATAGAATTTCAGAAAACATCAATATAATTTCAGAAAACATCATTCGAGTTTCAGAAAACATCAATTGAATTTCAGAAAACATCAATAGAATTTCAGAAAACATCAATTGTATTTCAGAAAACATCAATTGTATTTCAGAAAACATCATTTGAATTTCAGAAAACATAAATAGAATTTCAGAAAACATCAATAGAATTTCAGAAAACATCAATTGTATTTCAGAAAACATCTTTTGAATTTCAGAAAACATCAATAGAATTTCAGAAAACATCATTCAAGTTTCAGAAAACATCAATATAATTTCAGAAAACATCATTTGAATTTCAGAAAGCATCAATAGAATTTCAGAAATCATCAATTGTATTTCAGAAACCATCAATATAATTTCAGAAAACATTATTTGATTTTCAGAAAACATAAATAGAATTTCAGAAAACATCATTTGAATTTCAGAAAACATCATTCGAGTTTAAGAAAACATCAATTGAATTTCAGAAAACATCAATAGAATTTCAGAAAACATTAACACAATTTCAGAAAACATCATTCGATTTTCAGAAAACATCATTTGAATTTCAGAAAACGTAAATAGAATTTCAGAAAACATCATTTGAATTTCAGAAAACATCATTCGAGTTTCAGAAAACATCAATTGAATTTCAGAAAACATCAATAGAATTTCAGAAAACATCAATTGTATTTCAGAAACCATCAATATAATTTCAGAAAACATCATTTTAATTTCAGAAAACATAAATAGAATTTCAGAAAACATCAATATAATTTCAGAAAACATCATTCGAGTTTAAGAAAACATCAATTGAATTTCAGAAAACATCAATAGAATTTCAGAAAACATTAATACAATTTCAGAAAACATCATTCGATTTTCAGAAAACATCATTTGAATTTCAGAAAACGTAAATAGAATTTCAGAAAACATCAATATAATTTCAGAAAACATCATTCGAGTTTCAGAAAACATCAATTGAATTTCAGAAAACATCAATAGAATTTCAGAAAACATCAATTGTATTTCAGAAAACATCAATTGTATTTCAGAAAACATCATTTGAATTTCAGAAAACATAAATAGAATTTCAGTAAACATCAATTGAATTTCAAAAAGCATTATTTGGATTGCTGAGAACATTAATTGTATTTCAGAAAACATCAATTGAATTTTAGAAAACATCAATTGCATTTCAGAAAACATCAATTGAATTTCAGAAAACAGCATAACCGACTTATTTTTTATGCACTGGAAAATATATTGTTGATGTTTTCTTTAATTATTAGATGTTTACACATCTCCCTTGTGATCGGACTCACATGATTTTTTTTTGTATAAGTGGATAAAATTCAGCCCAAAAGAAAAGGATACTTTGCGGGTTATCGAATTGGTCAATAATAATAATTTTTCCAGATTGGTTTTATGCAAAATTTTATGTCAATATCTTCACTGAACGTGAATTAGATAAATTTTGTTTGCGCCAAGAACTTTAGCTATAGAAACATTAATGTTGTTGAAGAAGACCTTCGGTGACTAGGCCTAATTCCAAACAAATTCTTACAAGTGACACAAACACTTCTAAAAAGACACCAAGATAAAAGAAAAAACAAATAATGAACAACACGTTAAAGAAATCAAAGATTTAGTATCACAAAATAATTGATTGTTACTAAAAAATCTTTTTGATATTGTTGGCTTTTCAAAAGGATCTGAAAATACTATTTTAAGAGATATTTTGAGTCTAAAAGCGTCAAACATAGGATGAAATGAGTCGCATCATTATGGGAAGTGAGATTAAGACATATGCCTATAACCCCGAAATAATTGACCAGTTAAGAGAATTAGTATAGCCCAGCACTTGAAAGTCGTGTGAAAATACTAGAAAATATTTTTTTCATTCAATTTAAAAATTTATGAATACTTGAATGAGCCTAAAGATAGGGCGTGTCATATACAACTTAAATCATTCTCATTAATAGGTTGTAACGAGTTATTAGTAATATTTTATTTTATTTAATTTAATATATTTTTAAGACAGATTAAACGTTAATTTTATCATTCGCAGCTTCTTCTTCATATAAACTAAAACTATGCCAATTTTCACATTCCTCCGTGCGCGCATATTGCTTAAAAAGGGAACTAAAAATTTATCTTCACGTATTAATATATAGATATCGTAGAAGATTTAAAGCAAAACCGAAAATATCGCACCAAACTCATTAAGAAATCAAGGTCATGTTAACTTGACATGTTAGCTTTCTCCGATTATCATGGTATGGTGCATTGTGAATTCCCTCCGCCGGGCTACTCTGTTTACAAGTAATATTATTTGATTGTTATGTCTCTTTTGCATGAAACAATTCGCAAAAAGGGACCAGCATTATAAGCAGACAACTCTTGGTGCTTGCAGAAAGAGAGACCAGTTCGCAAAAGACCATTTCACTCAAAATTCGCCTCGACAATGACCGTTTTCACCTGATGTAGCACCGTGAAAATTCTTGCTATTCAATAAGGTCAAAACATCGTTCTGTCACTGGGCGCTGAGGAAGCCATTCTGGATAATTACTTTAACAACAGTTTCAAGAAATGGGGAAAATGTTAGCAAAAGAGTTTTGCAGCGGAAGGCTATGAAAATGATTAGCAAAAAGATACAATTTTTCCATGTTATAATCAAAGTCAACATTCCATTTATACACAGTAGTGGCGTGATTAAATGTTTATTAAATAAAAAAACTAATGACGAAATTATAGATATGAGTAGTTGACAAAGCACCTGATATAAAAAAGAACAATACGGATTAGGAGAAGGGAATGAAAGAGGCGATAGACTCATTGAATTCTGTCAGGAGTACAAAATGAAACCAGCCAACACGCTGTTCAATATTCCTGCAAGGGCCCTCTATATTTGGAAATGCCTCTAGAATGGAAGAGGGAATACTGTAAGAAATCAAATATGATTGTGAGTAGAAAAAATAGCCACAGCACAATGACCTTAAAGATACAGAACTCCTTGTCGACATAGTACAGAATTTTTAAAATCTCGGGGTTGCCATCAATGACCAGTGGGATATTTCGATGTCATATTGAAATGGCAAGAGAAGCCTATTTTATTTGTAAAAAAATTCCTACCAGCCATGAAACTTATCTCGAAATTAATCTAAGATTTGTCAAGACATTTATGTGGTCAGTTCTGCTATATGAATTGGAGGTACGGGCCATAAAAGCAGTGATTATAAAGAAGCTGGAAATCTTTGATAAGTGGATTTCTCAAAGGATGCTCAAAAGATTATGGATTAAGTTTATATCGTACAGCCAAGTACGGAAATAATACACTGAAATAGAGGGTGACGGCATACTTGGACCATAATATGAGGAATCCAAAATATAAGCTGTAACAAATCATTACAAGAGCAAGTATGCAGGTGTGGTTTGTCATCTGGGACACTGGGAATTTCCTGAGTAGAAACAGAAGACTCTTTTGAGGAGATTATTAAAATTTATGAAATTGTTTGTAAAATGATATAATCATGCGGAAAACCAATAGGCAATCAAAGAAGAGGAAAACTCCTTTAAACACAAGGTACTGAACAGTTTTGAAGAGAGACTTTAAAGGTCAGTCAAGTGAAGTTTTTAGAAACTACCGAAAAAATCAACAATTTTAGCGATCGCCCATTAAAAGTGCCTAAGACTAACGAGCATATGGGCATCCCAATGGTGTGGATTCATAACACTTTGAAAAATCATTTGGTTATTAGAAAATTCCTCACAAAATGCGTGTGGTACGAATTTCGTTCTTAGCCTTCGCATTTGTTTGATATAGATCACTTTCGCAAGTTCCTGTTTCCAAACCTGAAGAACTGGTTCGGTTGAACGACATTTGGTTCCAAAGATTTGTTGAAAAAATTTATTATTTTGGAAGGTTTGAAAATTCGTATTATTCAGATGGGTTAGTAATTGTATAAACGTTGGAAATGCTGGAAGAAGACTATGTTGAAAAATAAAAATGAATAAACACTAAATAGTGCATGTTTTCTAATGTTTCAAAGTGCCATTTTAGGCTACCCTCCTATTCAGAGTATTGACACCAAAAACAAAAAAAATTAAAGTTTATTGAAAAACAAATATGCCCCGTCGTACTTCGCTTAGACTCACCGAGACTTAATACATATATAAATACATTTGTTTTTTTTTTTCATTTGGTGCAAAAAATATAAAATTTTTCGGCTTTCCTACTCTGAAGCGAGCTACATATAGCTGGCCATGTGAAAGACATTGATTTTCCAAATTAAATCCGGCAACACTTAACGATTGGCTTTGAATTTAGAACATAATATGGCAACTTTTTATTTTCGAAATTTTTGATTTTGGCGATTTTTGATTTGGCCGCTTTTCGATTTTGAAGATTTCTGTTTTGGAGATTTTTGTTTTTCGCTATTTTCGGTTTAGGCGATTTCAACTTTCGGAAATATAAATTTGGCGATTCCGCCCATATTTTCGACGACTACTCACAGTGGTAAGTTATGTTCTTGTCAAAGTTTTAAAACTATTGCTTTAATAATACTTAATAATTTTTTGTATAGGAGGTGCCACGCCTACTAATCATATCACAGCCATTTTTTGTTCGGCTAACTACATGAATAACTTATGGGCTTACGCAGAGTCCTAAGGCTTTCATCCCGCCCTTTTTTGTCTGACTACCCAAATTAATAATAAATTACCACCGACATATGTGCAAAGCTGTCTCTGTCATAGTACTCAATACATACGTATGTTATTAAAACTCACATTAAAAATATTTAAAAAAAAAAATTATAGCCTATAGTTCCTTCCAGATACATAGCAAGACTCTGTAAAAATTTCAGGAAAATCCGTCCAATGGTTTAGCCTCCTATAAATTAAAAACTTACATACTTTCGTTTTTATATATACCAGCAGATCCCAGCCTTCAAAATTCGAGTGCAAATTCTAGAAAATTTTATTTTTTCCTAAATTTTTACAGACCCTAAATTTTAGCCACTTCGCAATTCCACACTATTTAAATATCGATTGTCAGTTTATTGGTGGCTTATGTCCAATTAATAATTTATGTCCAAAATTATTTTTCAATTTTACACAATTAATTTTGTGAGTGAAGAAAAAACAAATTGTTTTTTGCAATCACACTAAAAATTTACTTAACACACACATAGTATTATATAATATTATGTCTGTGTTAGTAGCAGCTTATATGAGCATAGCTCCAAAAAATTGAAAATTTAAAAACCTGTAAACCTGGTGGACAGCTAAAAACAAATTCCTTTTAAATGGGGGTTGTTTTGTCAAAATAGGATAAAAACTAACACACTAATATCGGTCACAAGAAATAGCTTTGTCATTGTCATTGTATGACTTTTTGGATCTAACCTCGTATATGTTTTTTTGTGTATGTGCGTATTTAAATTTGCTGTTTTTCATAATTTTAATGTATAATTTTTTTTGTTCGTTTATACATTCTAGTTTCCTCGTAGTTATGAAAATTGTTGTTATTATTATTATTGCTGTAATGTTTGCATTTTGTTTTTACCGTTGTTTACATATTCCCAGACCTATTATAACTGGATAATTTCTGTTTTATGCTACTTTCCACGTCGACGTGTTCCATGGTTTACTGGCATTTTCTGTTATTTTTTCTTCATAATTTCTCTAATAAGTTGTGTAATATGTTGGTATTTGTTTTTTCCTCATAACTCTACAGTCAACAGAAACTGTCAAATTAAAATAATTTTGGTTGAATAAATATACAAAATTTATGTTGTTAAAATTTGGGGTTTCTTAAGTATCACTTAGTGCCATCATATTTATGGTAAGAGAAAAATGTCAATAAATTTTGAATTTAATACTGTTTCTATTTGCCAAATAGAAACTATTCGAGTTGAAAAATATCAAATGGGGGAAATTTGTTTTTGAATCAAGTATTGCGTTGCTATTAAATTGAATAAATGTTGTCTCACACATAAACTTTGGAAAAAAAAATTCTTGCGCTTAAGCAGAGTTGTGATAAGATCGATATAATGTTGGTTAATTAAAATCTTCTATGCGAAAGCACTTGCATTCTTATATCTATATCTATTTTTTTTACCCTATACCAGGGTATAGCGAGTTTGTGCTAGCAAAAATATTTGACCTAGACCCATCGCATTGCACCGAATTACAGAATTACACTCTGAGTCGATTTAGAGATGTCCGTCCGTCCATCTGTGTGTACATGTAAAGTTTTAATCAAACTACAGGTCGCAAATATGAATATATTTTGATGGAATTAGTGTATTAGCATCCTTCGACCATATGATAAACGCTACTGAAACTGGTCAAAATCGGTTCATGTTCAAACCTAGTCCCCATAGAAATGAACCCTATGAGATTGACTTAAATTGCTATAATATCCAAATTATCATATAGATCACGGTCGAATTGGGTTTATGTATGTTTATTACATCAATTTACCAGTCGTCCAAAAATAAGCCCTTTAGTATAATTCTTAGTCAAAGCCCCATATGAAGCTGATTCCCGATCTTGACTTAAAAATTGAACAGGGATATTGCACAGATTTTTCTCAAATTGGTTTGTATATGTTTTTGCAAAAATTAAATGTCCTTAGCCAATATAGTCAGGATCGGTCCACTTTTCGACCTAGTCCCCATATATAGCATCCAGTATGAATTTTTTCATATCAAATTTGGGTTATATTTATTTTATATATCTGATTCGTTGGATATGGTTTCTAAATGCAAGGCATAGGGTATCGTATAGTTGATCTAGACCGACCATAATTTTCGTACTTGTTTTTCTTGCTCCTGTAGAACAATCTTTACATTATTTCCCTTAGAAGATTATAAAATATAATAAAAAAATATATATTTCAATTAAATTTTAATAATATAATCGTTGTATCGAAACTATCAAAAATTTATTATTATATTTATCAAATCCATTTAAAAACAATAACACAAAACACATAAACTAATTGAGTCATAGAATGGGAAAATGTGCAAAAACGAATACGATTTGGTCATAACTATGTACGTACATATGTATGTGTTAGCTAGCAAAATTGATTAAAAACTATTTTTTTTATAAATTGATTAAATTCTATAATGATAACAAATAAAAAAATCTGATAGTAAAACCAGTACTAAGGAAAAAGAGCTTAAATCAATTTGTGTCAAAATTTAAAAAATTTAAGTTTTTAGACATAAACGTTGTAAAATATTGAAAAAAAAAAAAATTTATATAAATATAAACTATTTTGGCATTTAAAAGTACGATGACTTATTAAACTATTTAATAATGGTTCTCAACAAAAAAAAAAAGTGGTAATAAATATAAAATTTCTAAACCGTGGATCAGATCGGAACACTATTTAGGACGATTGTAATCAAAAATACACGTAGGTTTATAATTATTACTTTAGAGGCACTCTGTTACCGCATAGGGTGAGTTAGAGGGAGCTAAAATTTACCACTTCTAGATGGAAAAGGCTTTCAGAGTTTGACATCTTTAATTTTAATGGGCTAGGCGATTTCTTGTTACCGATGTTTTGTTCTACCGTTGTATCCCGGTTTTGACCAAGCGTACTGTCAGCGCCAAATAAAGTAAACACCTAAGTTCCTCATATTCAAAGTTTTATTGAAATGAAGTAATTAACACAAAATAAAAAATAAATATAAAGAATTCAAGAATTATTTAATTATAGCTGAACTCATCAAAAAAATTCAACAGATGCATTACAAAACAGAAATAAATGCACTTTATTTAGAAAATGACCAAATTTTATGCGTCAAAAAAAAAGTAAACAGCAAAGAAAAGGCAACAAAACTTCAATCCAAAAAGTAAACTTTTAAAATTTTTTAAAATTAGTTTTTTTTTTTCATTTGGCCTTAGGCCCCTTATGTAGCCTTCTAGGCAGCGACTCGACAATTTTTTTTGTTATATCAGTGGAGATTATGCTCCATTCTTTCTTTTGAGGCATCTTTAAGTTTGCCTTGCTTGAAAAAGCCCTTCGACCTATTTTTCTGTCAAGATCTTCCCAAAGATGCTCGATTGGGTTAAGGTCCGGGACTGCAACGGTTGATCAGGTGTCTTAGGAGTCCGGTACATTAGCCACTCTTACACAATTTTAGATGTAAGCTTTAGATCGTTGTCCTGTTGGGAGATCCTATTTCCAGCCATGCCTTATTTATCGACGCTAGGGCCAACATTGTCCTTCAAAATGGCTAAGTAATCCATTTGGTTCATAGTGGCGTAAATAAAAACATAATTACCAACACCTGTTCCCGCCATATACCCCCAAAACATAACTGAACCCCTACTGTATATAACAGTTTTGGTAACACACTTTTCTTTGCATGTTTCATTCTTAGCACGCCATATTTTTCGAGGCTTTTTCACGCCAAAAATTTCGAATTTCCTCTTATCTGTTTATAATATGCTCTCCCAGAAAGATAGAACTTAATTTTTCTACTTTTTAACGAAATTCATTAGCTTGCTCTGATTCGCCTTGTATATGTATAGTTTCTTGCATGATATCCTTCCATATAGACCATTTTTGTGAAGCGATCTCCTTGTTGTACTCGAACTTACTGGTTTGCCTGAAGTCTGCGTTATGTTTTCTGATAATTTAACTGCACTGTAGGCTGAATATATCTTCACTTCTCTTACTACAGCTCTGACTTCAGTACCACTAAACCGCTTTGGGCGTCCAGATCTCGTTAAATCTTCAACCTGATGGTGTTTGGCGCATTCACCAACTACTTTTTTTAGTTTGCAGTGGTTCCTACCCACAATTTCTTCAATTTCACGCAAAGATTTATATATTTCTTTTTAATCTAAAATATAAACCGATATTTGCTTTCCCATAGTGAGAATATTTGCTTCTACATCTTTTTAGCTATTATTAATTAGTGGGCAATTCCATAAAAATGTCAACTTTGAGGAAAAAATTTTTTTTTCATTTATATGAAGTAAGTTTAAAAATATATTAAAATATGTTCCAAGTTACACAATATCATTTCTTACAAGTATTCTAGATAATAAAATAATTATAAAATTTATTTGTTTACTCAATTTTCGTTTAATACATGTTTAAGAAACTTTAGTCATTTCGTCACGTCAAATAACAGTTAATAACTTCAACACTATTGCAGGTAAATTATAATTTTATATAACTTATATATCATATGTAAAATATGCATTAGCTTAAAGACTGATTAGCTTCTTAATTCACAAAAGTTTCCAGGTTTTAAAACCAGGACAGAGTCATGGTAGCAAAAATGTCATTCTGTCACACAATGAGAAATTACTCAAAAAGAAAAGAATTAAGTAGTGAAAAAAATTGTTTCTGAGATAAGATTAAAAATTGCTATTTACTTTATTTTGACGCTCACAGTATATTATTTGAAATGTATTTCTCATTAGCCGATTTGCACATTTACAGATTTTTAAATTTTTTCCTTTATTTTGAGTAAATTTCAGTTAAAGTTGCTACTAACACATATATAAAATTATACATATGCTATGTGTGTGTTTATTTGTTAATGTGTTTGTTAACGAGTTTGTTATCTTCATCCAAAATAATAATAAACCAAAAAAGTGTTGGTTTGTGAATTGGCTAAGTTGAGAAATAAAGTTGCTTAGAAATTGCATGTCGAGCGCTGGATTCTGCTAGTTTTCTTAAATATGAACCGATTTTATAACTATTTTTTTCAATCTATAGTAATACATATAATAAATGTGTAATGTGTGTTAGTTTGTTTGTCTGTAGGAAGTAATCTACGTAACTAATTATCTGATTTCAAAAATATTGGTTCCAGTATTTAGAATGGTCCTTAAGGTGGGACATAGGCTATATATTTTTTTGATATTTTTTAGTGGGCGTGGCACCTCTCATATAAAGTGAACTTTTAACATAATATATATTGAATACTATGACAGAGAGAACTTTGCAAATTTGTCTGAGGGCACGAAAATCTCTATCACCGATTAAAAGTACTTGGTAAGTATGTAAATATATGGCATAACATTTGGGGCTCCGAGGCAGAAATTTCGCGAAATCGCGGTTTCAAATTTTTTGATGTGTAAACATCTATACGCGCAGGGGGGTAAATTTCTATTTCACAATACAATCACAAAAACAGCGTAACACAAATAGGTGTGTTACTTATGATTGGATTGGTGAAAAAAATATTATATAAAATTGTTTTTTATGACATTTTTTAAAAGCGTCATCTATGTATCGCTTATATATGTTTATATTGGGATATTTTTAACGTTCTACAGGAAAGGGTTGTTGAATTAGCTGAAACAGTTTTTGCTATAAGTGAGACATAGATGACGCTTTCTGCTTGATTTTAAAAAATGACATAAAAAATTCTTTAAACACATCTCCCTTGTGATCGGATTCACATGATTTTTTTCTTTTTCGAGAAAAGTTTGGTTCATAAAACTTAAAATAAATGACTAACGACTTCTCTGATTAAAATTCTACATTGAATTTGTTCCACAAAGTTGGGCGGTGAATATTTTTTTAGAACATTTTAACCCTCCAGCTCCCAACGAGGTGGGTCTTGTAGGCCCTTATTTCCAAAATGTAAAAAATTATAACATTACGCACATTTTTGATATTATATATTCAAGAAAATATAGAGCGAACAATTTCAGTAGGTGTCGTCATAGACACGAAAAAAATTCCATGTGGGGTTTCTCCACCAGACGCAAAAAAAAATGTCATACACAATTTTCAATACAAAAAAAAAATAATAAAAATTTCGATATGATATAAATAGCAATTAAAATCAAACTATGCAATATAAATAATGCAAAGCAATTTAACCTTCATTTTCTCAGATAGCATTAATAATATGGTAGAGATCCAAAGCGAATACTCTCCAAAATAGAAATCGTTATTCTACTAAAATGACTGGCAAAAAACCGTATAGGTCGGATGAAGTAACAAAATAATAACCAAAAAAAGCTTTCTCAATTTTTTTTGTTAAAATATTGCCATATTTGGAAAAAATAGAGAATAATTTTTTTTTTCTTTTTTACATATTAAAAGGGAGTTTTCACTATTAGATTTTGCAGTAACACAAAATAACACAATACAATACAAAATCTAACCCAGTGATGCCAACTTTTAATTATACTCTATACCCCTATGTGGTTTGGGTATAATGACTTTGTGCTACTGTTTGTACCAACCAAAAATATTTGACCTAGACCCATCTTTAATTATACCGATCGAATCAGAATCACTTTTTGAGTTGATTTAACAATGTCCGTCCGTCTGTGAGTCCATGTAAACCTTATAATCAAACTGCAGGTCGCAAATATGAATATATTTGATGAAATTTGGTGTATGAGCTTTTATTGGCCATGGAATAAACGCTATTGAAATTGGTGAGAATCGGTCCATGTTCAGACTTAGCCCCCGTGCAAATTACCCCTATGAAATCGACATAAATTGCCATAAGATACAAATTGTCATATAGATCTTACTCAAATTGGGTTTGTATGCGTTCATTACATCCATTAATGAGTAGTCCAAAAATGATCCCTTTGGCCCCATATAGAGCTGCTTCCCGATCTTCACTTAAATCTATTAAAAAGCAAAAATATTGCACTGATTCTTCTCAAATTTTTTTTTGTATATATTTTTGCAAAATACAAGAGACTTTACCAAACATGATCAGGTTCGGTCAATTTTTGGACCTAGTCCCCATATAGATATAGCATCCGATATGAACTTTTTCATATCTTCAGCCACAAAAATTAATAAAAATCCCACTCAAATTTGGTTTTTGCTTATTTTCTATGTCCAGTTAGTTGGGCCTAAGAGATAGGGTTCCTAAATGCATGGTATAGGGTATCGCAATGTCGGTCTAGACCGACTATAATTTTCTTACTTGTTTTGAATTAAATTATGTTAATAAAATATATTTTCTTTTATTGATTCCTAATACTTAAATTTTTTGGGTTTTACTTTCCACTCCAGGAAGTCAAATTTTGAAGTCATCTTGAACACTGGGTCAAATTAGGGATAACAAACGCAAATAACCAAATATCCCAAAAATTTTAATTAAAATAATTTGGTATCTTTATTTTCTGAATAACTTAAAATTTTCATCCAAAAAAAATTATGAAAATTTATATAATAAATAACATTCTCATCAAATTGCGCTTTATTTATGTAACAATTTTTATGTTCACAATTCTTAAATATCATTTGAGGTTTTCTAAACTTCATTGAATTTAAATTAATGTTTTCTTTTTTTGATATGCTATTAATGTCTCCTGAATGGTGGATATTTTTTTTTTAAACGTAAACATTTTTAATTGTAAACATGTTTGATGTTTTTTGAATTTCAATTTGTGTTTAAAGAATAAAATTTTTATTTTTAAAATTCAGTTGATGTCTTCTAAATTTCAAGTTATTATTTCCGACGTTTTAATATGATTTTCTTAAATTCAATTGATGTTTTCTAATTTAAAATTGGAAATCTTTATTCCAGTTTTTACAATTGATATTTTCTTAAATTTGAATGGAAAATTTAAATGGTGCAATTTTGCATTTACGTGAATAATAATGTTTTAGTAATTATAAACCATTTTTAAAAATTATATGTAATCGCAATCAGATATTTTGTAGGTAAAGCAGAATAATAATTTCATATAACTATGTAGAACAGTTTTTAAAACAAAAAACACATTGCTTCTTCTGTACTCAGCTCTGTATATACTGCTAACATTGTTGTGTTTGATATCTAATTGCAAATGTTGACATTCATGCTAAAATAGAAACAACTATTGCAACGCTAATTAGAGCAATTATTGTGGCGCCATCTACTGTGGCATAGTCACACTGAGCGAAATGAAGTTTGATATCTAATTAAAAATTTTAAAAATAACGATTGCAAAGCTAATTAGAATAAAAATTGTGGCGCCATCTACTGTGGCATAGTCACACTGAAAAATGAAGTAACACTCTGTTTGTTAATGCAAAAGAAATGTATTTTCCCGGAAACAAAATATTGCAGAATTTTATACAAAAAATATTTTAATATACCAATCTATTTTTAAAATGCGTTTATTATGGATAAACATATATAGAATATATCGCACCTTAAATACAAAACAGTAACAACTAAAAATTTTCAAATTTTCAGGAGAGGCAAAAAACTGTTTATGTGTAAATGATTGCATTATTTAAAAAAATGTGGTTTCATTATGAAAAATGTCCATTTTGAGGAAAGTTTTGCTATACTTTTTTTTTAAATTTATATTGTATTAGTGGAAATAAAATATAATTTTGATTCTCATTTGACTAGTGATATTATCTCAAGTTGTTCCCGAGATATAACAGCATTTTTCCTGTTAAAGAAGACAGTTATGGGAAATAAATTTTTGTAGAAGAAAGAAATGTGTACTGTGAATTAATTTATGGAAAAAGTGAATTTTGGAAAATTTTGATTTGTGACTCTTTTGTATATAAGGTGCGATATGTATATTATTTTATTATTTAATATATGTATGTACATATATATATGTAAATATTACACACAAAAAATACAACATCAAAAGTTATTGTTGTGTTTTCTTTAAATAAATTAATATATAAAATTTGTTTTCGGTAAATTTACATATTTTTTTTTCATTCTCAACAGGTAGTGTAGCATTATTTGCTTTAGATGTTGGTGTATTTTTACTTCCTCTATATCTGTGGTCACAAGCATTAACCGCCTAAGTCGAAAATCATGCTTGTGAGAAAAATAACTTTTTATGTAAACTAGCAGATTCCAGCCCTCGAAATTCGAGTGCAAATTCTAGGAAATTTTATTTTTTCATTAAATAAAGACCCTAAAGGTATGCTAACCAATTATAGCCAATTCGCAAATCATCACAAAAAAAAAACAAACTCATTTTTATTATACACACATTAATAAATTTAATTTGATGTATGTGTTAGTAGCAATTTTAAATGCAATTTACTCAAAATATAGGCAAAAATTTTAAAATCTGTATATCTGCAAAATGGCTAAAAAGAAATACCTTTCAAATAATATACGTTTGGTCAAAATCGGGATAAAACGGTAGAACAAAACATCGGTCACAAGAAATCGCCCAGCCTATTAAGATTATAGATGTAATGGGACTTCATTACGACTTCGATCAGTATGTTTTCATTAATAACTTTTTATTAAACAGTGTTAGAGAAATGGGGATTTTACGTAATTATTAAGCGTTTTTAGTAGAATGTGAGAGAATACATAACTCAAATTGTTCTTGAGGTGACTTAGGCGGTTATCGCTTGTGACCACAGATATTAACTCGTAGTGTCTGCTTGTAGTCAAAGCTTTGGATCGATTGCTAAACCCTTTACCGCGACCCAATCGGTCTGAAACTTTGCAGGTGAGCTCGTGGCGATGACAAAAATGATCTAACAAGCTTTTTTTGTGATGCCAAAACAATGGAAACTTTTACATTTTTCTACCAGAGTTGATAAAAAAAATCTACGAAGGGTTAGTTTTTATTATACTATTACCACAGCGACCAGAAAAACAACAAGTCCAGCTATGACAACAATACAACATTTCGAATAACAACAAGAACAATACAGAAACATATATTTTTTTTATATATTTTTTTATATATTTTTTTTAAATTTTGTACTTCTTCAGTGATTTCTCGGGACCTATTAAGCCAATTTTCATGATTTTGGTGAATCATTCTCACTAAAAACGAGCGCCCCAGTTAGCCTATCGAAGGCGTGATCGTGACAAGAACAACAAAGGCCAATCATATTTTTTCAAGACTTTTTTTACTTTTTCATTCAATTCTCGGGACCTAATCAACCGATTTGAACGGTTTTAAATAGCGAGCTTTTCAGGGCTTTAATAAATAATTTTTATGCCAATGAGCACCCTAGCTGTCCGATTGAAGCCGTCATCGTGATTTCCACAGACGGACAGACGGACATCACTATATCAACTCCGCTTGTTATGAGGATCGCATATATATATATATATATTTTATGGGGCCCAAAATTTTTTTTCTAATTATTACAAATGGAATTACAAACTTATGTATACCCTCTGCGGACTGGGGTGGAGGGTATAAAAATTATAAATATATTATAAATTCTTTTATCGAACTATCAATTATTTCACTATTATGATAATTTGCATGCCACTACATGCAAATACACTACACAATATATAGAAAATATTTTTTTTTTATAGCGAGTTAGTCAATTTGTATGTAAAACGGCATAAAAATATTATTTTTCTTCTTATGATTATTTTTCTTCCCAATTATAACACTTACACCATTTTGATTTTACAACGGCTTAATATGAACAATAATTAGAATAGTTAAAAAAATGCAAAAAAAATTTAAAGAATTTTTTTATTTCCAGTGACATAAAACCGCACAAATTGAAAGTACCAGATTCAATAATGCACGAAATACAAATTAAAACCACACATTCTGTTCACTCCATATCTACAATAATGACAATAAAAGATAATGACATTTATATTTTTTTTTCTCCATATGCGGCTATACATACATATGCATATAGATATGGAATGTTTCTACAAGCCACATACATATATGTACATATACAAATGATGAGACAGTTTTTAAAACGAAACAAAAATCATTTGTAGCTATATTGTAGGGATATTTGTGTTTAGTCAAGCTAAAAAGCAAAGTCTAAGTCAATGACGTGTATCGTTTTTGTATCAAAAGATATAAAAAATTCGAAAAAAAAGAGAAAAACAATGTCGGCAATTTGTTAAACATATTGACCGCGCTCTTGCCACTGTCAAGTAGCCAAAATATAAATATTGCACGTACCCTTTACTTGGGAGCTACTTGGTTTTTGTACTCTTTTTAAATATACAAATTTTGAGGAGTTAATATTGGTAGTGGTAGAAAATTTAAAGCAAAGGGTGCCCAAAGGCAAAATTTTGAAGTCTTTGGTTTTTGCTAAAAAAAAAAAAAATAAAGCTGATTTGTCTAAGGCAGCTTTAATACCTTCCAACCGACTAGACTTAGAAATGTAACTGTAATTATGGTGATCTAATGATTTTTTTAATTTTCACACCGCCATGTTTCGGAAACAATAAAACCTAGAGTCCAAACATATTTGGATATTTTTTGCTGTATACCTTTTTATAGCTTCCAAAGTTTCAGTTGGACATTAGGACTTCTATATAAAGTACTTATGATTCTATAGAACATCCAAACGAAAGTCAGTAGTGCCGACTTAATATTAGGAATTGGCTTTCAACTTTTTACCATATACGGATCCCCAGCATAGAATCTACATCATTTCTTCGAACAGCTCTTTTTTTTACTTAAATTTAAGAAAGCACATCTAACGAAATTTATATTTTGGTCACCTTAAAATTTTCCAGCAACATGCCAAATGCAAAAAAAAAAAAAAACACGAAAAAAAATTATCAATATGGCAAACGAACAATTTAGTTGCAAACAGCCACGTCCGATAACGTTTATAGTTTTTTTTTTCACCACTTCTAGGAAACGAACATTTTTTGAACATTTCAATATTCAAGTGTTGATATTGGAGTAGACAACAGGAGGCATAATGTAAGTAAAAAAAAAAATGTTCGAAGATGTTGCACTTGCATTGAAAGTATAGCCAAAAGGGTTTTTTTTCCCCAGAAGAAACTTATGTTTGACTCAATAATTTCTTTTCTTTTCATGCTTTCTTTTTTGCTTTTGTCTAAAATTCTTGTTTTTTTTTTTACAAGTTTCACAATTTTCTACGGCAGCGTGCCAACTGATAAGCAAACTATATAAATGAATTTCCTGGATGTGCTTCAATTATTTCTTTTAAAGGGTTTGTAATCGCTCGTGTACAAATCATATTTAATTTTTTGTTATATGAAAAAAAAAGAAGTTTCAATACAAAGTTTGGAGACGTGAATGAAAGAAAAATCATGGCAAAAAATTGTTGATGCATGCAATTATGTTGAGTCTGGAAGTTAGTACTATTCTTCTTCTTTATTTTGTTGTTGTCAACAATTATCTTTAATATAATTTAACAGAGAAAAAAAGAAAAGCCAATCCATTTTATCAATTTTGCTGTAGTTCTTAGATTAAATGAATGGTTAAGAATTAAACTTAACCAGCCTAACTTTTTTAAATGTTTTTTTTCTTCCTCCATTTGAAATTGTTTTTCTTAATGTTCGGTTATAAAAGTTGGTATTTCAAGTTTGTCACTCAAGTTGGAAAGTTTTTTTTGAAAGTCTCAGCTCCCATATTTAATTGTGCTCAGCACTGACTCAATGATATGTAACACTACTTGAATGAGATTTTGTTTCAAAAAATTATCACTTAAAAAGTAAATTTTTTTTAAAAATATCTTTTTTAAAATCTGAAATTTTTGACAATAACACATATTTTTAAAAAAAGCACCTTGTCATAAAAAGTCCTTTGCTTAAAAAGTACATATTCTAAGAAAAACATTTTTTTAAGTATCTCTTTATAAGAAGTAAATATTTTTAAAAAGTACTTTTTTAAAGCATCTCGTTTGACAAAGGACCTTGTCTTAAAAACATTAACTTTTTAAAATAAGCAAAAAAGTAACGTTCATTAAGGTACCTTTTATTAAAAACGTACCTTTTTGTAAAAACTTAACTTTGAATAAGTAATTTTTTTTTAAAAGTACCCTTTATGAAATAAGTTTTAAAAAAATAATTTTTTAAAAAAATTAACTTTTAAAATTAGCTTTTTTAAAGATTTTCTTTTAAAGTGCATATTTTTAAAAAAGTACCCTTTACTGAAAAGTACCTTTTATTATAAAAGTACCTTTTATCAAAAAGTATCTTTTGTCAAAAAAGTGCTTTTTATTAAAAAATTATATTTTGTTAAAAGCAAGTAGCTCTTATTAAAAAAGTAACTTTAGTATAAAAGGACTTTTTATTAAAAAGTACCTTTTTTTATAAAACTACCCCTTATTACATTTTTTTGAAAAAATATCTTTTATTAAAAAGTATCTTTTATTATAAAAAAGTACGTCTTGCTTTTTGTTTAAAAGTCCAATTTCCTGACAAGTACCATTAGTTGTATAAATGTACCTTTTTTAAGAAAAGTGTTTTTTATTAAGAAAAGTGTCTTTTATTATAAAAAAAAACTTCTATAAAAAATTCACTTTTATTAAAAAAAAATTAAATTTTCTTGTCAAAAAACCTTTTCTTAAAAAGTGAATTTTTTCTCAAAACCACGTCTATAATATTAATAGGCTAGGCGATTTCTTGTGACCGATGTTTTGTTCTACCGTTTTATTCCGATTTTGACCAAGCGTATATTATTTGAAAGGTATTTCTTTTTAGCCGTTTTGCAGATTTACAGAATTTTAAATTTTTTTCCTTTATTTTGAGTAAATTGCATTTAAAATTGCTACTAACATAAACATAAAATTATATATATGCTATGTGTATTTTATTAAATTTTTTTAATGTATTTCTTAATGAGTTTGTTATCTTTATTCACAATAATAATAAGCCGTAAAAGTGTTAGTTTGTGAATTGGATAAGTTGAAAAATAAATCTGCCTAGAAATTGCACTCAAATTTCGAGCGCTGTAATCTGCTAGTTTTCTTCAAAAAGTACCTTTTCTTACACTATTACCATTGCTACAAAGTATTTTTTCTTAAAGAGTATCTTTTTTTAAAAAAAGTTTATTTATTTTGAAGGGATCTTTTCTTAAAAATGTACCTTTTCTAAAAAAGTACCTTTTCTTAAAAAACTTAATGTTCTTAAAAAGTAACTTTTATTAAGAAAATACCTTTTCTAAAAAGTAAATTTTCTTTTCTTACCTTTTTTTGAAAAGAACCTGTTATACAAAAGCTACCTTGTTCTACAAAGAACATTGTTTTAAAAAGTATATTTTCTTCAAAAAGTACCTTTTCTTAAACAAGTACGAGTAGCCTTTCTGAAGTAAATTTTCTTAAAAAAGTTCCATTTTTAAAAAGTACTGTTTGGTCGTTTCACGAATTTTTATATTAAATAAATTTATCATTATTTTTTCATCATTCTATATTTTTCAACATTTTATATTTTTTTATAGCTTATATTCTTCTGATATTTTTAATTTTTGAATTAACTCCTTTAAGTATTTTTATTTAATTTTTCGGCTATAATGGATTTTAGTATTGAATTGTCATCACTATATGTCAAAAAGATTGGGAAATTTGAGTTTTTAGCTTTGAGGATCCATTTTGAATTTATAATAAAATATTCTTGTATTGAAATCGAAGCAGTCCGGGTCTTATTCTTTTTCCGTGCGAAAAATATTAATATTAAAAAATTTGTCCGCCATATTAACTAAAATACAATAAAAAAAATGGTTTTAATTAAAACAATAGTGGCTGTAAATATTATTTTCGCAACAATTCCTTAAAAATGCTTAAGGAAAAACAAGTACCTTTAATTAAAAAGTTCCTTAGGATAAAGAAGTTTATTTTATTAAAAAGTAAATTTTGTTTAAAATTACGTTTTATCAAGAAAACATCTTTTATTAAAAATGCAACTTTTATTAAAAAAGCAACTTTTATTAAAAAATACCTTTTATTAAGAAAGTACCCTTTAATAAAAAAATTACCTTTTAATAAAAAAGTACCCTTTAATAAAAGAGTACCTTTTAATAAAATAGTACCGTTTATTAAAAAAGTATCTTTTATTAAAAAAGCGCCTTTTATTAAAAAAATTATTTTTTATTAAAAAAGTACATCTTATTAGAAAAAAGTATCTCTTATTAAAGAGTACATTTTTTAAAAAAAGTTTATTTTATTAAAAAAGTACTTGCTATTAAAAAAAGTATCTTTCAGTAAAATAATACATTTTATTAAAAAAAACTTTTATTAAAAAAGGGCCTTTTGTTAAATTTTGTTAAAGAAGTACCTTTTATTCAAAAAGTAGCTTTTTAAAAAAGTACCTTTTATTAATCAAGTACCTTAAAAAAAAACTTTCAGTAAAAAAGTACGTTTTACCCTTTATTAATTTTACGAAAAAATATGTTTTATTAAAGAAGCATTTTTTATTAAAAAAATATATTTTGTTAAAAAAGTACATTTTGTTAAAGAATTATCTTTTATTCAAAAAGTAGGCTTTTTTAAAAAATTACCTTTTTTAAAAGAAGATCTTTTATAACAAAGTATCTTTTGTTAAAAAAAGTACTTGCTATTAAAAAAGTGTGTTTTAGTAAAATAATTCATTTTATTAAAAAAAAACTTTAATTAAAAAAGTGCCTTTTGTTAAATAAGTACCTCTTATTAAAAAATTAAGTTTTACTAAAAAAGAACTTTTTGTTAAAAAAGTACCTTTTATTAAAAAAGTACCTTTTATTAAAAAAGTACCTTTTATTCAAAAAGTACCTTTTATTAAAAAAAAAATACCTTTTATAAAAAAGTACCATTTATTTAAAGAAATACCTTTTATTAAAATAATATATTTTATTAAAAAAAACTTTTATTAAAAAGGGCATTTTGTTAAATTTTGTTAAGGAAGTACCATTTATTCAAAAAGTACCTTTTACTAAAAACCTTTCATAAAAAAACCTTTTAGTAAAAGAGTACGTTTTACCTTTATTAAAAAAAGTAACTTTTATTAAAAAAGTACGTTTTATTAAAAGTTCATTTTACGAAAAAATATGTTTTATTAAAGTATTTTTTATTGAAAAAATATCTTTTATTAAAAAAGTACATTTTGTTAAAGAAGTACCTTTCATTCAAAAAGGAGGTTTTTTTTAAAAAATTACCTTTTTTAAAATAGGATCTTTTATAACAAAAGTATCTTTTGTTAAAAAAGTACTTGCTTATAAAAAAAGTGTCTTTTAATAAAATAATTCATTTTATTAAAAAAAAAACTTTAATTAAAAAAGTGCCTTTTGTTAAAGAAGTACCTTTTATTAAAAAATTAAGTTTTACTAAAAAAGTACTTTTTATTAAAAATGCATTTTATTAAAAAAGAATCATTTATATAAAAAAGTACCTTTTATTAAAATAATACATTTTATTAAAAAAACTTTTATTAAAAAAGGGCCTTGTTTAAAGAAGTACATTTTGTTCAAAAAGTAGCTTTTTCAAAAAGTACCTTTTATTAAAGAAGTACTCTTGAATAAAAAAAAACCTTTTATTAAAATAGTAAGTTTTATTAAAGAAGTACCTTTTATTAAAAAAAATTACCTTTTATTAAAAAAGTGTCTATTATTAAAAAAGTACCTTTTATTAAAAGTTCATTTCATGAAAAAGTACGTTTTATTAAAGAAGTATTTTTTATTAAATAAGTAACTTTTATTAATAAAACTATCTCTTATTAAGAAAGTATCTTTTGTTAAAAAAGTACCTTTTATTCAAAAAGTAGTTTTTTTTAAAAAAGGACCTTTTTAAAAAAGTATCTTTTATTAAAAAAGTACCTTTTATTAAAATTTACGTACCTTTATAAAAAATTTACCTTTTGTTAAAAAAGTACCTATTGTTACAAAAGTACTCTTTCTTAAAAAGACCTTTTTCTAAAAAAATAAATTTTCTTAAGCATCTTCTTAAAAAATTGCCTTATCTGAAAAATGTACACTTTCGTACAAAAGGGCCTTTTCACATAAGGGGTAATTTTCCCACGAAAGTACATTTTCCCATAAAAGTTCCTTTTTGTGAAAAAAAAAATTTTTTTATTAAAAAATAATTTCATAATTTTGTCTTACGTGAATAATTTTGCTTGTCTTAGTCTGAAAGTGAGAGATATTGTCGTTTCTATGGCCGCCCGAATTTAAATCACCTTCAATTGTGATGATTTCATTTGAGAGGTCAAAGTTCAACCAATATCAAAGCTGAGATAGGTTCTACTGTGTAAAGTCTAGTGTGGTAGAGTTTATACGAGACGTGCGAACTGCAGAGGCGAACCTCCCAGTGGTCGCCCAATTGAGGTGGCCATTTCGGAAATTAGAACGAAAATGTTCTAATGGTATATGGGCGCCAACTGAAGTGTTGGAGCTAGCAGACATAATAGGTATTTTAAGAAGTGCCTTCTGATTGAAAATATTCCCACAATGAAGAGGTGTAGTTTGGTTTTATGATTATTTTAAAGAGCTCGACGGTTCTTTTGATAAACAGGGTATCAAAGCTGTGAAAAATGTGTCGATATAACGGAAGACTACTTTACAAAACAAAATTAAAATTGTCTAAAATATTTTAAAAAAAATCTTTAAATATTTAAAATTTTGTTTAGTGTTTCTGAAGGAAAAGTTAACAATCAGTAGTTGGATTAAGCCGAATAAATTTTTTTTTAAATTCTCTAAATCAAACTCTAAGCTGAAATACAACTCCATACTTAAAACATTAATGTAGATTCAAAATAATTCGTTTTGGCTCCACCTAAAATTTCTTCTTGCCTATATTTTTATTACTTAAATTTTCCTTTTTATATTTATTTAAGATCATGTTAAATTAATTTTCTTCATTTTTAGCTTTTGCTTTTAGTATCTCGCTTTTGGAATGAGGCTGACAGGATTGGGTTTTGATGCTGTTGTTTTTCCTAGACAAGTTGATTAAATGAAGTAAGCCTTGGCAAGTAGTTGTTTCTTATATTTTTTGTTGCTGTTGTTGTTGTTGTTGTTGTGGTATAAAGTAGTTTAGTTGAGTAGTTTGTAAGTATCTTGTATTCATTTCATTTCTTATTATATCTAATCCTTTTATTGTTTCTTTTAAATGTTTACGTACAACTGGGTTTTTTTTGAAGTACGATTCAAATTCATTAAAAATTTTATGTTTTATTTTTTTGTTTTGGTCACAATAGAAATTTAATTTTATAGTGTTATTGTTTGTGGGTGACAGGTCTCAAATAATGAACTATTTGTTGTATTATGTTTTTGCTATGGTTTACCTAAAAGTATGCTAAGAATATTTTTGAGAACTTTTTGTTTAACACTTGACAGCTAATGCTTAAGATGATTTGCAGGTAAATTAAATTAAATAAAATATTTTACCAGGAATAATTTTTAATAAAAGATGGCAAAATATTTTATGAAAGTAAAACGTATAAAATAATTAAATTAAAATAAAACAAGAATTTATGTTCCAGGCTAGAAGAAAAATTTCTTGCTGAATAATTCTAAGAATTTATTCCTTTGTATAAAAATTAAATTTCAATTGAAATGGTATACCAAACGCCAGGTCCATGTACTCTAGGAGGGTATATGACAAAAAAAGATAACTGTTTAGAAAATCATAAAAAATATATGTAAGAGCTAAATTCTTTCTTAGTAATAATAAATAATTTTTATGTTGGGACAGTTTAACTAGTTCTAGAGTTTTAAGGAAAATTATACATACAGTTAATAAAAACCTTTTAGAATATTTAATTCTGTGTACCTTAAAAGTTGAAGAGTAAAATAAATTTCATCCTCATTGCCGGTGCTATATTTTGTGTGGGTTAAAGTGTGTATATTATTACAAGTAATGTCAAAGTAAATTCAAAATTTATATGGAATTTTTTCCAATTCATAATGTTAGAGATAAACGGGGGCAATACGTAAGGACAAGTGTTACTGCCAGACAACATTAGGAATATATTTTAGAAAATAGAAAAACATCTTTTGCGAATTTCTTTAAGATAATTTCAGTCTTAGTAGAATATTTCAGAAATCTTCAACAAAAAACTTAAATAAATTACAATGTGCATCATTTTCAAGGTCATAATCTGGGGATTTGAATTTCTCAGACGTTCTCAAGATTCGTTGATGATTCTCTATTTCCTGTTTCAGCAAAATTAGAGCCAAGGCTTAGATAAATAATTTTTTTTATTATATCCATAAAAAAATTATAAAAAAAAAAATATATATACACTAGTCGGCATAATTATTGTGACATACGCAACTGTGATGTTTTCTTCCCCAGTTGGTTTGATTGCACGAACTGACGGTACACGGGTTATGATCAAAATAAAATCCATATTTATAGCTATAAGCGTGCCCAATATTTTGTCGTTTAAGCTTTGCATTCCCTTCCTGTTGATAAGAAAGCCAGCAGACAGCAAAGTTTTTCATAGCATAAGTATTTTGACAAAATCTTTGTGGCAGTGTTCGTTCATGGTTTAGCAAGCGACAATCAAATAACTTTGGTATTTAAATTTTATTGACATATTTTTATCATATTCAAATCAAATATTGAATAAAAGTTATTGGAGACCATGCGAAAAACGGTGAGTTAAGCTGTGTTCCTAGAGCTTCAATATTGGCAACTTTAATTCTGGCGTCGTGATTGCATTTAATTTGTCGCGCCAAACAGTGCACTACTATCAAATTAACAAATTAAGTAACATTATGATATCTCAAACTTACCTAGATCAGGGGCTACATGCAAAACAACCCTAATTGAAGACCGAATCCTTCTGCCGGAATTTCAAAATCCTTCTGCCGGAATTTCAAATCAATGGAATCAGTCGGCCAAGAATCCAATCCGTGAGCATAGTGTTCGGCTTCGTTTAAAAGACGGAGATATCAAAGCATAAAAAGCAAGAACATACCTCCATATCAGATGGTAAACAAGCCAAAAAGATTGGACTTTACAAAGCAGCATCTTCAGAAGCCAAAAGAGTTTAGGAGAAGCGTTCTATGGACAGATAAAAGCTCCTTTGAGTTCAATTCATCAAAAAAAAAAAGATTTTTGTAAGGCCAAAAAGTGAGCCATGGTGGAGGCAATGTCATGTTTTGGGGTACATTGCGAACAATGGGTTGGGTGACTTGGTTCACCTCGCCGGCTCGAAGGCCAATATTCGAGCTCCCTAAATGATAACGTTTTCCCTTCCGGTGACCGGTTGATCGAGAATCATTTATCCTGCAACAGGACAATGCCTAATGCAGGATGATATCAAAATATTTGAAGGATGGTGGTGCTACTACTCTGGACTGGCCACCCCAAAGTCCAGACTTGAATACCGTTAAAAACTTATGGTCTCTTATCAAACGTAAAAGAATTGGTTATTTACATAAAATCAATGAAGAGGCAATTTGCGAGGTCACTTCCCTTTAAAATGAGATATCCTCAGGGGTCCTTCAAAATTTACTGGACTCGGCTCCAACACGCCTTCAAAAAGTAATTAAATCCAAAGGGGGCTATACATTTTATGAACTCATAATCAAATTTCTATACATTTGTTAAATATTAAGCCCCTTTTTTTTTATACCCTATACCATTATGTGGTTTGGGTACAATGACTTTGTGCTGCTTTTTGTAACAACCAAAAATATTTGACCTAGACCAATCTTTAATTATACCGATCGAATCAGAATCACTTTTTGAATCGATTTTGCAATGTCCGTCCGTCCGTCCGTCCGTCCGTCTATGTATATATGTAAACCTTGTAATCAAACTGAAGGTCGCAAATATGAATATATTTTGACGTAATTTGGTATATAAGCGGCGATGGTATGAACGCTATTGAAATTGGTGAGAATCGGTCCATGTTCAGACCTAGCCCCCATACAAATGACCCCTATAAAATCGACATAAATTGCCATAAGATCCAAATTGTCTATAGATCTTAGTCACATTGGGTTTGTATGTGTTATTATATCTATTAATGAGTGGTCCAAAAAAGGTCCCTATGGTCATAGGCCCCACATAGAGCTGCTTCCCGACCTTCACTTAAATCTATCAAAAAACAAAAATATTGCACTGATTCATCTCAAATTTTGTTTGTATATATTTTCGCAAAATACAAGAGACTTTACCCACCATGGTCAGGATCGGTCGATTTTTGGACCTAGTCCCCATATAGATATAGCATCCGATATGAACTTTTTCATATCTGCAGCCAAAAAAATTAATAAAAATGCCACTCAAATTTGGTTTATGCTTATTTTCTATATCCAATTAGTTGGGCCTAAGAGATAGGGTCTCTAAAAGCATGGTATAGGGTATCATATAGTCTAGACCGACTATATTATACCCTATACCACTATGTGGTTTGGTTATAATGACTTTGTGCTGCTACTTGTAGCTACCAAAAATATTTGACCTGGACCCATCTTTTATTAAACCGATCGACACAGAATCACTTTTTGAGTCGATTTAGAAATGTCCGTCCGTCTGTGTGTCCATCTAAACCTTGTAATCAAAGTACAGGTCGCAAACATTAATATATTTTGATGAAATTTGGCGTATAGGCTTTTAGCGGCCATAGCATGAACGCTATTGAAATTGGTGAAAAGCGGTCCATGTTCAGACCTAGCCCCCATAAAAATGACCCCTATGAAACCGACATGAAGTGCCATAAGATCCAAATTATAATATATATCTCAGTCAAATTGTGTTTGTATGTGTTTATTATATCCATTAATCAGTAGACCAAAAATAATCCCTATAGGACAATTCTTAATCATAGGTCCCATATAAGCTGCTTCCCGATCTTCACTTAAATCTATCAAAAAACAAAAATATTGCACAGATTTTTCTCAAATTCGGTTTGTATATAGTTTTTCAATATGTAAGTGACTTTACCAGTTATGGTCGAGATCGGTCCATTTTTCGAACTAGTCCCCATATAAATGTAGCACCTGATATGAACTTTTTCATGTTTGCTAAAAAAATTAATATCAATGCCACTCAAATTTGAGTTATGCTCCTTTTTGTATATCGAATTAGTTGGACTGAAGATAAGGAGTCTCTGAACCATGGTATAGGGTATCATATGGTCGGTCTAGACCGATTATAATTTTCTTACTTGTTTAATATTAATAATTTGTCAAAATACTTATGCCATCACTTCAAAATTACTTTCGTTCTTTTAATTTTTAATTTTTTATGAAAGAAACTCTATTTAGTTATTTTTTAGTTTATATAAGCAATATCTGAACAAAACAAAAAAATAATTATATTCTATAAGGACAACTAAAAATTGAATACAAAAATGCATCATTTTGTGTTTGTCAAAATAATTATGCCGACTATTATATGTTTAATATAATATTAAAACAAGTAGAAAAATTATAGTCGGTCTAGACCGACTATCTGATACCCTATACCAAGCGTCTAGATACCCTATCTCATTACCCCAACTAACTGGACATAGAAAATAAGCATAAGCCAAATTTGAGTGGGATTTTTATTAATTTTTTTGGCTGCAGATATGAAAAAGTTCATATCGGATGCTATATCTATGTATATGGGGACTAGGCCCAAAAATGGACCGATCCTGACCATGGTTGGTAAAGTCTCTTGTATTTTGCGAAAATATATACAAACAAAATTTGAGAAGAATTAGGGAAATATTTTTGTTTTTTGATAGATTTAAGTGAAGATCGGGAAGCAGCTCTATATGGGGCCTATGACTAAGAGTTGTCCAATAGGGATCATTTGTGGACTACTGATTAATGGATGTAATGTGTACGTACAAACCCAATTTGACTAAGATTTGTGTGATAATTTGGATCTTATGGCAATATATGTTGATTTCATAGGGGTCGTTTGTATGGGGGCTAGGTCTGAACATGGACCGATTCTCAATAATTTCAACAGCGTTCATCCTATGGCCGACAAAATATTAAATACCTGCAGTTTGATTACAAGCTTTACATGGACACACAGACGGACGGACAGACGGACATCGTTAAATCGAATCAGATAGTGATTCTGATTCGATCGGTATAATTAAAGATGGGTGTAGGTCAAATATTTTTGGTTGTTACAAACAGCAGCACAAAGTCATTGTACCCAAACCACATAGTGGTATAGGGTATAAATACCACTCATACGTATATGTACATCTCTTCTACTCAACTAATAATCATACGCCATGAATATGTTATGCTATTCAAGAAATTGATATAAAAAAAAGGGGGAAACAATGGCAATTTTGTTTGAAGATTTTATTCGATAAAATTATTCCAACCTGTTTTGCTGAAGCTATTTACTAAAAAAGGAAACGAGAAATAATCAATCATTTTTGAGTTATAGCCGAAAAATTTAGAAAACAAACGTCAAGAACAGGAAAATATGTAAAAAAAATTTTGCATCGAGAACGCCAAACCTAGACCCTTTAATTCACCCAGACTTGGAATTTTTCGACCGCCCCGCTCCCCCCAGAATGGCTGTTGCACCGTGTTATAAATATTTGGGATTTTACTATAGGTAACCAAAAATATTTTCCGCTTTAAAAACCATTTTAATTCCAGGAGCTGTATACCTTATATTTTGTGGAAAGGAATAAGGCTACGGATTTAAAAGTTTAGTTTGCCAAAAATACACCTTTTCATAAGAAAATTTGATTTTGATAACATACCTTCTTTTTTAACTAGTTTTCTCTGAAAATTTCAGATTTTGGTGCTTAGTGTTGAGATAAAAATTTATACATGACTTAATAAGTTAGACAAAAAATTTGTATGAAATATCCCTAGTTCTTATTTAAATAATTATACTGGCCTAGGAGTAAAAATTTTTTCTGGATGTTTCATTCGTCATTCGTCAATGTTTCATAAACATTTTCTGGGTTTGATCCTCTATAGTTTTCAGTATTCTGGCAAAAATTTTTGTGTTGTGTGCGTGTGGTACTTTGTTCATTATTACTTTTTATTCATGAAAATTTATAAAAAATATTTATCGACTATTTCTTTATTTCAGAGAGGGTTTGTGGACTCTTAATTTATTGTTTTATTAATAGAAAAATTAATTGAAAGAAAATTTTTGCATAACTGATTGGCAAAAATACATATTATTTATTTTTGTTGTAGTCAAAGTCCTCTTAGGCACATGCTCTGAAATCCATTGCTGATTTAATGGAACTTAAAAATATCCGATTTAAAAGAAATCTATAACATTAATTGGCTAGACGATTTCTTGTGGCCGATGTTTTGTTCTATAATTTTATCCCGATTTTGACCAAACGTATATTAATTGAAAGGTATTTATTTTTATCCTATTTGCAGATTTACAGATTTTTCAATTTTTTTCTTTATTTTCAATAAATTGCATTTAAAGCTGCTACTAACACATACATAAATTTATACAATGCTTTGTGTGTATTTATTAAATTAGTTAATGTGTTTGTAATAAAAATTACTGTTTTTTTGTGTTGACTTGTGAATTGGCTATAATTGATTAGCATACCTTTAGGGTCGTTATTTAATGAAAACATTTCCTAGAATTTGCACTCGAATTTCGAAGGCTTGAATCTGCTAGTATATGGGAGGTTTCATGTCAAGTGCACCAACTTTTGAAACCGATGTCTTTCGATCGGGATAGTAGTTTAGACACAATTTTCCAATAAGATCGGTCCAGATCTGTCGGAGATAGAGGGGATCAAAATTTGACATTTTGGCCAAACAGGTGTTTTTCTCATCCATGTAACTTATTACCTATTGTTCTTAGAAAATTTTCTCCCAAATAGTTTATATAGCTATTTCTTCAATATTTTGGAAAAAAATACTTAAAAAAAAAAAAATTTTAGACTTTTTTTTTGCTAAATTAAAGCATTTTTTGCCTTTTTTTCAAAAAGGGCATTTTTTTTTTTTTTTCATAAGAAAGCTTAGGATTTTTCCTTTAAGAGCTTTTTGGTCGCTTAGTGGGATGGGAGTGGGATATCTATCAAAATAAATGTTTTGTAACTCAAGACAACGGTTTTTCAATTTTTCACAAATGCACGATTTTGAATTTTTTCCTATTTGTGTCTAAAACCTTACAAATAAAACTTATACTGAGAAACTAGACAAACTAAACTTTCCGAAGGTATGTAACATACCTTCATAACATAACAGAAGAGAATGGTTATCTGTAACCTGAAAGAGTTATTTGCAACATTTCAATCTGAACACGAGGATGTCAAAAGTGGCTTCACAAAATTTACCCAAATGAGGCCAAAACATTGCGTTTTGGCAGGAAGCCGCGGAACTCACACAGTATGCGTTTGCATTTACCATGAAAATGTTAAACTGATGTTAAAGGAAATCAACTTAAAGTATTTAACAGATGATTCGCCAGAAGTTTTACACGATTGCCGCGATTGCCTTAAATTGACTATGTGTCCTAATGCAACACCTTCTTGAATGTACCAATTGCCCGAAAACCACATTCATCAAAGAAAATTTAATCAACTCTTTAGATCGAGAATATATAGAGGAGGTCAAATTTGATTCTTGGATTCAGACTGACAGATGCACATTGAAAACAATCAATTTAAATGTGGATGATTTTGTGGAAGAAATGTGTACAGGATTGCTAAACTTGAGAACCCATGACTTTTTAGTCAAAGAGCAATGGTCACTCTTCAAGGATTTGAAGATACATTTGAAGTCTGGTGAATTCCTTATTTCATATGATTTCGTAGAAAACTATAAATATGTTCTTCAGGATGCCATACAAGCATTCCACTTCAATTACGACCAAGCAACTGTATTCACAGTAGTAATTTACTACATGAAAGATGCAAAACTGGAACACAAAAGTATGGCAATCATATCCGACGATTTAAAACATGATATCGTTGCAGTTTATGAGTACCAGAAGAGAATACTAAAATTTCTAAAATCTAAATTTACAGTAAAAACAAAAGTAGCTTGGCAAATCTTATGGCCCATGAAAAAGATTTTGGAATGCCAGCTGAGTGGCATTTTCATCCTACTGCTCATGCTAAAGGAGCATGTGATGGTATTGGAGCAAACCTTAAAAGAAATGCAGCGAAGTATAGCCTCTACTGCTCTCATCAAGATCGCATCTTAGATGCGACTGCTTTATTCCATTGGGCAAAGAGTTATTGTAAAGAACTTAAAATAGTTTTTAGTAGCAAAGAGGATCATCAGGAAACATTGAAAACACTGAAGAGCAGATTCGATGCTGCGGTAACAATCGATGGCACCGCTCAATACCATGCTTTTATACCGCTTGTCGATGGAAGACTCTCTGCCTCTATTCAATGCGATTTCTTTCCAAAGCCAACAAATAAAACAGCAACGAAATCAACAGCAGAACCTAGTTACGCCAAGAAAGGGTTGACAAAAAAACGCAGTAAATAAAGGCGAAAAAATGCTGGATGAAAGACTGAGTATTTAAAAATTTACAAGACTTACAATAAATACAAGACTACAATAAATTAAGTATAACAAGTAAGAAAATTATAGTCGGTCTAGACCGACTATACGATAACCTATACCATGTGTTTAGAAACCCTATCTCTTAGGCCCAACTAACCGGATATAGAAAATAAGCATAAATCAAATATGAGTGGGATTTTTATTAATTTTTTTGGCTGCAGATATGGAAAAGTTCATATAGGATGCTATATCTATATGGGGACTAGGTCCAAAAATGGACCGATCGTGACCATGTTTGGTAAAGTCTCTTGTATTTTGCAAAAATATATACAAACAAAATTTGAGAAGAATCATTGCAATATTCTTGTTTTTTGATAGATTTAGGTGAAGATCGGGAAGCAGTTCTATATGGGGCCAAAGGGATCATTTTTGGACTACTCATTAATGGATGTAATGAACGCATACAAACTCAATTTGAGTAAGATCTATATGACAATTTGGATCTTATGGCAATTTATGTCGATTTCATAGGGGTAATTTGTATGGGGGCTAGGTCTTAATATGGACCGATTCTCACCAATTTCAACAGCGTTTATCCCATGGCTGGTAAAAGCTTATATACCAAATTTCATCAAAATATATTCATATTTGCGACCTGCAGTTTGATTACAAGGTTTACATGGACACACAGACGGACAGACGGACGGACGGACGGACGGACGGACGGACATTGTTAAATCAACCCAGAAAGTGATTCTGATTCGATCGGTATAATAAAAGATGGGTCTAGGTCAAATATTTTTGGTTGTTACAAACAGCAGCACAAAGTCATTATACCCAAACCACGTAGTGGTATAGGGTATAAAAATAGCTACGATATAAATAGATCTAATGCAATTAAGATCAAATTTTAATAAATTATTTATCTTTTTATTTTTAATATTATTATTATTATACATTAATTTAATTATTATTAAAAATAAATAAAAAATTAATTTTTCAACATTTCTATAGAAAAAAACGATTTTTTTCCTGAGGTTAACATATTCTGGGTATTACAGTATCGAGGGTATAAAATTTTAGTTAGGTATGTTACATACCGGAAAGTTTAGTTTGTCTAGTTTCTCAGTATAAGTTTTATTTGTAAGGTTTTAGACACAAATAGGAAAAAATTCAAAATAGTGCATTTGTGAAAAATTGAAAAACCGTTGTCTTGAGTTACAAAACATTTATTTTGATAGATATCCCACTCCCATCCTACTAAGTGACCAAAAAGCTCTTAAAGGAAAAATCCAAAGCTTTCTTATGAAAAAAAAAATGCCCTTTTTGAAAAAAAAGGCAAAAAATGCTTTAATTTAGCGAAAAAGGAGTATAAAATTTTTTTTTTTTTAAGTATTTGTTTCCGAAATATTGAAGAAATAGCTATCTAAACTCAATGGGAGAAAATATTCTAAGAACAATAGGTAATAAGATACATGGATGAGAAAAAACACCTGTTTGGCCAAAATGTCAAATTTTGATCCCCCTCTAACTCAGAGAGATCTGGACCGATCTTGTTGAAAAAGTGTGTCTAAACTACTATCCAATAGGACTAACATTGGTGCAAATTTCATCCCGATCGGAAAACATCGGTTTCAAAAGTTGGTGCACTTGACATGAAATCCCCCATATATAAAAGGATTAATATAATTAGCAGAATTCTACAAAGATCCATAAATCTTTCAAGTTATAGTTGTTTTCTATTCAACTTTAAAACTAAAATTTCAATTTTAAATGACAAGTAATAAACAACTGCAAGAATATTTTTTAATTTTATATTTTTATTAAAATCCACTGTACTCCCTGAAGATGATATTCGATGAATATCGAAATATTGGAGAATAAAGAAGAATTTTAATTAAAGAAAAATCCCTCGAGCTCGAATATTTTATTTTTACAATTTAATCTTTTAAATTTTTAGAAAAGAAGGAAGAAAAATTTCCGCGCAATATGAAATACCTTATAATTAAGATAGCTATAAGTTGTTGTTTATATCAGGGGCTGATATAAAAAGTTCAAGTTTGGGTTCGGTTTAAGGTTCAGGTTCGGTTCAGGGTTTGGGTTCGGGTTGAAAATTAAAAAAAAATTTGCAAATATTTTGTTAGTAGGAATTGTATTCATTTTTCAAAGAAGTTTTCAAGTTTTCTTCTTACGAATTTGTTCCTTGCGGCGATAAGATGAATTTCAAGGCTGAATAGACCACCTAGAGGGTATGAGCCGCATGATGAATTAATGACGTTTCCGCTTTATATTGCTCCCAAAAAAGTGAGCAATTTTTTTCTCACTCTTTGATAATTTTCATATATTTCAATTTAATTTTTAACTAAATTATCAATCGAAGCATTGTTTAAGCATAAATTCATTATCTTCTAAAGAAGGAGATATTAATTCCCTTTATCTCTTTGCATTTTTTATTTTTAGAAATTTTTATTGTTTTTTAAATAAGTTTTTTTTTCAACGACTTCAGGACTTAGGATTAACTGAAAGCTACTATCTAGATTAACTGCTGCTTTCAAAAGTGGTAATTAATAAAGTATTTTTTTATTTTTATAATATCCAAATATAATTCTTTTGAGATTGTGTTTGTTTTTAGTTAGCTCTAATTTAAAATTTTGCCAGATTCTATAAATATTTCCTAAATTCATCTGTTATTCTTGTAATTTATTAACAGGTGCACAAAATTTCTATAAATTCTTCAGAAATATTTCAAATGCTTTCCAAGATATAATAGTGTTATTATAAGTGCTCCATTTTTTTAGCCACTGAAAATGTTACGAGTTAGCTGTTTTGATTGGTTTTCTGTATATGGTGCTCGCAAATTATAAATAAATTCAACTTACAAATATTTAAATAATTTTGTTAATTAAAACATACCTAAAAAAAAAGAAAAATAGATTAATAAAATAATTTTTTAATATTATATTTTTACTTCAAAATTATTATTCAATATTAAGTTATATAGAGACTTTTGTTTATTCCAAAACACTCTGCGGTCTGGATGTAATAAATTTTAAAAATTTATGAAAAATGCATGGACTATTCGAGTTTAAAATAATCAGATAATAATTATATATATGTGAACAAAATTCACCATGTTACGATGTTGGGAATTATGCATTGATTTACGATGGATCTCTCAAGTGATACATATTTAATATATTGTGATTTGAATAAATAAACTTGGGAAAATACTAGAGTTTGAAGACGTTTATCCTAGTAAGTTGTTAAAGGACATTACGATATTTTTTTTTTTTTACAAACTACAGTATGCTACTCTAAAGATATTCAGATAGCGATTCCCGTTTTCGAAATTGGGATAAAGTGCGACAGCATCAGTTAGAATTAAATTAACCTTAGAACAACATATATAATATTAATAGGCTAGGCGATTTTTTGTTACTGATGTTTTATTCTACCGTTTTATACCGATTTTGACTAAACGTTTATTATTTGAAAGATATTTTTTTTTAGCTGTTCACAAGATTTACAGATTTTTAAATTTTTTTTTCTTTATTTTGAGTAAATTCCATTTAAAGTTGCTACTAACACATACATAAAATTATACATAAGTTATGTGTGTGTTTTATTAAATTTGTTAATGTGTTTGTTAATGAGTATGTTATCTTCATTCACAATAAAAATAAAGCAAAAGAGTGTTGTGAATTGGGTAAATTGAAAAATAAAGTTGCCTAGAAATTGCACTCGAATTTCGGGTGCTGGAATCTACTACTTTTCATAAATTTCCCGTAAATGTTCAATGAAGACCCACAAATATACATACATAATCCCTTTATTCCTTTAACTCACTTACATAAAAATTAGATTTATTTTAGTCAAATTTGATTTTTTTCATAAGGCGTTACAATTTATTTTTTACCATGCCTGAGTAAGTTTCATTAAAACAAGGGGAAAACTAGAATTACTAAGATTTTTACAATATTTGAGGTTACCTTACATATATGTACAATATAAAGAAAAAAACTAAATTTAACTTGTCGTTCAGCTAACAACTATTCACTTTTTCAGTATTGTATTTAAAACAATAATAATAATAAAATAAAAAACCTTTAATATAATGAAATGAGTAATGCATATTTTACCACATTGCAGACCTCAAGTTTTACTGTATTTTTAGTGCAGTACACAGCCTTCAACTGCGGTTGGAAAAATTATTAAAAATAAAGCTAGAAAATTATAAAAATTTTATATATTATAAAATAAAAAATTCCGTACAAAACAGCCCCTCTTCCAATAAACAAAAACAAAAAATAATAAAATAAAATAATATTAAAAACAAACTAAAAATATAAAAACACAGATGTTGGCACTTGAAATTTTCTATGAAATGTATTTTATAGTGAAAATGGGGTCACATATACAAAGTGTACCAAAGAAAGTTAAAAAAATAAATAAAATAAACTGAAATGCAATGCAATACAAACACTTAAAGATATATTTTACATACATACTCTGGCATAAGTACCTTTAAACTTTACAAGTACTTTTTTTAAAAAGATTGTTTTTACAAAAAAAAAAATTAAAAAACAAAGAAATAAAAAACTAAAAAAAATTAATTTAAATGGAAAATTTCCATTTAGGCTAAGTGCTGTAATATTTAGATATTTTGTTTTAATAACTTAATATTTTGAACTTATACCGAAATTTTACATGAACAAATTGTTTACACCAACATGTAACAGGGGTGTCAGAAAAAGTTGGCATTTTCTATTAAGTTGATTATTTTACAACAAACTTCGAAATCTATTTGTTAGGAAAACTAAACGTAACATGTTTTCTTTCAAAGTGTTTTTCTCTTTTTGCGTGCCATCATCAAAACATTATTTTCTTAGATTATACTGCGGCGCTGTTTGGGTTTTACTTCTTAACGTACATACTGTACTGAAAAAGTATAAGGAATTTTTGAAAAATTACATTGATAACATATGGTAAAGCATATTTTAGGGGATAGCAAAATAAATTAATGTTATGTGCATGTCAAAGCCATCTTACAGCGTTACAGAGTAAGTGAGTCAATCACTGAAGTGCGTTTTCTTTATATGAATTTGAGATTTTTTATTTTTGGTAAGCAGTACAATTTATCCGTCATATTACAGAGTTAGCAAGTCAGTGAGTCAGTCAGTGATGAGCATAGTTATTCAAAGAATATGCAAGTTTCCGATAGTTCTTGTTATTTTTGTAAAGAGTACAATTTGACCGTCATAAAGCAGCATTAAAGAGTTAGCCAGTCAGTGGGTCAGTTAGTGATGAGCGTATTGATGTGAAAACATCTATACGCGCAAGGGGGTTAATTCCTATTTCACAATACAACCACAAAAACAGCGTAAAATGTAATGCGTAAGACAAAATCGGTGTGACTTGTGATTGTATTGGTGAAAAAATTATGATATGTAATAACCTGTTTGAAAATGAAAAATAAAAAATTAAAAACAAAAAATGAAAAATGAAAAATTAAAAATAAAAAAATGAAAAATAAAATATGGAAACTAAAAAATGAAAAATGAAAAACGAAAAATGAAAACTGAAAAATGAAAAATAAAAAATGAGAGATAAAAAATTAACAAGAAAAAATGAAAAATAAAAAATTAAAAATTAAAAATGAAAAATAAAAATAAAAATTAAAAATTAAATATAAAAAATATAAAAAATTAAAAAAGGAAAAATAGACAATAAAAAATGAAAAATAAAAAATGAAAAATAAGACATAAAAAATGAGAAATAAAAAATAAAAAATGAAAAAATGAAAAAGAAAGAAAATAAAAAGGAAAATAAAAAATTAAAAATAATAAATGAAAAATAAAAGATGAAAAATTAAAAATGAAAAATGAAAAATAAAAAATGAAAAATGAAAAATAAAAAGTGAAATATGAATATGAAATAAAAAATTAGATATAAAAATTAAAAATGAAAAATAAAAAAGGAAAAAAATGAAAAGCGCATAATGAAAAATGAAAAATGAAAAGTGAAAAATGAAACATAAAAAATTAAAATAAAAATTGAACAATATTAATGAAAAATAAAAAATTAAAATTGAAAAATGAAAAACGGAAAACGATAAATTGGAAATAAAAAATGAAAAATTAGAATAGAAAAGTAAAAAATGGAAAATGATATATAAAAAATGAAAATTGAAAATGAAAAACGAAAAACAAAAATTAAAAATAAAAAATGATAAATGAAAATTGAAAAATGAAATTTTAAAAATGAATAAAGAGAAACAATAAATGAAAAATAAAAAATGAAATATAAAAAATTAAAAATTAAAACTGAAAAATGAAAAATTAAAAAATAAGAATAAAATATGAAAAAAAAAAATGAAAAATTAAAGTGAAAAATGAAAAAAGAAAAATGAAAAATAAAAAGTATATATAAAAAAAAAAAATTAAAAGTGAAAAGTGAAAAATGAAAAAAGAAACATGAAAAATAAAAAATGAGACATAAATCTTGGAAAATAAAAAATTAAAAATTTAAATTGAAAAATAAAAAATTAAAAAAAAAAAAAAAAAAAAAGGAAAAAAAAATGAAAAGAGAAAAATGAAAAATGAGGAATAAAAAAAGGAAAAATGAAAGATGAAATATGAAAAATTAAAAACAAAAAATGGAAAAAAAAATGAAAAAGAAAAATAAAAAATTATAAATGAAAAATGATAAATAAAAAATGAAAAATCTAAAACGAAAACCGAAAAATTAAAAATGAGAATTGAAAAAATGAAAAAATTAGAAATAAAAAATTAAAATTAAAACAAGTAAGAAAATTATAGTCGGTCTAGACCGGCTATACGATACCCTATACCATGCGTTTAGAAACCCTATCTCTTAGGCCCAACTAACTGGACATAGAAAATAAGCAAAAACCAAATTTGAGTGGGATTTTTATTATTTTTTTTGGCTGCAGATATGAAAAAGTTCATATCGGATGCTATATCTATATGGGGACTAGGTCCAAAATTGGACCGTTCCTGATCATGTTAGGAAAAGTCTCTTGTATTTTGCAAAAATATATACAAACCAAATCTGAGAAGAATCAGTGCAATATTTTTGTTTTTTAATAGATTTAAGTGAAGATCGGGAAGCAGCCCTATATGGGGCCAAAGTGGTCATTTTTGGACTACTCATTAATGGATGTAATGAACGCATATAAACCCAATTTGAGTAAGATCTATATGACAATTTGGATCTTATGGCAATTTATGTCGATTTCATAGGGGTAATTTGTATGGGGGCTAGGGGGCTAAATATTTGCGACATGCAGTTTGATTACAAGCTTTACATGGACACACAGACGGACGGACGGACGGACGGACGGACGGACGGACGGACGGACATTGTTAAATCAACTCAAAAAATGATTCTGATTCGATCGGTATAATTAAAGATGGGTCTAGGTCAAATATTTTTGGTTGTTACAAACAGCAGCACAAAGTCATTATACCCAAACCACATAGTGGTATAGGGTATAAAAACGAAAAATTAAAAATGAAAAATAAAAAGGAAAAACTAAAAATAAACCGGTGGAAATATAGTTGATTGCTATAAGTTATGTATAGATGACACTGTCTGTTTGATTTTAAAAAAGTACCATAAAAAAATCTTTACTTACTAGATGTTTACACATCTCCCGTGTGAGCGGGCTCACATGATTTTTATACCCTATACCACTATGTGGTTTAGGTATAATGACTTTGTGCTGCTGTTTGTAACTACCAAAAATATTTGACCTAGACCCATCTTTTATTATACCGATCGAATCAGAATCACTAGCTGATTCGATTTAACGATGTCCTTCCGTCCGTCCGTCCGTCTGTGTGTCCATGTAAAGCTTGTAATCAAACTGCAGGTCGCAAATATTAATATATTTAGATGAAATTTGGCATATGATCTTTTGTCGGCCATAGGATGAACGCTGTTGAAAGTGGTGAGAATCGGTCCATGTTAAGACCTAGCCCCCATACAAATGACCCCTACGAAATCAACATAAATTGCCATAAGATGCAAATTATCATATAAATCTTAGTCAAATTGGGTTTGTATGTATTAATTACATCCATTAATCAGTTGTCCCTATTGGACAACTCTTAGTCATAGCCCCCATATAACGCCGCTTCCCGGTCTTCGCTTAAATCTATCAAAAAAAAAAAGATATATTGCACAGATTTTTCTCAAATTTGGTTTGTATATATTTTTTCAAAATATACGTGACTTTACCAAATATGGTCAAGATCGGTCCATTTTTCGACCTAGTCCCCAGATAAATGTAGCACCCGATATGAACTTTTTCATATTTGCGGCAAAAAAATTAATATCAATGCCACTCAAATTTGAGTTATGCTCATTTTCTGTATCGAATTAGTTGGACCGAAAGATAGAGTCTCTAAACCATGGTATAGGGTATCATATGGTCGGTCTAGACCGACTATAACTTTCTTACTTGTTTTATTATAAGGATTTGCAAGTTTCCGAAAGGTTTTCTTGTAAGGAGTACAAATTGTCCGTGATATAGTTGCATTACAGAGTCAGTCAGTCAATGATCAGCGTTTTTATTAGTAGGATTTGAGAGTTTTCGAGAGCCCTTGTTGCAATTTGTCCATCTATGTTAGCATAAATGGAAGTACTTTAGTGGAAAATTTTAATTTCGTTTTTAATTCTGAAAAATTTTTGAATATTTTGCAGCATAAGAGGGCAAGTCTATTTTTGTTGTTGAACGTTCTTAAATTAATTTGTAACTATTTCTAAGCAGAGGGAGGACCAGCTACAATCCACCTTCCTAACCGAACCATTTTTACTGAATGGTTTTAATTAAATTCATTTCTATTTTCAAAATCTCTTTCCAGAACTTTCTATTAAAATAATAAAATATCATAGTGGTTGACTGTTGGACCGGAACGCGACCAGCTCCCAAACATATGGTTGGTTTAATAATGGGCAAATAAAAATATAGGTCAGAAAATGCTGAGATTATAACAAATAATTTTGCGATGATCCAATTTTTCGACAGAGTTCAGCGAGTGTGCGTACCATGTTTGTTTAGAGAAATCACAGTTAATTTGGAAAGACCACTCGAATATTATTTGAATTTAAGTGATGTCTTTTAACTTGTTATCAATTTATTTAAAAAAGATTGTGATTTTTCTTTAAATGTAATCCAACATTTTCTTTTTCAACAAAGTGTATATATTTGTATGTGTGGCTGGCTTTTATGCTAGTATTTGTGTACGTACTACCCGCACAACCACAAATATATTAGGAGATGACTGCAAATAAATTATTTGCTTAGTTTTATTATGTATGTTAAGTATGCATGTTTGCTTATGTACAATCCATAGTTGAGATGAAATGTTAACGTAAGACATTACGTCACGTAACATTATGTCACCAACATTAGACATCACAAGATAACAAAACTGTCACGTCACATTGTTGACTGCAAAAAAAAAAAAACAACAATAACAAAACATCCTTACTACAATAAAATACATAGGCAACAACACTTACAAAATGTTTTGACTTACTCATTCACGCTCACACACACACACACACACACTGTAAGCCATTCACTAATTTCAGGCTAGAAAGGAATGTTATCATTTTTAAAATAGAGCAACCATAGAAGAAAAGTCGTTCTAAAGGCGGTCTAAAATTCTAAAATTCTAAATTAACACATATTTCCAACAGAGTATGTTACACACGATCTGGAATATAGATATATATCTAACGTATATTTACAAATTTACGTTCCATGATCTTGTTTCCTTTTTAAAGAAATTTTAAGTGTCAAAAGATTATATTTAAAACAAAAATATATTTATATCTACATGTCAACTAAGGGTCTCAGTAAGAAGAGGAAAACATAGGCAATTTTATTTATATATAATTTAAGTTTGTAATTCCATTTGTAAAGACTAAAAACAATCTGAACTCCATAAAACACATATATTCTTGTGCCTTACAATAAGCGCAGCGATGTCCTTCTGTCTGTGTGCAGAAATTAAGATCGTAGCTGTGTTACTCACATTTAGTGAAAATGATTCACTGATATTCAGGGCAGCTTTGTATCTAAAATAATAAAAGTGGGCTCAAAAGATCCGGAAAATTCAATGATTATGTAAAAAACTATTTAAAAATATGATTTTCTCTTTGCTCTTGTTATTAGTGTTATTGTAATTTTATGAGACCTGTAATTGTCATTGTTGTTGCAGTCGTTTTGATTGTATGGTATAGAAAAATAAAGCAATTTTTTTAGATAGAAATTAATTCTTTCTATTAAAAATACTATCATTGGTCTTGATAACTCGAAAAACTACACACAGAGAAAGAGCTGCTGGGAATTACCGGTTACCACCAGAAAATGTTAATTAAGCAATAAGAATTTTAATTGTAATTCTTGTAACCACACATTTTCCGTACTAACAACCTTAGAAATATATTTCATTTAAAATGAAATTTTTTGGCTCCCGTTATAAATAATTTCATATCGGTCGAAAAATTTACCGATCCTGAAAATTTACTTTTTTTTTGAAAAAACGTATACAAATCATATTTGCGAGAAACATATTTTTGTTCCTGGTAGATTTAAGAGATGATCGGGAATCATATGGAAGATATGACTAAGAATTATTGTATAGATTTTATTTTGGGACTATTAATTAATGGGTATAATAAACACATATAAACCAAATTTGACTAGGCAATTTAAGTTTATCTCATAGGGGACACTTGCATGGGACTAGATCTGAAAATGTATCAATTTTCATCAAATTCAATGGCGTTCGTCCTATTTTCAATGAGAGTTGATTACAAGTTTAACATGTACATACATACAGATGGGTGGAAAGACGGAGGGACAGACGGACGGACTGAAGAACGGTCAGACGGAAGGACGGACAGACGGAAGGACGGACAAACGGACGGACGGATAACTTAGAAAGTGATTCTGAGTCGATCTTTTTTCATAGACAGCGATATCGCCATCGTTACTACTACTTCTTGGTGGAATATTCTAGACTAACGAGAGTGGCGGTATTTGAAGGGTGATATAACAAAGAGTATGTAACTTATGCGACGTTTGTCATCTTATAGCAGTGATGTTCAAAAATAAAAATGTAGTTGTGTTGGTGAGAAAAATAGAATTGCACTGTAAGAAATGTTCAATGGGTTAATAGCAGTGTTGATATATGTATGAATTTATTTTTTAATGAAAATATGAAACTTATTTGTGTAAAATCGTTTTAAAGAAATAAGAATTAAACAAAAATTCAATTTTTTGAAGGGAACAAAATAAATACGTTATACATAGGCTTTTTTTCATTGTTTAAAAAACTAAAAGTTTTAGATTTTATCATTAAATATTAATGATTTCATTGTATTTACATATTAAAAAAATGTCGTTAATATATATATCGCACCTGTACCTCTAAAGTGAGTCATCTCAAAATTTACAATTTTTCAGTAGAAGCAGAAAACGTTTTTTTTTAAATATTTACTAAAAAATTTAAAAACAGTTGTTTCACTGTAAAGAATTGACAATAATAAATATACAACAGTGCGATTTTTTCAGTGATCATCAAAAATAAAAATTTTTTTGGGTGCAACTCAAAATACGTCTTTTTTAGTGGATTCTAAAGAAGCTACTCTTATAACACAAAGAGGGTTACAACTGTATTTTTGTTTCGCGAAAGACTAGAAAACCCGATGTAAGATTTTTACAGTGGAGAGATATGACCACTGTGCATCGTTTTCTTGCAAAAAGTGAAAATTGAAAAATTTTGAGTTGACACATTTTAGAGGTGCGATATATAAAATTCATTTTCTGTTTGTTTGTTTGTTTGACCGCTATAAAAATTTTTATTTTTCAATGGATTTCTCTGAAATTTGGTGCACCCCAGGAAAAGTCACCATATGCTTCTTGCCGGCCAAGCGTACCTTTTCGCCCACTTTTTATATACAATTCATTTTCTGTTTTTTGGTACATTTGTTCGCAATACAAATTTAATTTGTTTACCGATGTCTCTGACATTTGATACACACGATCTCTGTACTTCAGGTAAGGTTACAATATGCATCTTATCGACCACGCCTGCTTTTACGCCCACTTTTCATATATACGATTCATAACTGTTTTTTTTGTATATTTGTTCGCTATACAAATTTTTATTTGTTAACCGATTTCTCTAAAATTTGGTATCTACGATCTCTTTACTCCACGATCTCTTCACTCGCTCAAATTTACTGCCCATTATTTTCATATCCCAGGCAAGGTCGCCATATATTTTTTATCGGCCACACCCACTTTTTTTAATTTTCTATATACGCTTTAAGTGTTTCTTAACATATTTTATTTTTTCAATAGGCTTCCCTGAAACTTTGTGCTTAAATCTCTTTATTTACTACTCCTGAGGTTACACCATTATGAAATAAATATTGTTAATCAATCTATTACAAATATTCCCATCTTGCATTTTTTATTATATGAGTTTTAACAGCCTAAAATTAGTGCAGATTTATTTCATGGGTGAACAGATACAGGTTGACTACCATTGTAGGATTACTCCGATGAGGTTAATTCGTACAAATATTTCCATCTTGCCTTTTTAAGTACATTTGGAAACAATATACTACATTTATTCCCATCTCGCCTTTTAGCCACATTGGAAAGCAACCTATTACAAATATTTCTATTTCATCTTTTTCACTATAAAATGAGTTGTAAAGGTGGAAAAAGAACTATTTGTAATTGTGCCTTGCACAAGAAAGCATATCATATTGGCCGTACTACCTCAAATGCAAAAAGGCTTAGACTAAACAGAACTCTAGAGAACCCGATCAGACCCAAATTCGTACGAGTTAGACAATCTGAGTCGAGAAACACTGAAACACCAGAGCAAATCCAATACCGTCTTGAAGCCCAAAGATCAAGACAAGCTTTGTTAAGAGTAGCGGAAACACCTGTATCTACTCAAGTGCTTCTAGAAATCCAACGGCTAAGACAAGCTAAGTCGAGGGAATGTGAAACTCCGGAAACGACTCAACAACGTATTCAGGCCCAACGGATAAATCAAGCTGACTCCAGGATATGTGAAACTCCCGAAATGACTGTAATATCAATACCAGAAGACTTTTGTAAGTTGGTTCTTCATTGCAAGAGATGGTACAAAAAGTTGTTCCTAACATAACGTACATAAGAGGACTATATCTTACGGTAGCAGGTATAAACTTAGAATCTCCCTGTTTTTCTCATAGACAAATTTATGTCGCCTGCTCCAGAGTTGGGAGCCAACACAATCTTTTCGTATATGCACCAGAATGAAAAACCAGAAATGTTGAATATCCCAAAGATCTAGAATAACTAAAATTCGTAACTTTTAGACATCACACACTCAAAATAATACATGCATAAACAGAGTTAGTTGCAATAGTAAGCAGGCGCTGAGTACTTAGTCCCCAATGAATAAATTCCCTAAAAAAAATTAACTTATTCCCCCGAAAATTGGGGAATAACTTCATGATGAACAAATTCCCCAAATTTTTAATAAAAGTTCCCCAAAATAAATGAACAAATTCTGTATTCTTTTCAATAGCATCATTTCGGTGTGCGGACGCGACGCGACGCGTTCGCGGAACACAGCTTAGCAAAAATATCGGAATGATCTGAAAAATATAATTTGGCTCAGCTAAAATATCGGAATAGTCCGAAAAATATATTTTGGCGATTAAAATATGTTGACGACAACTGCGTGCAGCACGGCTGTAGCTGCCAAACGCGCGGACGCGGATGCGACTCGCTCGCTTAACACAGCTAAGTTATGTGCAATAAATACTATACATGTACTATAAGCAGTTACTTTAAACAACCTTGCCGCACATTTTTAAACAATTTTGGCATATCTGCTCAATGGTGATCACTTATTGAATGCAGTAGTTTAATTTTTAAAAGTTCTGATGCCTTTAAATTGCAAACGATTCCGTTATATTTGATGTTTACAAAATAAAGAAACTTCAAAAAAAAAAAAATAATCTTAAAGCGGTTTGGCAGCTTATTTTTGAAGCATTTTTGTTGTAGCGTCTTATAGGAAACCAAAAAATTTTATATTGAAATAAAAAATGAATTTACTCCCCACAAAATCCCATTCAAGTTTTTGGGGAGAAAGTTAATTTTTTTGGAAAATTTATTAATTGGGGACTAATTACTCAGCGCATGGTAAGCATAGTGAACCATTTTTCAAGTCAAAGGCCTTAGAATCCCGGGCAAGACCGGGTAAAAACAGTTAGTATGTTAAAAAAAATCTAAATTTTTTTACGAAAAAAAAATGCAATAAATAAATGGGTTTTTTAATAATTCTATTAAAAATTTTTATAGATCTTTTGTTATAAATTTTTCAGTATTTATGTTTTCGTGACAATTGCGTTTTAGCAAGACCAAACGCATTTATAATCCTATAATACTTTTCGTGCATTGTTTTTAATTTTTTTCAGTGCATGAAAAAAAAAAATCAGCATACATCCACTATACGTGTCCATTCGTCGCTGTCTCAGTGAGGACTAAAATTAGGAGCGTAAGAATACATGTGAGTTGAGCATGAACAATTGTTCCATGAAATGAACATGCCTGTTTTACAGTTATTCAAGAGTTCACTTATTTTTTGTGAAACCATGGCAAATAGTTTTTTTCGAATAATTTAATTTTTTTTAAATAAATAGAATTAATTGTGTACGTGCATCGGGTTGTCTACATTATTTTATGGCTTAGGCTATATAGTAATCTGATTTTTAGATTAATATAAGTTGCTAAATGGCAGCCTCATCCAATAAATATTTTACACTGAGTTCTTCATTGTACTGTACAACATTTTAAGTTAGTGTTGCAAAAAATAATTTTCTGCACCTCCTATCTTTCGGGCTGTTGAATTACGATGTTTTCAAAAGACTAGAAGAACCCAGCCCTCGAAATTCGAGTGCAAATTCTAGGAATATTTTTCATTTAATAAATACTTTTATAAGAGCTTAAAGGTGTGCTAATCAATTTTAGCCATTCACAATTCAACACTTTTTAAATAAAATTCAATAAATTTCATTAGAAATATTTTTTGGACTCACAGACGATATACAATGGGGTTGTTACTAAATAATCTTAAAGGCGCCTAAAGGTATGCTAATCAATTTTAGCCATTTCACAAATCAACACAGGGCTTTGGATATCTATAATAGACATACACATAGTATGTGTTTTATGTGTGAGTTAGTAGCAACTTTAAATGAGCATTACTCCAAAAAATTGTTCCAGACGGTGTTGGGGTCGATTGCCACTGTTTAAGTACAATTTAATATTTTCTTTGTACTTTTCCGCCTTTGAGTCAATTAGCCATTTTTGGGTTAATTCTGGGTTAAAATCTATGAAACTCCTTTTTTTATACATCGTTGAAAGGAGTGTTTACATAGATTTTAACTAGTAAAACCGTTAACGGTACTTAGATATTGCTCGCCACCTTCTCTCTTTTATTTTTTAACTTATAAAATCAATCGTTTTGGTACCTTCGTACACATAAACACCATCCGCTGTGCATATTTTAAAAAAGGTAATACATTTGTATATACAAATAAAATAGAGATTTTATTTTCTCTTGCTAAAAACCTTATACTATATTGTGTTCTTATTTTTTATATATTTTTTGCTATCTACGCAAACAGACACTATCATATGTTTTATAACGATAAGTAAAAAACTCGAGTAATATTAAGTTGTCGCATACAGTACGAATTTTTGATATAAAGAATTTAGAAAGATTATATACACTGAACATTTCACAAAAATCCCATTCTTCTCGAAATCCGCAAAAATAAAATCCTTGTCAAAAAAAATTCTGGCATAGGGATTTACATAAAAATTCACTCTGTTAATCTCTAGCATATATTTAACACAACCTTAAAGTTTCAGATCCATTTTTTTGAATTTTGTTTAAGAAATTTTTTTTAAACTTGAAAAAGGGGTTTTCAAAATTTTATAAAATAATTTCCCATTTTCGGTTTCAATGCCAATAAATAGGTTAAGAACGTGGTAATAAAACAATACTTCATATCTGAGTACCTCTAAGTATAGAGACCAAAAAAATGTGGGCTTTAATCAATTTTTCAAAGTTTAAAAAAATTCCATCAAATTTCTTGACCTAGTTTTTTTGAATATTAATCTGCAAATCTGGTGGGCAGCTAAAAAGAAATACCTTTCAAATGAGGTATATTTGATCAAAATCGGTTATTAACTATAATTTTTAAATCGGTCACAAATAATCGCCTTGCCTTTTAATATTATAGATATGGTATTGTTGTTAAATATTTTTTATTAAATGCCACTGTCACTGAAACATTTGGAAATAGAAAAGTTTGAATTTTTAACTATATTTCGAAAGGATGCATATTAATAAAATTTTAAAATTATCATGCCCAATATTGCAACAACAAAATTCAAGGCATTCTAGTTTTAAATATATTTTTTGAAAAATTTAATGTTTGCACCTTAAGGTCATTTGAAAAGCAAACAAGAATACGCAATGAATGTCTGTAAATCCAGTTTTACTTCCCGTTTCGAGGAATATCATCTGTTTGGTTTTTTTTGTGGTTTGTTTAACCGTGTAGTATGCAAACAGAATTAAAACTGACAATTAAATTTACATTTAAAAAGCATAATTAATATTGAATTAAGGCAAATAAAAATTGATAAAATTATAATTAACTACTTATAAAAGTGATTATAAATAATAGCTTCGTCCTCTAAGGCTGCTTTTTAAAGAATTCCAATGAAATTTATCTGATTGTGAAAGAATCGTACTGACGTTCCTTCTGCATATATGAGGCCATATTATGAAAACAGTTGCATACTCATGGAATAATACACAAAGAAAACGTAAATAATTTAAATTAAAAATTATTTACTTTTTCTTACTTGTTTATTCATTTTTGTTGGCTTCAGTTTCAGTTTGCTGATTGTTGGAAATAAAATACAATTTAAGTATGATGGCAATGACAGTTGATAGAAATATTTACGAAAATGAAAATAAAAATTTACGATTTAAGAAAAAATTCGTACGGACTGTCTGTTTCGTAATATAGACTTTTTGCGTGAAGCGACTAATTAATAATACTCGAGTTTTTGACTTGTCGTTATAAAAAATATTATAGTGGCAAATGGTTATGAGGCAAATGGTTAAATTATCAGAGTTTGGGATCCTTTTCATTTCTCTGAAGCTTTTAAATTATACCCCTAAATGGTGTCCCGAGAAGAATATGTATAATTTCCCGATTTGATGTTGAATTGCTGATATATATACACTAGAGTGGTCCTACGTTATATGGACATTTTACAAACTGCGATTTTGGAAATCGCGCCGGAAATCGATTGAAAATTTCAAGTGTGTTTATATGAGAAACATATGACTTTTTGAGATTTTACTAAAATTTCGTTCCTTTAATTTTTCCGACAAGCTGTTATAAGAATCGGGATCAGTATTAAATTATCTTTTCAAAAAGCTATAGAATTTCAAATCAAATGAAATTTCGCCAAGAAATAGCAAATGCTCCAGAACACTTTTGTGCCAAAAAAGTAGGTCATGAAATTTGATAGCAAATATTATGATTTAAATTTATTTAGCTGATTCAACAACCAACAGCAAGCGCCATGAATGTATAGCAAACAACTGCAACCGTCAAGTTGGCCTATGATCAAGTATAACAACCATATCAGTTGCTTGCTATACATAGATGGCGCTTACTGTTTGATTTTAATTGATGTGTAATTAGATGTTTACACATCTCCCCTGTGATCGGACTCAAATAGTTTTTTTCAGCTTTTAAGAAATTGATTAAAGCCAAAATTTTTTTGTCTCTATACTTATAAGTAATTAGATATGAAGTATGCTTTTATTACCACGTTGTTAACCTATTGCGCATAGAGACCGATGATGGGAAATTTTTGTGATAAAATTTTGAAAACTCCATTTTCATGTTTTGAAAAATTTTCTTAAACCAACTATAAAACAATGGATCTGGCGCTTTAAGGTCTTGTTAAATACATATTACAGATTAACTGTGTGAATCTCTAAGTAAATCCCTGTGCCAGAATTTTTTTGACAAGGATTTAATTTTTGCGGATTTCGAGAAAAATGGGATTTTTGTAAAATATTCTGTAAATGTATTCCTTCTCAATACTTTATATCAAAAATTCATCACTTTCCTAATTTTAATCGTTATATTTTATCTCAATAGCCTAGGGTTTCGGAAAAAATAGTCTGACCCCATTAATCCTTTTGGAATTGGGGTCACATATGAGCCCAAGCTAATAAAAAGCCAATTTATTAAAAAAAATTCATATATATAGCAAATACTTGAATTTTTAAAAGCGTTTTTTAAAATGTTATAACCAAATATGTATGTCTTCCATTCCTTAAATTTGGGATAAATCCGATAAGGTTAAACCATTATTTGCCAAGGCCAAGATATTTCTAAATAAAGATTACCGAAAACGAGTTTTTCTATTAAACTTGTTGAAACCA